>CM052885.1:89008122-89105830 GCA_028534135.1 Potos flavus
GTGGTGAGTATTGAGGAGGGCGCGTATTGCATGGAGCACTGGGTGTAGTACATGAACAATGAATCTTGTAACACTGAAAAAATAAAATAAAAGTATTGGGGGAAAAAAGATTTTTTTTTAATATGCTTTCATTTAAGTTATCTCTGAAGAAGCCAACTTTTGATTCCAAAGGGAAGTTGCCAAAAATATAGATAAACCTCTATGTTCGTTGAGGAGATTCACAGCTTCTGTTAAGGCTGTTCCTTTCCAGTCTCAGTGGTGAATCTGTGCCAGGAGAGCCCCCTGTCCATCGGGCCCCTGCCCTCCACACCCCCATCCCTCCTCCTCCAGCTTGCAGTCACTCCCAGGGGAAGATATGCCTGGGTGTGTTACTATGGCTACCCCAATTTCTGTAGTTGCTGGGGGTTTTAAATAACCATCCAATGAGCTGACTTTTTACAATTTGTTGTGTTTTTTTTTTGTTTTTTTCTTTTTTTTTTTTGGCTGTTATCACCACAATATCCAGTTGGAAAGATCTTGTTGTGTTGGTTTTGTCTTAAGGAGGAGAGGAGGTAGAGAAAGTATTAGCAGAAGGAGGTTCAGTGCAAAGATATCAACCGAAGAGCCAGAACTGGAAATGTCCTTAAAGATCTCAATCCTGTGTTTTCAAACTATTGTCCAAGGAGCCCTTGCGCTCCTCAGAGGTGGCTCTGGGTTGGTTTTCAGAGCCACAGGGAAAGAGAACACTGGAGCCAAGCACCCGCTCACCACCACAGAAATTGCTCCGTTGTTTGCTTTTTTAAATCAGTTTTATATGCTGTTTTATATTCCATGAAAGGATTTGAGAAGCTAGTTAAGAAACAAAGGAACCAGGATTTAGTCTGGAACAGACACTTTAAGTGACAATTGATATTCCCTCAGCACTTATCATTTCATGCACATCACTTGTATATCTTTATCTGAAGACCTCTGGTGGCAGGAGCCGGCTGGATATGCCAGGCAAATAATACCTCCTGGGAGCAGCCCTCAGCCACAGACTGATGGCAGTGGGTGTATAAACGCCCCAGCTCCCTCACGTCTCCGGCGAGACACCTTTCAGGCATATGGTCTATTCTGTGTCCCAGGCTTCCCCAAAGGCATTTAGCCCCTGGCGCCCACAGTGGTAATTTATTAGCTGCTTTCCCTTCTCTGCCTCACTTCCCCACAAATGTTTCCTAGGCTCCCTTCCTAGATAAACTACTTGCATTCAAATCCTTATGTTGGGGGCCCCACTTCTGGGGCAACCCAAACAAAAACATGGCCCAGTTCTGTTCAGTGCACAAATGAAAGCTGGATATTCAAGAGAAAAAGTATTACTCCTGTTTTTCTGTAAATTTTACATTTTTCCTTCCCTTTAAAGAGAAAATTAAACTAAATGATTTTTAATGATTTAATGATAGAGGAATGACTTCCTGCTGGGGGCATAGGAAACTCTGGGCAATGTGCTAAAAGCAACAATCTGGTGATAGAAACTGCTCCATGTAATAAGAGTGAAAACTGTCATTCAAAGAGTTTAGGTGAGTGACTCAAGGGAACCAGGCAAGACTTGGATGACCTGGGTGCAAAGCTTAATTTTGGTTACCCGATTTAGTATCATACAACATAGCCATTAATCATTTTTATTAATCTGTGATCTTCAATGATTCTTTTCTCACACAGTAGCAGTCCTCAATAAAATATATATTCCCTATATCTACTCAAGAGGTTACATGAAAATTAACAATGTGTATAAATTATACCAAACATATGTGGATTAACACACAGTTCAAATATTATAACTTTGTACTTTTCTGACATTTAGTCAACATTGTCTACTTTATGTCTTTAGTTCTATAAATCGGGAGATTTTATTAATTCTCTAACTTCCTGAATAAAGAGATAAATGTGGAGTAGAAAGGGCTAAATGTTTTTTCAAAAAGTTCTGCTTTTATATATTAAAATATCCCTTTCTTCTCAACAATGGATTCTCTTGGCCTCAATATCATGTGCCTCTTTTTACATCATATGTTTGGGAGGTCTCTCTACCCTCCATGATGCAAGTGTCTTCCCAACCAGATCTCCTCCTGGCAACATCTACCAACCTTTTAAATGTATAGAATAGAGAGGCTAGGGCACAAAAGGAGAGATGACAAGACCAAGATGACTCACCTTTTTGGAATGTTTAAAGCGATCCCTTCTCAGGACCTTACAAACATTACTTTGTAGACCACATTGAAGAGAATCGCAGTGGTATAGCCGCTGCCTCTGCCTATGCTCATGAATTAAAGAAGTGATCCTTGGAGAATGTACTAGATTGTTTTCACCGTTGGTCCCAGTTAATGACTTTCCTGTATCCATGCTCATTTTCCTATAACTTTGTAAGCCCAACTACTCTGACTCTGGACTCCACCTTATGATTCACTTTAGCCAAGAAAATTCATCACCAGTGGTGTTGCACAATGGAGAGTCTAGGCCTTAAGAGCTATTATGCATTTTTACATGACATGAGAACATGAGAACACCCTGCCTCTGACATGAGGACAAGGTCTGTCAAGGAGAGACCAATTGGAGGAGAACCAAGGTGCCCTGAATCAACCCCTGGCCAACCCCTGAACCAGAGCTGACTATCTAACCAGAAAACAAACACAGAATTGCAAAGAAACCTACTTGAGACCTGAAGAATCTCTCAGTCCAAACTGACCCCAGTCCAAATTGCCAACCTACACAATCCTGAGTTAAATGAGGAGTTGTTGTCTTAAGACACTAAATTATGGGATCACTTGTTATGCACCAATAGCTAACTCATACCACTTCCTTCCTCTGAAAGAAGCTTGAGAAAACATATTTGGCATTCAATGGGTTTATGGTGCCCACAGGACCAAGTCAAAGTACCTTTGCTTTGTACAGTGGGATTTTCCTGTTCAATTTCTATTTAACTTTATGATATTGCACTCATCTCAAAAATCCCCATATAATAAGCAATGAACCTGCCCTAAGCAGTGAGCTCTGCAAGAGTCCCCCTGCCTTTCCTTGTAGAATAAAAACAACTTTTAATTAAGATGTGTCTTATGTACTACTGTTTAAGAATATCACAATTATTATTTCATTAATTTTCACTATACTTCTCTGAGAAAAGTTGCTACCATTATTCCAAATTTAAATATGAGGAAACCAAGACATAAACAATTTAAATAATTTGCCCAAGGTCATGCGGTAGTAGACTAGAGATTCAGTCCTAGAATAACTGCTTCCAGAGGCCAAGGGATTTTTTTAACCATTGCCCTCTCCTATTCTGTGCCTGAAGAATCTCTGTCTTTCAGAATAATCTGACACACCTAGCTTCTCATTTCAAGACCTAGCTTCCCCAACAGAGCTACCTTCAGTGCCACTCAGTGTGCTCTGGGCCACATTCTAAGACCTTTGCATACCTGAGTATTAATTCACTCAACAGCCTATATTATTAGTATCCATCATTATCCCTATTTTACCGAGGAAGAAACTGAGGCAGACAGGTGAAGTTACTTGCTCAGTGTCACACAGCATGTTAGGGACAGAAAGTTGATTCAAGCAGAGGCCATCTGGCTCTGGAGTTTAGGTTCTGTAGCACCACACACTTCTGCTCTCACAGACCTGCTCACATCAGGGATGGGCTCCTGTGGCACCTCTGAGGAGACCTGTTGCTTCTTTCTCTTGGTTCCCCACACCTTCATATGCAGACCACTGTCCCAACTTCTGCCAAAACTTAACTCTGCCTGTCCATCTTCCTATGAAAAAATTTGCTTTACTAAACTAGGGACCATATTTAGAGTCATAAAAAAATATGGGTTTCCCTGTGGGAAGACAATCTTCCCATCAGTTTCATCTAATAGGGAATCATAGAGCATACATTCACATATTTAAAGATAAGCTATAACACCAGTGGTGGCAGCAAAGATGCCTTTACCAGCTGGTGCACCCATGCCCCAGCTATGGGAGTGTTGGTTGGAAGCAGTTCACGGCTCCCTCTTCTTCTCAGGATTTCCTTCATTCAATAAGAGACTGTCCTCCTGAAAATGCCGGGGAGGGTCCACCAGGGAAAAACTAATATGGAGGTTCCAAACCCTCAGGCAGAAACAACTCTGTGGTGAGATTCATACTCTAGAGCTCTCTGGGGAATTAAGCAGAAGCTAGTAACTAGCTGAATCCATGTCTTTTCTTGGCTCTTTCTCCTTCCTCATTTTGCTCCCCTCACTGTTTTGCATGTTTCTCATGAGAGTCCTCATGCAATAAATGCAAGAGAATCCCCATTGCAGGCTCTGTTTCTAGGGAATCCAACCTAAAATAAGAGCCTTCTAAAGGTAGGAAGCTATTCCATCACAGATAAAAGAGGAGTTTCTTCCGGGAAAGTGTTATAAAATTATTTTTTCATGATAATGTGATTGTTTCTGGTATCTAAGGCTGAAAAAATATTACTGGTCAAAATTAAAATAATACCTGCTGTTGGATACGCTAGGGTAATATTCGCTGCTGTGACAAACAGACCTCAAAATGCAGTGCATCAAGTAAGATGGAAGTTCTTTTCTCCTTATATATCAGTTGGACTTTCTGGTTATTGGGCGACTTGATGCTACACAGTCTTAAAGAGTCAGGCTGCTTCTCATGTTTTTCCACTATGCCATACTGAGGGGGGTGTTCTTTTCTGCATATTGGGAGCTATGGTACTGAAGCTGGCCTGCAGCAAATAAGTAAATAAGAGTATGAAGGAAGCACATCAGCCCACTCAAAGGCTCTGTTCAGAAGGGATGTCACTTCCATTCCCATTCCACTGGTAAGAACCAAGTGACCACACCAAGCTGTATGTGGGGGTGGGACCTACACTGGAGTGTAGGTAATCAGCCAAGTAGCATTATACTGTTGCAGAAAAAAAGAGAGGAGAATGGATTTTGGTGAAGAGTCAGAAATCCCTGCCATCACCCTTACTATTAGTTTTGTGTTGGCTCACGCTACTTTTTTCTAACATTCAACATAAAGAAAATGAAAACACATGAGGTAACAACTCTTTAAATTAACTGCCAAGTCTGTCATTTTGTGACTTCAAAGCTTGTAAAACCTGCTTTAGAAAATTTCTTGTCCTCATAAATGTGTCTGTTGTAGGAAATAGTGTGAACTCATAAATTGTGCCTGATATTAATCAGTAAGTTGTAAATGAAGTCACCCGGGTTTTTTTCATTCCATCTTCTATATCGGAACTGCTCAGCAGAATTTTCTGTGATGACAGAGATGTTCTATACTTGTGCTGTCCAGTGCAGTAACAACTGGACACATGGGACTATTAAACAGTAAAAATGAGGCTAGGATGACTGACAAACTAAAATTTAAAATATTCAATTTTATGGGGCACCTGGGTGGCTCAGTCAGTTAAGTGTCTGACTCTTGATCTCAGCTCAAATCTTGATCTCATGGTCCCGAGTAAAAGCCCCCCATTGGGCTCCATGCTCGGCAAGGAGCCTACTTAAAATAAACAGATAAATACCAATAAAAAATAAAATGTATTCAATTTTAATTCACTTAAATTTAAAATACTAAATATGGCCAGTGGCTACCATACTGGACAAAGCAGCTCTACATAATATATAAAAATTCTGGTTCAAAAGAAAGCAGTTCAGTTTTTTTGTCTGGCAGCAACTGTTTTTACCAAATTTGCACCAAATTTGCACTGACAGTTCCTCTAACAGCTTCTGATCCAAAGTCAAGGCAAAGCTTTGTTTCTTCAAAGAGCACTATCATTGCTGCTATCTTTCAGTGCTGGGCAGAGTTACTGGCACACAGTAGGCTTTTAATAAACATTCGCTTATGTAAATAAATGACTGAATGGTATGTGCTCTGCCCAGCTGAGCTGAGTCTGCCATATAAACCATGTTTTGACCTGGCTCTTAATTCAGAGCATTCTTCAATGCAAGTTACCAACAGTGAAATAATAATTCATATAAATTATGCACTGATGTGATTTAATTTTTGAGATGGGGACAATTACAGGACCAAATACATCATGGCTATAGTGTCTTATGGGCTAGATATGAGCAATGGCATACAAAGAACTTACACTCCAAATAAATTCTTCACATTTCCCATATTTTGCCTTTCTCCCACAGATGCAACTCAACAGTATTCAGTTAACAGCTGTATACAACTTTACGAGAATGGCAGTGCAGTCAAGTACCAGAAGTCATAAGCACATTTGCCATCTGGATTCAAGATGAATGTAATTTATCCACATCTGGGTTAATCAGAGTTTAAACTCAGTCAATTGACCTACCAGACACGAAGAATCATCATTTCATAAATGTGGGCCAAGTCAGACACAGAGCTATTAGCACATGTATTTTATGCTTAGCTCCACTTATCTCTAGAGTAGAGCCTCCAACGCTTGCATGATTTTTACGTATTTGCTAAACGTCGTGAAATAAGTCATCCTTGCTAAAACAGTCTGACTTAGGAATAAAATCCTAGGTATGTAGGTGGAACCAGAAGCAGGTTTTTTCCCTTCTCCAAATTGATAGGACTTTACACAAAAATACATACGTAAAAATATGATTAAAAACTAGCTTCCATGCTACATCCCATCTCACCTAGACCCGGCACAGAAAAAAAGGAAGGCCCTTCACCACAGAGTCAAAGAAAGGGATACAGTTTCTCACCACAATGGGTAGAGCACGGAATGGAGAAAGAAACGAGAAGGATCTAAGGATCTAAGGAGGAGGTGAGAAGATGGAAAGAATGGAACGAAACTGAATTCTTCTTCAGAATTTGGAAATGGGAAAGAACTTTAGCCAAAGGGTCTCAGCAAGTGTAGTGCCTGTAAAGCTTGTCCTTCCTGAAGAAATGACCATGGGACTATCTTTCAGGAGCCAACTGAGTTCTCAGTCTTAGTGAGAGTAGTCAGGCCTTGGATAGTGCCCCACTCAGGTAAGAGTAATCCTCCCATCTTCTAAAATTAACTGATGAAGTCCAATCACACTCCTAGGTCTCAACTTTGCATTTGTACCTAGATTTAAATGGCTACATCATAATCAAGTTGAATTAGGAAGCTTTACTTCTGAAACCTATAAGCTTCACCTAATTTAATTTAATCTAGTGATCAAAGAAAGAAGTACTTACTACAAAGCATGAATTACTTGGGGAGGCTCATGTCCTATAAGAGGATTGGGCCACGGGCCTATGAAATAACAATGAATTATTCACCTCATAGCTTACCTGGCCAGTGGGTAAAAGGGGGTCTCCTTTTATACTGTCTAGTACTCAAAAGCAAATCCTAACCTCGACTACATTTGAGAAAAGGATATGGTACTCATTACACATATTTTAGCATATAAGAATAACATACATATATAAAATCTTAGATGTAAGCAAAAATGGCTGAGTAAGGACCTCTAAAATTTTCCCCCTCTTTAAAATCAATGAAAACTTACAAAAATTACTGGATCATATGGTATTTCTATTTTAATTTTTTGATTTTTAATTTTTAATTCCACACCGTTTTCCACAGTGGCTGCACCAGTCTGCATTCCCATCAATTGTGCACAAGCGTTCCTTTTTCTCTACATCCTCACCAACACTTGTTATTTCTTGTGTTTTTTATTTCAGCCATTCTGGCAGGTGTGAGATACTATCTCACTGTTGTTTTTATTTGCTTTTCCCTGATGATGGAAAAAATGTTGAGCATCTTTTGATATGTCTGTTGGCCATCTGTATGTCTTCTTTGGAAAAGTTGACCCAAAGAAAATAAAAACTAATTCAGAAAGATATATGCACCCCTATGTGCACTGCAGCATCATTTACAATATTCCAAGATATGGAAGCAACAAAAGTGTCCACCCATAGATGAATGGATGATGCATAAAGATGTGAGAGAGAGAGAGAGAGGGAGGGAGAGAGAGAGAGAGAGATATGAGTGGAATATTACTCGGCCATAAAAAAGAATGAAATCTTGCCATTTGCAACAACATAGATGGATCTAGAGGATTTAATGCTAAATGAGATAAGTCAGTCAGAGAAAGACAAATACCATATGATTTCACTCATATGTGGAATTTAACAAAACAAAGAAAAAAAGAGACAAACAAAAAACCAGACTCTTAACTATTGAGAACAAACTCATAGTTACCAGAGGGGAGGTGAGAGGAGGGATGGGTGAAATAGGTAAAAGGGATTAAGAGTACACTTATCTTGATGAGCACTGGGTAATGTACAAAATTGTTGCATCATTATATTGTACACCTGAACCTAATATAATGCTGTATGTTAATTATACTTGAATAAAAATATTTGAATAAAAACATACTATTAAAAAAGAGAAAACACAAAAATTGTCAGAATCAACTTTTTTAGAACTCCAGCAATTAATCCAAGGCTCTCAACAATATGGGGAATGTTTGGTTGGGTAATACATTTGAATCTCAGTAAGAACATGAGCTTTGTGGCTCCCCACTCCAACTCTGCAGTACCCCTGAAAATAATAGGCAATATTCCATGTGGAAGGCACAGAACAAAGCTCTCTCAAAGCCTCACTCACATTATTTGGTCATTATTTAGCCTGTCTATTGGGTCCCTGGAAGATCCCGCTTGAAAAGCTTGTTTTTATTTGACCTGAGTTGGAGCTAACTGTGCATAAAGCCTCTCCTTGTGGGGCATTTACCAAAAAAAATAAAAAGCTACAGTCATAAAGTTGTAACTGCCTGAGATAATAGATACAATTAAGGCAAACAATAGACTAACAAGAAAGCTTAGAAAGAAAATATGAGGATGAAGAAGTCCGTGGGGACTTTGGAAAGCTCCATCACATTCCTTTGAAAATAGAAAGTCACATGCATGCATAAGGCTGTATGCCTACTCTGACTGATTTGGAGACTCTGCACAAGCAGGAAGTAAAAGCTTAGGAAGAGTTATCAATTACCTGGATGGGTGTTGAAGGCATGCCATTAAGCAAAGACCAGGAGACTTATTTGTTTCAGGCATTTAAGGAAATCTATGTTGAAACGTTAGCTAACCACTAAGCTAACTCAGTAGAGCATTCAATAGACGCACAGAACAAAAAAAAAAAAAAACACAAACTTTACAGCATTAGTTCAGAAAAGTCACTAAACAAAGAATAACTACAACGAGCAGCAATGACCACAAACACTGGCGAGGGGGCAGAGTACAATTTCCAACGTTATTACATGTTATTTAAAATATCTAGTGTCCTCGCCAAAATTAGGAGATATGCAAAGAAAGAAGAAAGTATGGCTTGTGCACAATAAAAAATAAGCAACCAACAGAAACTCTCTGATAGGGATACGTGAGTGGCTAAGTCAGTTAAGGGTCTGCCTTCGGCTGAGGTCATGATCGCAGGATCCTGGGATCGAGCCCTGCATCTGGCTCTCTGCTCAGCAGGGAGCCTGCTTCTCCCTCTGCTTCAATATGCTCTCTCACTCTCTCTCAAATAAATAAATAAAATATTAAAAAAAAAAAAAAAAACCTCCCTGAGGAAATCCAGAAGTTGAACTTACTAGACAGTTATTTTAAACCAGCTATTTTAAATACATTGAAAGAGTTCAAGGAAAACATGTCTAAAAAACTAAAGTATAGTCTGAGACAGTTGGCTCACTAACTAGAGAATATCAATAAAGACATAATAATTACATAAACCCCAAATAAAAAATGTGGAGTTGAAAACTACAAGAATTAAAATTCAAAAATTTATCCCAAGGGCTTCTTCACCAGAAGATTTTAGCAGGAAAAAAAAAAAAAAGGAATCAATGCACTTAAAGATAGGCTGAGGAAATGATTCTGTCTGAAGAATAGAAGGGGAAAGAGAAGATGGAGAAATGAGTAGAGCCTCAGAGACCTGTATAAACTGTTGAGTATATCAACACATGCATATTGAAAGGCCCAAAACAAAGGAGAGAAAGAGGCATAAAAAATACTTGAAGGAATAATGGGCACCTGACAACAAAGTCCCAAGATACATTAGGTAAAAACTGACAGAATTGAAGGAATAAGAGACAATTCAACAACAAAAGTTGAATATTTCAAAATGCCACTTTCAATAAAGGATAGAAAAACTATACAGAAGATCAACAAGGAAACAGAAGACTGGAGCAATGTAATAAACCAACCAGCCCTAGCAAACAACTATAGACTACTTCACCCAACAACTGCAGCCCAATATTCTTCTCAAATGTATGTGGAACATTCTTTAGGCTAAACCATATGTTAGGCTATAAACCAAGTCTCAATTAATTTAAAAGGATTGAAATCATCCGTCCACAGTGAAAATAAATTAAAATCAATACAGAAGGAAATTCAGGAAGTTCTCAATTATGCATAAATTACAGAATGCACTTCTAAATAAACAATATGCCAAAGGAGAAATCTCAAAGGAAATTAGAAAATACTTCGAGATGGATGAAAATGAAAACACAACATATCAAAACTTACAAGATGCAGCATAAGAGCTCAGAGGGAAATTTATACTTTTAAATGCTCACATTAAAAAGAATGATCTCCAATCAACAGCCTAAACTTACATCTTAAGAAACTAGAAAAAAAGAGTAAACCAAATCCAAAACTAGTAGAGAAAAGGAAATAATATGGATTATGAGTAGAAATAAATGAAATAGAAATTAGAAAAACAATAAAGAAAATCAAAGATGCCAAAAAGTTGGTCCTTTTAAAAGATCAACAAAATTAATAACAGCCCGACTATTTAAATCTAGTTAAATAATTAAAAGAATAAAAGAGAGAAGATTCAAATGACGAAAATCAGCAATGAAGGATGGGGCATTACTACCAACTTACAGAAATAAAAAATATAAAAGAGAATACTAAGGACAATTGCATTCCAACGAATTAGATAACCAAATAAAATGAATAAATTCCTAGAAAGACACAAATTTCCAAAACTGGCTCAAGAAAAAATAGAAAGTATGAATAGGTCCATAACACGTTAAAAGTGTCATTAGTAATAAAGAAAATCCACAAAGATAAAGCTCAAGACCAGAGTGCTTCAATGATAAATTCTACCAAGCTTTTAAATAAGAATTAACATCAACCCATCACAAACTCTTCTAAAAACATAAGAGGAGGGAGCATTTCCTACCTCATTATATGAAATCAATATTACCTTTATACCGAAATGAACGAAGACCTCTCACAAAAAGACAACTATAGAACAATATTCCTTATAATAATAGACATAAAAATCTTCAACAGAATACTAACAAACTGAATGCAGCAACACATAAAAAGAATCATACACCATGATAAGATGGGATTTATCTTAGGAATGCAAGACTGGTTCAACATACAAAAATACAATCAATGTAATAAACCATATTAATAGAATAAAGGATAAAAACGACACAAAATAGACACGAGAAAAAGATTGACAAAATCCAACACACTTTTACGATAAAAACATTCAATATACTAGGAATAGAGGGGAATTTTCTCAACCTGATAAAGGACATTTACAAAAAATCTACAGCCAACGTCATACTTAATGATGATAGAAGTGAATGCTTTCCCCTTAGATCTCACCACTTCTATTCAATATTGTACTGGAGGTACTAGCCTGGGCAATTAGGCTAGAAAAAGAATCAAAAGGCACTGATATTGGAAAGGAATAAAACTTCTATTTGTGGATGACATGACTTTATGTATATATAGAAAACCCTAAGTAATTCACAAATACAGAATTATAGCAAATAGGTAAATTTAATAAGTTTGCAGGATGCAAGATCTATATACATAATCGGTTGTATTTCTATACTCCAAAAATAAAATTCAGAAAACAATTCCATTCAAAATAACATCAAAAGAATGAAATACTTACAGAATAACGTTAATCAGTGAGGTATAAGATTTGTTCATCAAAACTATAAATCATCACTAAAAGAAATAAAAGAACTCCCAAATAAAGGGAATAACATCCACGTTCAGAAATTGGAAGACCTGATGTTGTTAAGATTATAATACTCTGTATTGATACATAGATTCAGTCGATCCATATCTAAATTCCAACTGCCATTTTTACAGAAATTGACAACCTGATCTTAACAGTCATATGGAAATGCAATGGATCCAGAATAGCCAAAACCATATCGAAAAAAACAAGGTTGGAGGACTCACTCTTTCCAATTTCAAAACCTACTACAAAGCTATAATAATCAAGATTATGTGATTATGTGATACTGGCATATGCATATGCAAATAGGTCAAAAGAAGAGAATTGAGGGTCTAAAAATAATTCCACACTCTTATGGTCAATTATAGTTAAACAGGGTACTAAGGAAATTAAATAGGGAAAAAATAGCCTTTCCAACAAATGGTGCTGAAACAACCGGATAGCCATATGCAAAACATGAATTTGGACATCTACTTTACACTATAAATAAAAGTCAGCCCAAAATGAATCATAAATCTAAATGTAAGAACTAAAACTCCTTAGAGGAAAACATAACTATAAATCTTTATGACCTTGGATGAGGCACCATTCTGTAGATATGAAACCCAAAGCACAAGCAACCAAGGAAAAAGTAAAGTGGACATCATCAAAATTAAAAAATTTTGTGCATCAAAAGACACCCTCGCAGAATGGTAGCAAATATTTGCAAATCATTCATCTGATAAGGATTTAGTATCCAGAATATATAAAGAACTCCCACAATTCAAAAATAAAAAGACAACCCATTTATAAAATAGGCAAAAATTCCTTTTTGATAGTAGTGAAATACACATAACATGAAATTTACCATTTTAACCATTTTTAAGTGCACAATTCAGTGGCAATCAGTACATTCATAATGTTGTACAATCCTAACTACTATCCATTTCCAGGATTTTTCATCATCCCAAACAGGAACTCTGTACCCATTAAACAGTAACTCTCATTCTCTCCATCTCTAGTAACTTCTTGTATTTTCCATCTCTGTGAATTAGCCTCTTCTGGGCACTTTAGCTAAGTGGAATCATATAATTTACATCCTTGTGTCTGGCTTATTTCAGTTAACATAATGTTTTCAAGGCTCATCTATGCTGTAACATGTATCAGAATTGCATTTCTTTTGCAGGTTGAATAATATACCATTGTATTTATATACTGCATTTTGTTTATCCATTCATTTGTCAGTGGATAGTTGGGTTGTTTCCATCTTTTGCTTATTGTGAATAATGTCACTATGAACACTAGTGTATGATTATCTGTTTGTGTCCTTGATTTCAATTTTCCTGAATATATACATAGGAATGAAACTACTAGATCATATGGTGATTCCATGTTTAAATTTTTGAGGAACCTGGGCAATGTATTTGAATTGACATTTCTCCAAAGAAGATATACAAATGGCCAATAAGCGCACAAAAAGTCCTCGGCATAATGAGTCATTAGGAAAATGTAAATTAAAACTATAGGCGGGGGGCGCCTGGGTGGCTCAGTGGGTTGAAGCCTCTGCCTTCGGCTCAGGTCATGATCTCAGGGTACTGGGATCAAGCCCGGCATTGAGCTCTCTGCTCAGCAGGGAGCCTGCTTCCCCACTCTCTCTGCCTGCCTCTCTGCCTACTTGTAATCTCTGTGTGTCAAATAAATAAATAAAATCTTTTAAAAAAAATTTAAAAAAAAAACTACAGGTGGCACTTCATTCTAATCAGAATGGATTTAAGAAAAGAAGCCTGACAACATCAAATTCTGAAAAGAAGGCAGAGGTAACTGAATCTCTCATCCATTGCTGGTGGGAATGGAACATGGAACAGACACTTTGGAAATAGTGTGACATGAAGAAGCCAGGCTCAAGGGCTAAATACTGTATGATTTCACTTATATATCGTTCCAGGAAAGGCAAACCTATAGGGCCGGAAAATACAGCAATAATTGAGAGTGAGGTTGACTGCAAAGTATAAGACTCTTTATGGTGAAGGTGATGGAAATATTCTATATGGTGATTACTGGTGGTCATATGACTACCACTGACCCTTGAACAATATGAGGTAAGAGGTGCGGACCCCCACACAGCTGAAAACCCACATACAGTTTTGACACCCCTAAAATTTAACTCCTAACAGCCTACTGTTGACCAGAAGCTTTACCAATAACATAAACAGTTGATTAACACATAATTCGTACGTTTTATGTATCATATACTGTATTCTTTTTTTTTTTAAGATTTTATTTATTTATTTGACAGAGAGAGAGAGATCACAAGTAGGCAGAGAGGCAGGCAGAGAGAGAAGGGGAAGCAGGCTCCCTGCTGAGCAGAGAGCCCGATGCGGGGCTCGATCCTAGGATCCCGAGATCATGACCCGAGCTGAAGGCAGAGGCTTTAACCCACTGAGCCACCCAGGCGCCCTGTATCATATACTGTATTCTTATACACTTATAAAATAAGCTAGAGAAAAGTGTTAGCAAAAAATCAGAAGGAAGAAAAAATACATTTATAGTACTGTACATATATTTAGTGAGAAAAATCTGCATGTAAGTGGACCTGCACAGTTCAAACTCATATTTAAGAGTCAATGTATTTGTTGGGGTGCCTGGGTGGCTCAGTCGTTAAGGGTCGTCCTATGGCTCAGGTCATGATCCCAGGGTCCTGGGATCAAGCCCTGCATCGGGCTCCCTGCTCAGTGGGGAGCCTGCTTCTCCCCCTCCCACTCCCCCTGCTTGTGTTCCCCCTCTCACTGTCCCTCTCTCTCTCTCTCTGTCAAATAAATAAATACAATCTTAAAAAAAAAAAAGTCAACGTATTTGTCAAAACTCTAAGAACTCTATTCTTATAAAATGTGAATTTTACTACATGTAAATTATACCTCAATATACCTGCCAGAAGCAAAGAAATGTGCTCCAGGAACTTAACACATCCTTGTTCTTGTTTCAGTCCATTAACTATTCTTATTTTCAGCTACTTTTCTTCCTCTGAGAGACAGGGGACACACACACACACACAAAAAAAAGGTTGGGGTAGGGGAGAATAGTGCTCTCAGATGCTGTAATTGGGCTCTTCTTTAAATCTCATTTCCCCAAAAATGAGCCAAAATAAATGACACACTGGTGACTCCGCGGCACAGTGAAGAGACAGAGCAGACAAAATAAAATAACGTGATTTCATTTGTTGAAATTTATGAAGTAATTTATTTATAATGATTACAGCTGTGCAAATAGCTGTAATGGGGCTTCTAGGGGCATTGTGCAACCTCTGTTCTTTGTGCAACCAGGGTCCTCTCTGAGAATGTAAACCCGGTGGATTTGGCTACACTCAAGAAGCTTGAAAGAACGCAGGCCTTCAGAACAAGACTCAGCCGGCACCAAAACGCAATGCTTGCTAGATTACCAAAATCAAGCCCGATTTCCACTTGGAACGGTAACTCAAGACATATTTAACACACAACAAAACATGGATTGTTTACTGCTCTGCTTATAAATCCCTCTGAAAATGTCAATATTTCTTATTGGTGGTTCACATTACGGGGGGAGAATGAAGCTAGGAAAATGGAAGCTGTTGGTGCTTTCAGCATACAATATTTTCCTTGGTTCTCATCAGGCCGTAATAGAGATTTACGGGCTCTGTTTAGTATAATAATAAACGAATTATCTTTAAATCAAGGATTAGCTGTTTGAGTTTAGCAGATAACATCTGCTGTGAATCATAAGAGGGAGTAGGCCTAATCTGAGAGGTATACACACCCTCTCTTCCCTGCCTTACCCTGCTGGTGACTGCCGTGTTGTTTCTCCAAGTTTAATGTCAGCCAACATCCCATGGCTGCACTGGGATAGAGGAGACGAAAGGAGAGTCATAGCAGGCAATTTACTGGCACTGAAGAGTTAGACTCCACCACATTCCTACTCTGAATTAATTACCGTCTTGAACCTGAGACTATATTAACATCCTGTGATATGAAGGAAAAAAAAAAGAATTTGGGGGTACGCTATGTAACAGTTGAAGTAAATGTTTACTAAGTATTTCAGAGGACCTCAAATTTCCAATAAGCCATCTCTTGCTTGAACTCCAACCCTAGGGCCTCATATCTGAAAGTCTGCACCAACCTTGTATTAAAGGTAGCTAAGAAATATATAGTTCACAACTTTTGCTCCCCTCGTAATCAACAATATTGATTTTAAAGACATTAAAATATTGCAAACATAAAGTTTATGTTATTTCTTTTCATGCTTAGGTCATTTCATTTTTTCCATCATTTATTTTTTCACCCAAAATATATCAAGCTGGTGTGCTTGTGATCAATAGAAGATAACCAGGGATGTCTAGTCCACTCATTCATTCCACACATACTGGCCAGGCCCCTGTCATGCTGGGCACAGTAGATGGCAGTCAACAAGATAAGGAAATCCTACATTGCTCATGAACTTGAAATTCTAGGGGCAAAGAGGGAAACAAAAGCAAATAAATGTACAAGGAGATAATTAGAGAGTGTCACGAGTAAAGGAAATAAATAGGTGATGAGGTAAAAAATATAACTGTAGAAGGCCTAAGAGGGATTGAGGCCAGGAGATGACTTCCATCTCCCACAGTGGCTAACGTCTGAAATGCACTGGTGTGATGTGATGTGGCTTTACAGCCAAAAGGAAGTAGAGCAATTATAGTCTATATAAAATTATCTTTTAGTTTCCATAAAATATTTTATTTTATATAAAGTAGGCCCATTGCAAAATATCAAAAATCAATTCATTGGGATCCCATGCCCCTCACTTTTCCCCCACACTCAAACTTCCTTCAAATCTTTCTGCCAACCCAGACAATCCGTTTTGGAGTCATGTGGACCATTGCTTTGGAGAAGTCTTCAGAACACAGGCTTTCAGCTTGGTATAACCACCCACATTCAGGAATTCTCTGGTAGGTCCTTACGGCTCAAAGAAACAATTTCTTCAATGACTACATTTTCTGACACTGGCATAGGACCTCACAAGATACAAAGTATGTTAGTGGACACTGCTGCCTGTGATTCTTACAATATTATCAGGTAGATATTGCTAGTTCCACCTTATAAAAGAGGAATCCAGCCTTAGGAGGCCATATGACCTGGCCAAGGTCACGCAGCTTTTTCTAAATGCAAAGCTATCGCTCAATTCCAGGTACAGTGACCAACTGCACTGGTTTTCTCGGGACTGAGAGGGTTCCCAGGGAGTGTGATTTTCAGTGCTGAAACCAGAATAGTCCCAAATAAACCAAGCGATGTGGTTAGTGCTAATGCCAGGTCCATTTAACATGATGTCTAGCATGCTTGCCACCCAATGACAGCTAGAGCAGGACTCCCGTTTGTTCTTTTTCACGGGCCTCGGGCAAGTCATTCTCATTGACCTGCATCGTAGAGCTCTAGAATGAGTCACCACCCTCATCACCCTCGTCAGCCTCCAGCAGCTGTGTATATTATAACGCCACATGGTTGGACGGCCATGCTTTGAAATACAAACCTGAGGAGAGGGCAATAAACTCTTTAAAATATCAGAGCAGCTTCTAACTCCTGCTCACTCCTCAGCAACCTCTAGGCTCTTCTTTGCCTAATGCAAGCATTGGTTGGAGACGAAGAAGGGAGTTATTTTAAAAGTTTTGCCTACATCTCATCAGGGTATCTGGCAATGCAAAACTCATGCTGGGTTAATCTTTGCCGTGGGTGTCTCAGGAATGATAGTGAGCAACTTTATGAAAACTTTATAGTTGGTAACATTACTCCCACCACATGGCAGGGAGGGGAGGAAGGGAAAGTTAAACAGCTCCTCACTTGAGCTTGAGGGAAATCCAACCCTACAAATAACAAATGGTAAGAAAGACCTAAAGTTCCTTGTGCACCAACTTTGCTGGAAGTATGCAAAGAAATTAGAGTAATACCTGGAGAAGGTATTCCAAACAAAAATCATTGACTTGGGTTTTAAGGTTTTTGAGTCGTATATAATTTCTCAAATACTCAAGAAAAAAAGTCTGGTAGTCTTAACGAGAGCAGGGAACATGTGTTGAATGTCTACAATGTGACCGGTACTCCCGTCCATATTTTATGATATTGATTACTTACAACATATTAAATCTTCACAATAGCCATACACTGGAGGTACTTTATTTATTGGCCCTATTTTACAGTTGGGGAAACAAGACACAGAATGGTCAGAACGCTACAGCAGAAGCACATGTGGTGTGTGAAGGAGCTAGGATCTGAACCCACACTGACTCTAGAATCTATCGGCCCAAGCACCACACAGCACTGCCTCTCCATGGTGCCAAGGAAAAGATTTCTGTCCACCAAGACCGGTACCCAAATCTCCAGACATTCACGAGTGTAAGTAAACTACACTTTTGAGGAGTAGTAGGAGCAGAATGATACCTTGTGCATAAGGTAAGAGTGGAAGCATGGGTCTTTGACAGGACAGTAAAGAGCAGTGGTTTGGCCCCCTCGGTATTTAGTGATAGTTGAAATGTAACCAAGGAGGAGCCCGTCCAAATGCTACTGTTTGCATTTCATTAAAATTCTGTCTCTGTGAAGTTTGTCCTTAGAATATATATACACATGATTTCTAGGTTCAGTGTAACAAAGTGACTCTGCCACACATCCTCTCTACCTTCATAAACATATCCAAGGACACAGACAAGCTAAAGGGCAAGACAAAAAACTGATAGTAACAATGCAAACGAAAGTTAAGATGAGATGCCAGGTGGCATCTACAGTGACAGGGGGTTGGGTTAGGGACTTTCTTCTCAAACTACACACCATTCTTGATCCTCAGCACAAATTCAAAACAAGCCCTGAGAAGACAGAAGATAAGAAAAAGATTTTTCTCTTACTCTTTCCACTACATCCTGGATGGAGCTGCACCATCGAGAAAAATAGGTAGCCATGTCCCACAGGCTAAGAAATCTTTTCCTGAACCACCCCAAGGGTCCTCCCTCCACCTTTGGCCCTGTCAGCTTCTTGGTTATTTGCACTCTTAGGAGACTACAACTCCCAGCATGCACTGGGAGTGCACAGGAAGTTGGAAGCTTAAAGATGGTTGAGTCCTGAAATGTTTCCTTACATAAGGATACGCTTTGTAAGACAGGGTGGAAACACAGGGACCTTCAGTAAGCCAGGTTGGTTGTGGGGGGTAGGGAAAGGTAAGTTGGAAAGGGGAAAAGAATTCCCTGGCTATATTCTATGGGAGACGGAGGGTAGGCCATAAACACAGTCTCATTTTAATTAATAACACTTGAACTTTTCATTCAAGAGCAGTTCATCTGAAAGCACCAATGTAAGCTTTTTTCCCTTTAACATAGAGGATATAAAACGTTTCAGAAAAGTATATATCTGAAACAATTTTTTTATAATTTACAGTAAAATTTAGAGTATATATATCTTCATTTCTTTTCACAGAAAAGGCAGGTATCAATAAACCGAAGCTAGGAAAATAAGTACAAAAAGGAAGATCAAAACAGATTTAAGAAAAGGTGGCTGAAATAAAATTTAAAAACAAATAGAAATAGAAAATTCACACAAGTAAAATGGAAAGCAATAAAAAAAGAATATAATGGTCATGGCAAAAAAATTAAAGCACTTTTAACGGATCAACTTAAAAAGAATGAAGAGGAAAAATAAATAGAAACAAAAATATGGGACGGGGGAGGGAATGAAGGCATATAGAGAAAACAGATTCAAGTAAAAAATTACAGATGCTCCTAAGACAGAAAACAGAGCATCCGAACAAATGCAATAATCTTTTTTTTTTTTTTTGGTCGAAAAGGTGATTAGTAACAGTTCTTAACAATTTTGAAAAGTTGTATGGTGGGTGGAGGGAAGAAAAATAAAACATGTATCATTTTCCTTTCCCCACATGGAAATAGTCAGTCTTTTTGATGAGAAGAAATATGGTAAGGTTAAAGTCATCCACAAGTACACTTTAAAAATAACCACTGGATGTAAGCATAGGTAAATATATAGTCTATACATAGAAAAAAGGACAGTCAAAAGAAAACAGGGAAAGTTTAATACAAGAAGAATTTGGGCCAAGTATTTGTTTTTTTATCAGTAATATAAAGAACTTAAATTTCCCCATTGAAAGCAAAATTTTTTTAGATTAAATGAAAACTTTGACCATACCCAAGACCGTATCTAAGACGACAACAAATATTTCAATAAACACATGAAAAACAACAGATACTCACGCTCAACATATTCAAAAGAACAGAAAAAGTACAGACCACATCCTCTTAAGATTATTCAATAAAACTAGAAGTTGTTAGACAAAAAATCCAATTATTTGAAAATAAATAATGCTCTGTATGCTTCTAAACAATTATTGCATCACAAAGAAAATAAACATTTCGAGTAAACATTTCGAGTATAACAAAACTGAGGGTATTTCATATGTAAATATGTGGCATACCGCAAACTTGAACTCAGTTATACAGTCAAACCCTAAAAGTGGACGAGTAAAATATGTGAAATAATTAATAAAAAATGAAAGTATGATATAAAACAGAAGAAAAATAACAGAACTAAAAAGAGCAATTAATGGATTTGAAAAGAGAAATAGAGAATTTATAGATACATTCTAGAGCTAGATTATGTGTGTGCATGTGTGTGTGTGTGTGTGTGTGTGCGCGCGCGCGCGCACGTGTGTGCGCGCGCACACGCGTGCGCCTGCATTCATTTGCAAACTGATCCTAGTACACGGAGGGCAAGGAGAGACCTAAGAAAGGAGCGGACCCTCCGGATCGGTAGGTGACCGTTTAAAAATCAAGGGAACTAACTTGCAGGACTTGTTCTGAGCGGCTGCAGAACGCGTAGATGTCTGCATCCACCCGCCAAAATCTTAAAAATGATACGGAGGTCTTACCTGGGTTCAGTTACGTATATGGCCCCCGTGTCCTCAACAACTCCTTACTCTCAAAAGCTGTGTCTTTGAAAATGGCTCCTTCCGTGGGATGGTGGGTGGAACCTGCAGTCCAAGGACAGAGGAGGGGGCGAGGAGCCTCCAATTGCCCGGATCCAGCTTACGGGTCAATCGGCAGTCACGTCCTTTCCGTGACCTCCACCAGAAGTGAAAAGTACAGAGAAACTTTACAACTCTGAGATTCAGTAGAACCATCCCTAGGTTCTCAAATTTCTAGGTGTGAATGCTCTTTCCATCACTTACAAAGCTGTGTGACATCACACAAGTTGCTTAACTTTGCCGATCCTCAGATTCTTTATCTTAAAAATGGCAATAATGATATCTCTTTCATAGTAACATGAATTGTGCGAAATCTACTTAGCACCCTATGCCTGACATACTGTAAGTTGTCAATATATAATGGTTATTCTATTTACTAGGATTTTTTTTTAATTTATTTACTGGGATTCTTAATAAATACAAGAAAAAATACCAGTAAGTAGAATTTGGCATAAGAAGAACATCGTAACAATAGAGTGATATTAAAACCTACCAGATAACATCGTGTAATGAGTATGCTAATAAATAGAGATGTCTTCAGAAAACTAACGATTAAATATCAATTGCCAGAATTGACCAGAAAAGTGATCAAATATATTCATACTTTAAGGAAACAGTTATTTTTTATATTGGCACAAAAAAATAAAAAGTCACACAGATCCTTCCTTCTCAATGAACAGGTGTTAAGTAACTTTTGTATCAAAACCTGACATAGACAACACTATGGGGCAATTCATTTTTTTTTTTTTTTAGATTTTATTTATTTATCTGGCAGAGAGACAGTGAGAGCAGGAACACAAGCAGGGGGAGTGGGAGAGGGAAAGCAGGCTTCCCGCGGAGCAGGGAGCCCAATGTGGAGCTCAATGTAGAGCTCGATCCCACGATCCCAGGATCATGACCTGAGCGGGCAATGTATTTCAAAAACATGTTTCCTGGTTGTACCAGAACCATGGATATGAATAAGTTTCAACTTCAATGTTTTTGAGAATGCTATATTAACTCCCCCAAGACATCCCTAAATACAGACACACACATACACCATACATATTTGGGAAATTCTGTGCTCCTACAAAATCCTGGTCTCTCTTATTGTATTATTTTATTGTATCACATTTATTAAAATGTGACCCAATTTGCCTATTTACTTGTCCATATCCCCTAGCCAATTGATTCTGCATTGCTTGGGGCAAGGACCTTGTCTATCTTTTTGTCATTGTAGCCCTACCTCTATTAATACTTGCAGTTTGAATGAAATTATTACAGGAAAAAAGTATATATCCTCTAACAACAATGAAAAACTCCAAGTTCCAAAAACATTAAACAGAACTCTTGCCTAAAAAATTATTCATTCGATTCTCTAACACAAAATATACATATCTTATGCTTACTTGACCACAGAAACATTGTTGCCATGCAATACCAGCTTAAGAAATATTCATTAAAGGGCACCTGGGTGGCTCAGTGGGTTAGAGCCTCTGCCTTTGGCTCAGGTCATGATCTCAGGGTCCTGGGACTGAGCCCCGCATCGAGCTCTCTGCTCAGCAGGGAGCCTGCTTCCCCCTCTCTCTCTGCCTGCCTCTCTGCCTACTTGTGATCTCTCTCTCTGTGTCAAATAAATAAATAAAATCTTAAAAAATAAAAGAAATATTCATTATCTAATTTTATCCATGAATATTGATGCAGAATATCCAAATAAAATATTAGCCAATTAAATTCAATGTTATATTTTTAAAATCCTCTACCTTGATGAAGAAGAGTTTATCCCAAGAATACAAGGATGATTTGTCATTAGGAAATCTACTGATAAAATACATGAATAGGTCAGAGAAGTAAAATATGCACATATGATCAGTTTAATATACACTGGGGAAAAAAAATCAATAAAATTTAGCCCTCCTTAGGAATTGTTAGAACAATCTTTTCCTAATGGGAGAAAATACCTATCTTATAACCAACAATCATAGGCATCTTACAAGCTTTCTCTTCTCTTGCCTGTCTTGGTTTCCCTTGAGTTAAAGCAAAAGTTTTAACTCAAACCATGTGACATTGAAAAACTCATCTTAAAGTCTCATGCATGATGGGTATTAAACACTAAGCGCTCCACTTTATACACCTGAATGCATATTTTAAAATCAGAAACAAAATTAAAAAGCTAGGACATATTTGCATACACATGAGAGGGAGAGTAATCCTAATGCACTGAAAGTACTTATACTTTATATAGAGAAAGAAACAAAATATCTGTAGGACAGTGAGTAAAACATATAAACAAATGATGAAGAAGATAAAATAATTTATCCTCTTATGTTCTACTTATGTTTACATTATTTGTTATATATATAATGTTATAATTTTTTATGTATCTAGTTTTTTATTCTACTCTCTCTTATTTGTGTAATCCTATGGTCACAGTGATACCTAAAAATCCTATCATCTCTCATTGATTCTCCCAACTCCAGTCTTTCCTCACCTAGGTCAATGTTATATTCCACAAGATTGTCTAAAAGCAAAATTCTGATTGTCTTCTCAAATACAATAATCAGTGACTAAGGACTCCCAAGAGTAACCAAATTGACAGTGCATATAGTTTTAGCCCAGGCAATTCTGACATTAAAGTAAAACACCTCATCGGTATGTGGACCTTTATAGAAGCAACCACCAAAAACAGTAATCCGTTCACTCATTCATCAAATTTTTGTTGAACCTCCAATGACTATAGATACTGCACCCAGGTTCTGGGTGCCAAAAGATGAAAATCACAAAGTCCTTGCCCTGAGTATCTCATAGGCCAAAGAAGACAAACATAACAGATAATGGTAGAGATTGTTGACCTAAAACAACAGGTAAACAAGGACAAGCTCAAAAGTGTCAAAAAGATGAGTTTATTTGGGAAGAGCAGAAAATTGCAATTCAGGACATGCAAACTGCAAGAAGCTACAGGCGAGTCCATTGAGGGTTTGGGGTGGGCTGTATTTCTGGGCAGGGAAGATAAAGAAAGGGGGAGTTCAGTTAAAAGTTGTTAAAATCAAAAGCAAACAGAGACCAGCTTTGAAAATTCCCCAAGCAGATAAAACCCTTGCAGTCATACAAATTAAGTTCAGTTCAGCTTATTTTGTGAGACCAACCCATCCCGGGTCACTTCTTGCTCATATCTCTGGAAACCATAAGCAAAAATTTCCCAGATCGATATGAGGTAATGCCTGACCAACAGCCTATCACTTAAGAAAATTCTAACGTTATCAGTTTTCTGTAACTCAGGCATTTATGAGACATCAGCCCCTCAGTCCTGAAGCTTTGTTTTCCTGAGGACACAGGTGTGAGACTTTCCATCTTATATCCTCCAGTTCCATTTCAGATTGAAATTCTTTAATGCAGTACAACGAGCTAAGGATCACATCGGTCCCATTCACAGAATGATACAGAAACATAAAGAGATGCACCTGACTTAGTCTAGGTCTTCCTGGGGGATGCTATACCCAAGCTGAATCTTAAAGTCTGAGCAGCAATCACTCAGAGAAAAAGGCCTGGTAAAAATGACAATATAAACAAAGACAGGGAGGCAAGAAGTAGTATTTTATATGTGATGACATTGCTAGACCATATATGGTAAGCTAGGGAGTGGTGAGGGATAATGCAGTAAAAGTCACCTCAAAGCAGGCCGTAGGGGGTCTTTTTTAAGGTTCTTGGAACTTGACATGTAATAAACTCTAAACTCATTGACAGTGGGGATTATCGTGTCATCTATAGGGTCGAACACATCTCTCTATCTGAATTGCCAGCTAGAAAATTGCACACACAGTGCCTAGAATGCAATAATCTGCCCATTCAACGAAGCCTTCCTTGCATTTCCAAATCATCTGGAAGAAGACAAATGTTGCACCTGCCAAAAAACCTTGTATCAAGCTGAAAAACTTATGTTTCTAGGGCAAAGACTCTCAATAGCTCAGAATGCACAAACTTTATTTCTCTGGGGCTTGTTGCCCTTTCCTCTAGTCACTTACATCGAACTTCACTGTTGCATTTTGCTAGATACGAAGCAGATATAACCGGAGGGAGAACGTGTTTGAACTCAAGGTTTAATTCAATTCCAAACCAGAGCTCCATTGTGTGCATTATTTATCAATAGTATTTAAGTGCTCGTGGTGAGCCAGCCCCAACTTGGCTCCATAAATAAACGATGTCAGACTTCATTCCTGTCCTCCAAATTCGCAGACCTCAAAGAGGAAAAAAAGAAGCATCTATACAGTTTTCATCAGGCTAATTATGACTAAGTGAAGCCTAGCTATTTGGCCAACCACAGCAAAAAAAAAAAAAAAAAAAAAAAAAAAAAAAGCCATTCAAACCTGGGAGGTAGGCAGTACAGTGAGGAACCGTTAGTCTCCTTGAAGGTTTTTTTTTCTCTTTCTTTTTTTTTTTTTTTTCTTTCTTTTTTAAAGCTTTTACCTTCTCACAGTGTAGAGATTCTTTTACTCAGGTCTGCTTCAACTCAGCTGTGAAAAGGAAGATCTCAGAGTCAGGAATTCTTTGATGAGAGACAAAAAGGCCTCTTGCTGTGCTAATATCTGATGGAGAATCAATCATAGAATCTCAAGAATTAAAAGAAATTTAGTGGGAAGTGTGCCGACTTCCATTTCTATCCCTTATGAGACAGTTTTATTCTTGATGGTAAGAGAGGACCAGGAAAGGAAACACATGGGCCCTGTGAGTTACCCATGATCCGGAGATTCTCAGTCATGACTGCCAAGATGGAAGCAAGAGATAGAGTCAAGGGATGGCATTATAGGAGACTATATGTGGTAGTGTGGTCTGGACATTACAGATAAGACCGAAAGCTGGGTGCAGTCCCCACAAAGAAAGAAAGTAAAGAAGTTCCATGCAAGAGAGGGTGATGTAAAATGGAAAAGCAATAGGAGAGGGTAGATGTCGAAAAGAAAATCCTGAATTTGCAATCGGGAAGGACTGGGAATATACAGTCTGGGGATGGGCTAGTGCCTGGGTATACTCTCCATTCAGAGAACAATGGGATGATCCTGGCAGGAAGTGTGAGCAAGGTGGTTGCTGGAGCCCGAAGAATAAGTAGCCATTTGAGATAAACAAACAGTCTGACATTGAGACAAGAAGGTAGGACAGGAGAGGCCTTTCTGGAAAAGAAAGGGAGGGGTGCCTAAGTGGCTCAGGTGGTTGAGCATCTGACTCTTGGTTTTGGCTCAAGTCATGACATGATCTCAGTGTCGTGAGATCGAGCCCTGTGTTAGGTTCTGCATTCAGCAGAATCTGCTTGAGATTCTCTCTCTCCTCTGCTTGCTCAAAATAAATAAATAAATAAGTAAATAAATAAAATCTCTAAAAAAAAATAAAAAGAAGGAAAATGTGAGAATGAGTAAGAAAACGTGCTAGATGCAAAATCAAAGCTGCAGAAGATTCAGGGAAAGACCCCGAAGTAATAAATATGCACTGAGTTGCTTCTGAGAGACAGAATAAACAAAGGGACGATGACCAGACCATATATAATATTAGAACTCTGACCCATAACCCACAGCAACCAGCTCAGGAAGCCAAACCACAGCGTCTATAGCAATTGGCCCTAAATAGCCAGGACATGATCAGTAACTGATAGCTTCTCTAATTTTTGCCCCTACTTCCAACTTGGGACCAAGTGGAGAAAGCCAAATATGGGCAGCTAACCAATCACGTAGGATGTCCGGCTTCTCAGTAGCCCACCTCCAGCTTCCCGTGCCAATGAGGGCATCTGGGAAGCCTTCCCACTTTTTTCCATGATAAAGCTTTCCCACTCCTCTGCCCAGCTTTGAGTCTCTGCCAAATACAAGCAATGGAGCCTGACTCCCTTGTTATAACAAACTGAAAAAATAGCCTTTCCTTATTCTCATTTGGGAGGGAAGAGATATCTCTCCCCCCGAACTTCTATGCACCCAACACTGCTTTGGGTGCTGGAAATAACAGTGAACACATCAGGAAAAGATCTCTGCCCTTATGGGACTAACATTCCTTTGGAAGAGCCAAACAATAAGCAACGAGAGAAATTAAGCAAGCGTTATGATGCTAAACGATTATGGAGGAAATAAGACAGAAGATGTCATGGGGCACGGCTACTGTTATACTGAAGAGTGAAGAACGGCCTTCTCAAGGAGGCAACATTTCAGCTGAAGACTAAGAGATAGAGAAAAGCCAGGCTTGTGAATTGCCAGGAAAAGAGACACCAGGTTAAAGGACAGAACAAGTACAGACTGCCTTGGGGCAGAGTATCCTTGGTTTTGTTTGAGAAAGAAAAGCAAAGACCTGGGCAGCAGGGATGTGGTGAGTGGTGGGGGGGGGGGGGCGGGGGTAGGGGTGAGGCTGGGGAGGTAGGTGAGGCTGGATCACGCAGGATTGGGGAAGGATGTTATTTCCAGTGTGGAGGGACAGCCTTGGAAGGTTTTAGGCAGGAACACTTAAGGTCCTAAGACAAATGCAAATGCACAAGCAGAGCCAGTTTTAAATGTTCCTTTCCACTCAATTACCACTATGGAGTCAGAGCAGTTCATCCTAAAGATTCCAAGTGTTTATGGTGATAGTAGAAGTGCTGCTGGGATAATAGCGCTTTGGTGTAATTAAGCACCTCTGCTCTTCTGTCATGGAGAGGCAACAAGCATCCAGGTCTTTTTCAAGATCCTAAGCACAGCTGATAATGGACAATCCATCAATATCCTCTTCCTGCCATACAAAGACTATTTTATGAGGATCCTGAAAGCCTTAATAAACCCTCTTAGATGATTTCTTTATGAGGTAGGGAATTAGTAGAGCTGAGCACGAAGTAGGTTAGGGTCTGTCAACAAAGAGGGCACCACTGTTTTTATGACTTCTATCAGTGGTCCCTGGGCGGAAAACTCTAATTAGCTGAAATATTGAGAACATATGTGGTTGCATCGATCTGCTCTCTAAACAGCAGCTATCTCTTTGCTCAGACAGGGACTTTGCTCAGTTCTGACCCCTCCAAGTCTGCTCCATCCCTGAAAACAGGCTCCTTTGAAGGCTAAGCTTCCTCATTGCCCCTGGTTGTTAGAGTTCCAGGCCTGACACACTAAATCCCAAGTCCCTAAAGAAAAGACAAGTGTCATAGAGGGGTGATGTTCATAATTTCTGCCACAGTCTATTTTATGGTACAGAGCAGTTCAGATATCAGTGTAATCTCGCTCCTCGATTTCTGCTGCTAATTCCAGATAAAGATAAGGGCTGTGCACAACGATGCAGAAAAAAAGGTATTGTCTGGTCGGCATTGCCGTGATCATGGCCAGTAGTATCAGGACGTACTCCCTGTTCAGAATCATCCAATCACTGGAGATAGCATTCTAGAGTCTGCCAAATGTGTCTCTCTGTGTCCGTTGCAAACCTCAAATGGGCAAGTGAAAAGAGATGAGAAGGGAAGCATGGCTGGCTGATGTGGTTGAACTCAGCAAGCATTTCATCAAACCTCTTTCCTCTTTGTCCTGGGCACACAGCTAGACTGCTTTTCCAAACTTCTTCCCTTTAGGTGTGGCTGCATGACGGTCTTAGCCACTGGAAAGTGAGTGAAAGTAAAGTCTGTCCCATCCAGGTCTGGCCTGTAAGCTCCCCTGCCCCATCACCACCGGGTGCATTCCTCCAAGCCCTCTTTATCTTCCCTTGACTTGATGCCAATGAACAGCACCATCTGAGAATCTACATTGGAAATAGAAGAATCACAAGATGGGAAGTATGGGGTCCCTGAAAAAACATCAGAAGGAGATCTGCGTGCCAACTGGGAACATCCTTTATGGACTTACAGCAATAAGAAATAAATTTTCCCTTTTTCAAGTTGCTGAGATGTTGGAATTTATCTGTTACAGCCGCTAGCATTCACCTAATATAGTGGGTCTCCAACTAACAAAACCAGACTTTCAAAGAATTCACACACAAAAGTGTGTTGGGGATGTATTTATGACCTTAGGGTTACTGTCATGGCCCATTAAGTGAGAAAGCAGCAATGTTTCTAACAGATTTATTGAAGTTTAACTCACATATCATATAATTCATTCATTGTAAGTGTATAGTTCTATGGGTTTTAGTGAACATACAGTTATGTAGAACATTCCCAAATTCTTTCATTCCTATATGTAGTCAGTCCATGCTCCCAGACCCAGAACCAAGCAAATACAATCTGCTTTTAGTATTTCTGGCATTTATCACTTAATACAATGTTTTTGAAGTTCACCCATGTTATATTATTAGTAATTCGTTCTTTTTGATGGCTGCATAGTATTCCACTATATGTATATATGAAATTATGTGTATTTATTCACCAGTTGATGGACCTTGAATTATTTTCAGTTTAGAATTATTATTTTTGATGTTGTTATATATCATTTTGTGTACATGTTTTAATTTTTCTCCAATAGGAGCTGAATTGCTGGGTTGTATTAACTACTATTTCATACCCAAGAAGAGCCTTCTTTGATCCCCTTAGAAAGAATCTCTTCCTTGGTATCTAAAATAACTTTTTCCATGGGGCACCTGGGTGGCTCAGTGGGTTAAAGCCTCTGCCTTCGGCTCAGGTCATGATCTCAGGGTCCTGGGATCGAGCCCCGCATTGGGCTCTCTGCTCAGGGGGAGCCTGCTTCCCCCTCTCTCTCTGCCTGCCTCTCTGCCTACTTGTGATCTCTCTCTCTCTCTCTCTGTCAAATAAATAAATAAATAAATCTCTAAAAATAAAATAACTTTGTTCATATCTGAAATACTGCAGCTATCATATTGAATTCAATTAAATTTTTTTCATTCACATCTCTCTCTGCTAACTAGACTATAAGCTCCTTTAAAGGTAAAAAAAAAAAATTTTTTTTTTTTTTTGGTGAAATGTTAATGCTTAGAATAGTGATGAGTACTCAGTAAGTGTTTGTTGAAATAGCAAAATGCCAGATAGCTTGAGGTAAAGGAGCTTTTGTATAATCAGAGTGCTGGACTACATTTATCAACTTGGCTAACTCTGGGAACTATGTTTCCAAGAATCCCTTCTCTGTTTGATCCCAGTTAGAGAGAGCCAAAGGAAGAACTTACATGGGACTTGGAAGAAGGAAGTGAAACAGAAATCATTATTCTCCCAAGGTCTTAGAGGCGAGGTGTGACAGTGGGTGGAGCAGATACGTCTGGCAGGCCTGCTTGTCCCCATTGCCTCAGCCCCTTGTCCTGCTCCTCTTTCTCATTAAAGCCCAGTCCTACTGAGACATGCTTGGCTGTGGACCCATGGAGGTAAGTAAGCCCTACACAAAAGCAAGAGCTTCCCCATAGACCGTGCCTTGGCTTCCTCCTTTAGGGATCCCACTCTGATGTCCTGAGGCTCTTGGTTACAGAATGTTCCTGCAAGTTCTGACATCATCCACCCCAGAGCTCTAGTCAAACTAGTTAGCAGCTGATTCTCTGATTGCTCTTCTGGATCTGCACTTCCCCAGCTCTTGCCACAGTTGTGTGAGGTCTAATTCCCATAATAATGCCCTCCAGGTCTTATTACTCACAGTAGTTCTGTTTTTCTGGCTGAACTCTGACTGATACAGTTCTCCAGGCTCGGGCTGTATGTAAATCCTCACCCTTCTGCGAGCCCAGCACTGTGGCCCAGAGCCTCTTAAAAAGCTTCTTGGTCTCCTCTAAGCAGGTGGGCCCGCCCTGTCCTATGTAACATTTATTTTAAAGGTCTCTCTATGCACAAAGCATTATCCGTGAGATCTGGGAAGAGTTTTGTTTCCAGCATTAAAATGTCACTGAAGATTTTTAATGATATTGTTTTTCTTTTTCTTCAGCCAGAATTTAAATTTTTCCTGATCACATTTTAATTGCTATTAGAATTCCTAGGTAACTGGCATCCCTTAAATTTTTGTTATAGGTGTTAATTGCTATCTTGAATTCTAAGGAAGATAAAGACAATTTAAAATAAACATAAGGAAAGAGATCTAGAGTGGTTTGAGAGAGAGAGAGAGAGAGAATCTGGGAAAAAATAATTGGGGGCACTGCCATCTTATTTTCTTCTTTTTTATTTTCTTCTCACACTTGTACCTCGATTGTTTAATTTAAAGTAAAAAACATCTTATTGGGTAAAATTAACATCTCCTGTCCTCTACCCTTGTCAAACAGCAGAGCTGAGCACTCAGTATTCCTGCCTGTAGTAGATTATCTTCTGATATCTTGTCAATGGTAATTGGAGCTACATTGCAGATCGGGGACAGAAGGAGTGACACCACTAATGGTCTTTATGGCCAGTTATTACAGAAGGCTGTCCCCCTGCCAAGGAGGCCGTTGTCTGGTCATGATCTGTGACAAAAGCAAGGCTCTAAGAGTCATGAGATAATTGGTGGTGGTGTCAGTACTTAGGGGCTCTAATGAGTCCAATTTCCACGAGCTTAACTATGAGGTGGGTACAGCTTTTTGTTGAATTTTATTTTAAAGACAGACTTACTTCGTGCTGCAGAGGATCACTTGAGCTCTTCCCTGCAACATACATTTCTAGGACCAGTACAAGACCCATTTTCCTGGAAGCAGGATGAAAGGGAATTTACTATTTTTTTAGAAGCATGGCAAAAGATGCAAGGCTTTTTGCCAAGATGATCACTGCAGAGAAAAAGGGTTGACTTAAGAGAAAAGGCCAAGACCCAATCTGTTCCTGGAAGTACAGTAGAAGACCCAGTTCCACATAGACAAGTTAGTTGGAAGGTAAAGGCAATCATTCTCCACCAATGGATTTATTTTTCAGAAAAGGGAATGCATTCATGTTTGAGAGTTAAGCTCAAAAAATAGGCCATAGTGTTAGGCAATGGAGAGGGGAGGAGGGGCTAATTAGAGCACATGGCTGCTGCTGGTGCATTCTCCTATTCTGCTACTCCTGAGTTCATCCTGATTCCAGCTATATGGGGCACCAATGCCATCCCAAGCAGGGATTCAGAACAGCAGAGCTCAGGTGGGGTGGTGGCTAAGCCAGAAGACTCATTGCCTGAGTGTGAATCCCAGTTACTGGGCTGAGAAGTTGAGTGACTGTGGGAAAGTTATCTAAGTGTTTAATGTCTCAATTTCTTCTTCTGCAAAATGGGTATAATAATAATAGCATCTCTATCATAAAGCTAAGAAAACAAAGCAAGTTAATATACATACAGCACTTTAATAGGTGGTTGGACCAAGAACTGTTATGCCATCTCCAGAATGCCAGACATGCATGGATGTCATCACAGAGCTTCTGTCACAGCCCAGGCCACCTGTTATAGTCACGACTCCACGTTGGGGTAGAGTTCTACCAACACACACACACACCCTCTTTGTTGCAGTCATGGCCACTTAGTCTATTAAAAATATTTTCCTTGTCTACAGACTACCCAGCAACTGGTACCCAGTCATATCCTCTGGCCTATTTCCTATCTCTAAGGAACACCCTCCAAAGTGCCTTTGGATCCCTTTGCAGATTCACTATTGGCCACCAGTGAACTAATAGGCAAGTGGAACACCAGCCCATAGTTGCTGCAGATAACAGCCTGTTTTTCTGCCTTGCCTCAGTTTACACAGGATGAGCCACAGACCCCACTAGCCAAAACACAACCTCTGCCTTCTATCCCAGTGAATTTGCTAAACAAGTTAGTCATGCTGCACCAGGACCCCAGCAGTCGTGGGCTACCTGAGACATGCAAGGAGTTCATTAAGATTGATACCTACTCTCCATTTCTCCCTACAGTGACGCATTGGCTTCCACTTCCAACGCTGATGCTCAAGAAATTTTCCCACTTACATTCCAACCCGGTTTTCTTTCCTAAATCAATTGGCCTCTTCTTTTCTTGCTAGGGCTTGACCATACTTCCTACTATTTCCTTGGGAAACGAATGTATTTCTGGCTCAACACAGCCCCAAAATTGACCACCAGTCAATCCAAATAGATTGTTTTTCAACCAACCTCCCCGATAGCTATAGGTTTATGTATCGTCTGGCTCATGAAATATTTGGGCTTCTGGTAAGTCTTTGTCTCATCACTGTAACTGTAAAGATTGGTAGTTGGCCATAAGAATGTCAATGAACTAAGTTATGCAATCATTCATTCCCTGCATGCTTCTGTCAAAAGTCTTAAAATAATTTTTAAAAGATGTCTATGAGGTTAAATAATGTAAAGCAGAGGCTGGGCACTACCCCAAAATGTTTTCTGTTCTGCAACAATGTTTAAACTGTGTCACAGATTTAATTCTGAGCTTCCCAGCAACAAAGTCAAAGAGGAAACACATTTTTTTTTTTTAGATTTTTTATTTATTTACTTGAGAGAGAGCACGAGAGGGGAGAGGGGCAGAGGGAGAGGGAGAATTAGATTCTCCACTGAGCAGGGAGCCCAACGCAATGCGGGTCTCAGTTCCAGGACCCCAGGATCATGACCTGAGCCAAAGGCAGATACTTAACTGACTGAGGAATCCAGGCGCCCCAGGAAGGAAACACATTTAATGACAAGACATATGTGACCATTTGTGAAATGCTAGCCACCAGATTTTTTGGAGATATTCAAAGGTTTTCCTGTCAGTAATGTGTGACAAAAATCACAACACCTTGACAAATACTGGTATGACACTCTTTTCCCTTTTGTTAATTCCAGAGCCACAAAACTCCATCATAAAGGTGACCCTCAGACTGCCAGCCAACAGGGGCTGCAGAAACAGCAACTGTATCTCAGAGTAAAAGTAGTGGAGTTGGGTTTTACAACAAAAGTCTGGACCCTGATAAGCCCCTGATTAACCCCAAGAGACTACATTTCCTCTGTCTGTTTTAATTTGCATCAAGTAATATCCCATTAATCTTCATTGATCCTCACATTCTGCTTGTCCCTGCTATTTTCTAGGGAGCAGAATTCAATTTTCTATGCGGGCAAGCTGGTAGGCCTTCAGCTGGTTTAGAGTTCTGTGTGTAGACATCACATCACACTATTGAACGGTCCAGACGAATGGCTACCTATGGGACCTCATTCAAACACTGGATGGATTCATCATCAAAATGAGAAAAATTATGGCCGTGATATCAGAGATGAGCATTCCCTCAATTTTTCTTCTTTTATCTTTTAAAAAATCAAATTTGTGGCCAATGTGACTTTTATCACCAACGAGTAAGTGTGAGCACACAGAAATAAGGTTTAGATTTTAAATCAAGCCAACCTTTAATTAAATCAGTCTTACAAATTTAATAATTTTTACAGCCATTCTTTTGCAGAGTGGTAAGGAGATATATGTTGTAGGCAATACACACGTAATTATAACTTGCATCATAACACAGCCACAATGAGCATGTTTTTTGATAAAATAGGATAAAAGAACGTGAAAACTGGAGAGAAGTTATATTAAAGTCCCTTTAAGTGCCCTTGAACCTGAAGTAAAGGGGGCCCACTGATTAATATTTTCTGAAAGGGCCCTGATAACTAAGTATTCCAGAAGAGAGAGGCCACAATCTTTTCTTCTTTCCAGAGGAATACATTCCATACAAGTTTAAAAAAAAAAAAGCTGTGTGGATCCCAAGGAAAATTCCATCAGCAGAGATTTGATCAAATATCTTTTTAAGCCTGGAACTAAGATGTCAATTGCTTAACCATCACTTTCCATACCCAGGATACAAATTAATATATAAAAACATAAAATTTAAAATTGGCAAAGATAAATAAATAAATAAAATTGGCAACATTACAGGTAATATGCATGTTAGATGACATATATACAGAGGAAAAATGGAAGATTTATATGATGTAAGGTTACTGTCATTCACTAATATATTATAGTACTCTTTGTTCTCTAAAGTAGAGGCAGGATTGCTGTTCTCTGCACCACTACAGTTAGCTGGGGCCCTCAAAATATGAGCATAAGTGCTGTGAATTATTGGCAGGCAGAAGCTTGATGAGCCGACACATGGTTTAACATGCTCTCTATCCCTTTTGCCATGACAACCGAGAAGTTTTCAGATAGCAGCTACTCTGTCAGCCTGGGTCCCTGAATGAGGACAGCATAGAGAAGAGCGCTCGATCAACCCACGATGTTCATGCAGCAGAAGCTACATAATGTCTTTTTGAGGCTGGATGTTACTGCAGCATAATGTCACCAATCCTGACTGACTGACCAAGTTATGTGTCACAAGATCGGGATAGGCTAGATTATGTTGTAAGAACAAATAAGTCAAAATCTTGAGCACTTGAACCAACTAAGATTTACTTGTGCCCATCAAGGGTTACTTGAGGAGACTGCTTAACACAGTCACTCAGGGACTCAGGTGACAGCCCTCCATTGTGATTGCCAATGCAAGGAACAGGGGACATGGCAAGTTGTTATTGGTTCTTAAAACATTTGCATCAGAGTTATAATAGTCACTTCCACTCACATATCCATAGTGAAATGCATGTCACGTGGTCATAACTACCTTCAGATGGGGTGGGGCAGGGCAATCCTACTGTATGCCCAAAAGGAAAGACTTTTTATTTTTTATTTTATTTTTTTAAGATTTTTATTTATTTACTTGACAGAAAGGGAGCGTGCACAAGTAGGGGGCGTGTGCGAGAAGCAGGCTCCCCCGTTAAGCAGAAAGCCCGATGTGGGGCTCGATCCCAGGACCCGGAGATCATGACCTGAGCCAAAGGCAGACACTCAACCAACTGAGCCACCCAGGTGCCCCAGGAAAGACTTTTTAAAGAACATTATGATTTGCCCTCATGATCAAAATACAAGTGTGATACCCATTTTTCTAGAGGGTACTACCAGTTGAGAAAGCTTTAGCAACTGGCTTAAACTCACAAGATATGGGGGGGGAAATATCTGAACCCTGGCAGCCTGAATCCCAGGTTCTAGACCCTTAAAACTGTGCAATCATACTAAGACTCTACTAGTAATGATAACAGTGAGCATTTGGAGATGGTACAGAGTAATTATGTGGGGTATTGGTAGCATGGAGTATTATTAGTAACAAATAATAATAATAGCTAGTAATAGCAGCCAATCAGCATTAACTAATGATAATGGCTAACAAAGAGGCAGAATAGCCTAGCAGCTAAATGACAGGTTTCTGGCTAGTGGTTATGTAAGTTACTTGGGCAAGTAACTTTCCATTCTCAGTTGCCTCATCTATAATATGACAATAACGGTAGCATCTCTCTTGTAGAGTTGTTCTGAAAAGCACATGAGTTGCATAAAAAGCCTACCTCACAGGACACCCTCAACAAATGTTTCCTAAGTGCTTGCTGCACATTGGGCATTGTGCTACGGGCTTTGCATGGATTGCATCATGCAATGTCCCAAACGCTCCCATTGCAATAAATGTGCCTCACCTCACCTGCAGCTTATGTTATAACATTCACCACCCCTTCAGCAATTCCTTCTTGTCTTCCTCATATTTTCTCACATACTAATCTTCACCATAACCCAAAGTGTCTGCTTCCGTTGTGACCAGCACCTAAAACACCTTCAGTCCTACACCTGTCAAGGCTTTGTACCAATCATCTGAGTTCTTCTGGAATTCTTACCAGATGACTGGAAGGCACATGTATCAGAAGCCCTGGCCTCTAACTGTGAACATACCAATTTAATCCTTTAATATTCCTATGAATAAATTTTGTATGCCCCTGATATAGATAAAATGTGTGCTCTCAATATAGATTTGGGGTCAGAATGAAGAATAAAATATAACCAAGCCCTCAACAGGTTTAAAATCCAATTTAGAAATAAGAACTGTATAAAAAATTAAGAACTGTGGGGCACCTGGGTGGCTCAGTCATTAAGAGGCTGCCTTAGGCTCAGGTCATGATCCCAGGGTCCTGGGATCGAGTCCTGCAATGGGCTCCCTGCTCAGCAGGAAGCCAGCTTCTCCCTCTCCCACTCCCCCAGCTTGTGTTCCCTCTCTCGCTATCTCTCCCTCTGTCGAATAAATAAATAAAATCTTTTTTAAAAAAATTAAGAACTGTACAATGTTATTTTTATATGTTAAAGTCTGGCCTCCCTGACAAGAGCCTTACCTGTACTCACTCTTGGAAGTACACTAGGTCAGGGGTGCCTGGGTGGCTCAGTTGGTTAAGCATCTGCCTTTGGCTCAGGTCATGATCTCAGAGTCCTGGATCAAGTCTCATGCTCAGTGGGGTGTCTGCTTCTCCCTTTCTCCCTACCCCTTCTCCTGCTTTTGCTCTCTATCTCTCTCAAATAAATAAATAAAATCCTAAAAAAATAAAAAAAGAAGTACACTAGCTCAGAGTAAGAACCTGAAGACTGGACACTTATTGTTATTTAGGGAAATCTCAGCTATGTATCCAGAAAACACAGTTACATCAAGTGAGGTGAAAATAGGTTCCAATGTTAGTTCTTCATTAATTTTTCTTTACAACTTTGTGGGAAGCTCGGGAAACCACATGACTCTTCTCTGCTCTAATCCCTGACACTAAAAAAGGAAACCAGACCTGCTACACATGGGGAAATTTACAGAGCAGAGCCATCATGAATTAGAACAGCACTGAGTTCTGAAACTTGTAGATTACCTTATTTGAAGGCTCGTCTGCATCTGCACAGAGCATCATTGTTTTATACTGATTTATTTAAATGGCCCTTTGGGTGAGAATGTCAAAGTAGATTGATACTCCAGACTTCCATCATCCCTCTGGAAAAAATCGAGAAGATGGCCTTCATTACTTTTTGTCCTGTTTCACCTCTGAAAATTTCAGCACTTCTCCACTGCAATGGTCCCTCTTTACCAGATGCTGGTTTTTCACAAATACATTCTAGTAAGAATCATGCCTGCCAAATTAATTTCAGCCTCAACTCCTAAAGAGTACTTAATATGAAAAGGATTTGCTCAGGAAAGGTCATTTGGAAACAAAGAAGAAACACATTGCTGTGAAACATGGGGAACAAGCAGGATTCCCAGATGGAGAAAACCAGCCATGTGAGGGTGAGGCCGCCATGTTTAACTTGGCAAATGCCTCACCCTCTGTCAAGGGCAAGAGGCTGATGCAGAAACAAGTTATGAATGAGGTAAGTAGTGCAGAGTCAAGGACAATACCCACAGCCCTGAAGCAACACATCTCCATGGCAGGATTGTTTTCATTAGTTACATCTTTGCTATCCCATTAACAATATCCTCTGTCACCCATCGAGCCATTATTTATCCTCAGATATTTGTGTTAAAGAAGCAACATTAAGAAAAATACAAATTAAGTAACTATGACATAAACATATGTACATACATATATATTTCATTTAAAGTACTTAATGATTGGGCACCTGGGTGGCTCAGTGACTGCCTTCAGCTCAGGTCATGATCCTGGAGTCCTGGGATCAAGTCCAATATCAGGCTCCTTGCTCGGCGGGGAGTCTGCTTCTCCCTCTGACCCTTCCCCCTCTTGTGCTCTCTCTCTCTCATTCTCTCTCAAATACATAAATAAAATCTCTTAAAAAAATAAAATCTAAAGTATTTAATGATTATATATCACATATAAAGTTATATTTTTAAGTATCCTCATTTAGAAAGAGACATGCTGACTTAAGTTATCAAAGATATGTCAAAAAATAAAAACAAAACAAAAACAAAAAGGGTATATCATGATTAGTTTTTTTGGTAATGGTTTGGTTTTTTTGGTATGTTTCAAACTATAGTTATTTAGAAAATCTACAGTTTGAAACAGATAATTTCATATCACAGTATTCAATGTAAATACCACAAAATACTAATTTTATGAACGGCTACTGGGGATTCTTACATTTCTCATAAAACATAAAATGGTTTGTTTTTATAATTTTCCTATTGTGTTTCGAAGTGAGTAAATGTGAGAGAAGGCTTCTGATTTGTAATTAGAAATATGTCTTTGCAAATCACTGTGTAACTATGGTTAATCCTTATTTCAATAAATAATATGCCAACTTAGAGATAACAATCATTGCTCTATTTTCCCTTTTTATCATTGGCTCCTCAAGTGCCATGGAAAGTTCCCAATCTATCTGAGAAATAGATAATACGATTGTAGCCTACAAATCTGGTGAAGACAATCTTTTTTTTTTTTAATTTTATTTATTTATTTGACAGAGAGGAGAGAGATCACAAGTAGGCAGAGAGGAGGCGGGGCGGGGGTGGGGGGAAGCAGGCTCCCTGCCGAGCAGAGAGCCCGATGCGGGGCTCGATCCCAGGACCCTGAGATCATGACCTGAGCCGAAGGCAGAGGCTTTAACCCACTGAGCCACCCAGGCGCCCCTGGTGAAGACAATCTTAATGGGATTTTTATGTGTCTCTTAATTTGTTTTCCACATCAGCACTTCTTTATCCTCCCACCTAAACATCAGTCTCACCTGGACATAAACTAAACAATATATGACTCAAGATGAAAACAACTAAACTCGATGATGGCCCAAACCACCATAAGGGCTGGCAGAGTTCACCTGAGCAAGAAACTGAGGGAGGCACTCAGCCCCTACATGCTCATCTCCAGTCCAGTAATCATGGCATGTGCCCACTCAATATGCATCCCAAATCTCTCAGCCTTATTTAAAAATAATAGTTAAATAGTTATCCTATTTATTGAATTTTTGTATATGTGCTGCTGAAGCAAGCACATACTTATTGAATTTTGGGGAAAATAAATTAAAAGAGACATCAGTTTCTTTGAGCTGCCAGAATACCGTAGAGGTAGGAAATACTGGTCCACTCTATGACAGATGTAGCTAGCTGCTTAATTATTAGCCTTTCTTAGCTTTTCCCTTACCAAGATAGCCCTAATTTTATTTAGGGCAACTGTATCAGTTAGCTCTTGATGCATTATAATCCATCCCAAAATTTAATGGCTAAAAATGACCACCATCGTTTGATGAGTCAAAATATGGGCTTGGTTCATCTGAAGGTTCTTTTAGTCTGGGTGAGTTTCATTCATATATCTGAGATCTAAGGCTTGGCTAGCTATTGGCTGAGGTAACAGAGCTAATTGAGCCACATGAATCTCACCATCCAGCAGGATAGCCATGGCTTTGCACATAGTGGATCAGTACAGTTCTGAGAGAGCAAGACAAAGCATCCCTTCAGTGCCTGTTTAGGAACTGGCACAATATTCCTTCCACTTCGGTCTATTGGCCAAAACAATTTCTAAGGCAAGCCCAGACCGAAGGAGTGGGGAAAGAGACTCCAACTCTTTGTGGGAGGAGGTTCAAAGTCACATCGTATGAGTGGAAAAAAGGAGAGATATAATTGCCATCACTTTTGCAAACAATTTGCCATAGCAGCTAATGTGTCCAGGTTCAAAATAAACAGTAACAACTGGGGAAAAAAAGTTTCCCAGCTTTCCTTACATTGAGGGATGGTCAGATAACACAGTTATGGTCCAAAGAGATAAGTGACACTTCTGAGAAAGCTCCTTTAATGGTAAAGAGACTTAGCTGCCTTACAGATGTTGCCTTGAATCTCCCCCTTCTTCCTGGCAGGAATGGAGAAGCAGTGCTGGAGGTGGAGCAGCCATTCTGAGACCTTGAGGCAATAATGATCAACTGGGAAACCACATCCTAAAATGGCTGAATGGAAAGGAAAAAGAAGACAGATAAAGCCTATTTCCTGAATACTTTTTACATGAAAAAAATAAAACACCTTACTTGTTTAACCACTGTAGGTCATTTCTGTCACTCAGTGCTGAATGTGCATTCTCTCTCTCTCTCACACACACACACACACACACACACACACACACACATATATAGGCATGCCATGGTGTGGGAAATTCAATTAGCATATTTACAATGGTGCAGCCATTTAGGAAAGAGAAACAGGAATACATGTTTCCAGGTGGGTTCCCTGGGTCACCATAGGTGCCTGAGAGAAGGGAGAGTATTAAATAGAACACAGACCCAAGGCTAGAGGAGATAAGCCCACGTGGATCCACCTTAGTGCAGGAGTGATGACTGCCAACTCTAGAGCAAGCCTAACATTGGATAGACACAGTCTCAAAAATTATATATCTAAAGCAATACTTGGTGCCATGGAGACAAAGAAAAAATTGTACACAAAATAGAAATAAAAATGAGAAAGCCTACAGGTAAGATTTTTTTCCATGAGAATAGAAGAATTGCTTTCACCTAGTATCATTGTGGGAAACTCAATATATTGGAGAACTGACAGCATTTATGTGGTAAAGTCTTTGGAAAATCATTAATTCATTCAACAAATATTAATCAAGCTCCTTGATAACTGATTTATAATGATTCTTTTTAAATTGAATTAATTCTCCCATACGTCACAGGATACTAAAGGGCTGTCAGATATGTGACTTTGAAGGAGAACAGAGCTACCATCTTTCCTCTTCCCTTTCCTTCTCCTCTTCTCTTACTGTTTGCTTCCTTCCATTCCCTGTCCCTTCCTTTCAGGAAAATAGGTTAAGAAGAATCTCATTAACACTTTTCTTTCTTTCTTCAGGTTTGTGATTCTCGAAGCCTGGGACAATACTGGTGTTTATGAAGAAGCCTTAGATGGTAAATAATGCTTAAATACATGGTGAGAAGCTTTTTCTATTTTCCATTTTCTCTCTGTTTCTTTGCCTTTAATTTAAAAAATATTTTAATAACATAGTTATGGAAGTGCTGTAAGAACAATACAAAAAATAGTCCCCTGCCTCCAGCTTCCTCACCTCTTCGCTTCTCCTCCCCAAAGACAACCCCTTTTGCCACTTTTAGCTGTTTTTTAATAGTACTTATTTTATTTTTTTAGAGTGAGAGTGTGTGTGCATGAGCTGAGGGGGAGGGGCAAAGGAAGAGGGAGAGAGAGAATCTTAAGCAGGCTCCACCCCCAATGTGGAGCGCTAGTCAGGCTCGATCTCAGAACCCCAAGATCATGAACTGAACCGAAATCACAAGTTGGGCCCTTAACCAACTGAGCCACCCAGGCACCCCCTTACTTTCATATTTTAAAGTAAAATGCTTATACTACTTTTTTGATTAATCAGATTTATCTTTTGACAGTCTTTATCATTGATCAAAATTCTTACGTAGACTTCAAAATATGTCCATAGATTTTCTGATACTCTCTGCTTGGCTTAATCCTGCTCTTCTTAAGTGTGGGCTGAAATTTGTAACTTGCCTTGGACAAATGGAACAAAGTAGAAGTGACGGTGTTTGACTTTGGAGATCAGGTCATAGAAAAGCACCATGGCTTCCATCACGGTTTCTCTTCTCTTTCTCTCTCTCTGGCCACTTCCAGGGGAAGAAGCTAGCTGCCCTTTTGTGAGGAACTGAGGCACCTCTCCAATGTCCATTGAGGAACTGAGGCTTCCCGCCAGCTGCCATGTGAGTTTGGAAGCAGTTCTTCCTGCCCCAGCCAAGTCTTCAGATGACTGCAGACCCAGCCAACATCTGGACTATAACTTCATGAGAGACCCTGAACCAGAGCCATCCAGCTAAGCTGCTTCCAAGTTCCTGATCCACAGAAGCGTGAGGAGTATAAATGTTTACTGTTTAAAGCCACAAAGTTTGGGAGTAATTTGTTATGCAGCAATAGATAACTGATAAAGTACTTTAAAACCATTTTCCCCATACTCCTAATATAGTTACCTGACATTTTCAATTAATCAATGACATCGGTTTCTTTCGTTATATCTAAGTGAATATTATTCACTAAGCCAATTATTGTATTATAATTATATGTCCTTCCTTTTACAACATTTTGTTTTTACTAGAATTAATAATTGGCCTTACTCTGCCAGTCATACATAGTTATCTATATATCTGTCCTCATTACTTTTCCAAATATTTCATCAGATCTATCATATACTTCTTAGAAGTTTTCCTTACTCTAAATGGCATATCATAATAGACCATATTTAATAAATGATCATAATAGGTTTAATAATGATAATAGATGATTTTTATATAATATTTACAATAGTAAATAATTATTTATTTTTCCCCCATGGAGACCTTTGTCCCAGAGCTATGATCTTCTTGCTCCAACCCAAAAATCCTTTCTCTAGGACTGTCATCCTGGAACTGGTCTTTCCTAAACTCTGGAGCTTCCATTGACTACTCATATGTGTCATGACCCCTCCTTCTTAGGTCCTATATCTTTGTCTCTGTGTCATTTCCTCTTCATAGGAGAACATACTACAATCACTTCCTAAACATAGTTGCATGAGTGAGAAATTGGATTTTGATGTATGAAAATGTCTGATTTCTTCAAGATTATGAATTAGGAGAGGATTTTCTACGTGAAGATTGTTTTTATTCTTCATATTTGTTTCTTCCAGATTCTTTTCCTACTTTTCACACTGGTTTTTCTCAGAAGTCATTTCCAATGTACGAAGAAATGAATGAACCATATCCATTAACACATTATAATAAATAACTTCTTAATTTCAGAAGAAATGTGATAGGAGCATATTTTAATTAGTCTTATTACTTTTGTTATTCTCACTTCTATATGCTCACAGTGCTTCTTTATATATTTATGTCAGCATTTGTTAACCTGCCAGTCTCCATTAAAATGTGAACTCATTGTGAATCTTCAGTTGATGCCATTTCATCATGTCAAATTTACAAGTGAAAATTGATAGCTTAGCAATACTTATCACTATCTTGCTATCTGTTCAGTATTGTCTGGGTGGAAGGCTCTGTGTTGGGGAAGATGGAACCAGATTCTATATATGCAGGATTTAAAACAAGCCAAGCCAACTTTTTTGCACATCAGTATCTTTGTCTTTTAAATAGGAGATTTTGTAGATGATCTGGCAAACGAGGGACTTCTCAAATCTAATGTTCTAGATGGAAATGGTTTATAAAATTTTAAGTACCAATTTACCTATCTCTGATCCTAAAACTCTAAATTATACCTAAGTACAATAGTTTCCTAGGGCTGCTATAATAAAATAAAACAAATTCTGTGTCCTAAAACAATAAAAATTTATTACCACACACTTCTGGAGACAAGAGGTTCAAAATCAAGGAGTTGATAATATTGGTTCCTTTTTAGAGGCTCTGAGGAAGAGCACTGTGGGTCAAACCTTGGTTCTTCACTCTGAGATCCAAGCTAAAACAGAACTTCTGATCTGGAATGTCTGGCCCCATAACAGAGGCTCTTAGATCTTCCACTCAGTACTGGTGAACATTACCTCGTTGATCTTACAACAATGGGGGATGGAACAACACTCTACTCTCTCTGGAAAGAGCACCAAATAATTGGTAACAATAATGTAATTTTCAATGAAGAAGAAGAGAGAATTCAGGGGTATTTAACACTCCAAAAGGAAAAAAAATCCTTACCTGCCAATGTTTTTCCTCCTCATTAATGGATAAACATAAATTCAAAAAGAAATCACAAATAAAATAATTATTTTTCAAGGGGTACCTGGGTGGCTCAGTGGGTTAAAGCCTCTGCCTTAGGCTCAGGTCATGATCTCAGGGTCCTGGGATCGAGCCCTGCATCGGGCTCTCTGCTCACCAAGGAGACTGCTTCCCCCTCTCTCTCTGCCTGCCTCTCTGCCTGCTTGTGGTCTCTCTCTCTCTCTGTCAAATAAATAAATAAAATCTTTAAAAAAAATTATTATTTTTCAAGAAAAAATATAATGAAAAGTTAGATATTTGCAAATGATATATCAGATAAAGGGCTAATATCCAAAATCTATAACGAACTTATCAAACTCAACACCCAAAGAACAAATAATCCAATCAAGAAATGGGCAGAAGACATGAACAGACATTTCTGCAAAGAAGACATCCAGATGGCCAACAGACACATGAAAAAGTGTTCAACATCACTTGGCATCAGGGACATACAAATCAAAACTACAGTGAGATACCACCTCACAGCAGTCAGAATGGCTAAAATTAACCAGCCAGGAAACAAGAGGTGTTGGTGAGGATGCAGAGAAAGAGGAACCCTCCTACACTGTTGGTGGGAATGCAAGCTGGTGCAGCCACTCTGGAAAACAGTATGGAGGTTCCTCAAAAAGTTGAAAATAGAGCTACCCTACGACCCACTAGTCACACTACTGGGTATTTACCCTAAAGATACAAATGTAGTGATCCGAAGGGGCATGTGCACCCGAATGTTTATAGCAGCAATGTTCACAATAGCCGAACTATGGAAAGAGCCTAGATGTCCATCAACAGATGAATGGATAAAGAAGATGTGGTATATATATATATAATGGAATACTATGCAGCCACCAAAAAAAAACACACCCCAAACTCTTGCCATTTGCAACGGCATGGATGGAACTAGAGGTTATTATGCTAAGCGAAATAAGTTAATCAGAGAAAGATGATTATCATATGATCTCTCTGATATGAGGAATTTGAGAGGCAGGTCAGGGGTTCGTGGGGGGAAGGGAGGGAAAAATGAAACAAGATGGGACCAGGGAGGGAGACAAACCATAAGAGACTCTTAATCTCAGGAAACAAACTGAGGGTTTCTGGGGGGTTGGGGAGTAGGGATAGGGTGGCTGGGTTATGGATATTGGGGAGGGTATGTGCTATGGTGAGTGCTGTGAATTGTGTAAGACTGATGAATCACAGACCTGTACCCCCGAAACAAATAATGTTATAAGTTAATTAAAAAAAAAAAAAGAAAGAAAAGTTAGACCAAGTGCAACAATTTTAACAATACTTGTAAAGTTTAGATTGACCTCCAACATGCCTCGAATTTATTTAAAAAACAATAATATGTAGCTAATGAGGGATATACTTCGATAGACCTAGGGCAAAATGATAAAGTAATGGTAAAAATAAAGACATAGATTGGGACACCTGGGTGGTTCAGCTGGTTTAAGCATCCAACTCTAGATTTTGGCTCAGGTCATGATCCAGGGTCATGAGATCGAGCCCCACATCGGGCTCCACAGGGGGCATAGAGCCTGCTTAAGTTTCTCTCTTTCTCCCCCTCTGCTCCTCTACCTCTTATGCACGTGAATGTGCACATGCTCTCTCTCTCTAAAAGAATAATAAAAATAAAAATAAAGACATAGGCAAATGTGAATCAATATACTTCAAAACAAAGAAACAAAAAGAGGTGATAGTAATACACCACAATTCAAAGGGAACACACTGGTTCACAGAATGATCCCCTTAAAACATCATTCAGATGAGATCATGTCTGTGATCAAAACCCTGGACCTCAAAAATAAAAGCATGCTTATTTTCTATCACCTACAGGAGCCTAAATCTCCTGGCTCATCTTTACCTGACTTCATCTCCTATAACTTACCCTTCCCTTTCCTTTCAGCCGCATAGGAAACCCTTGCACCTGCTGTTCCATCTGCCTGGCAGGCTCTTTCCCAAATTACCTCCTTCAAGTCTTTATGGAAAATTCACCATCACAGTGACACTGTGTTGGCCAAAATTTCAGTCCCTTATCTTGAGGTTACACATCCCCCTTCCCTGCCTTCTTTTCTTTCTTAGCCCTACTTGGCATACTATATATTTTATTTGTATACGATATGCGTATTGTCCAATTTCCTCACTAAAATGTAAACCCCCAAAAGTGAGAATTTCTGTATGGTTTATCAAAACTGTATATGCAAGAAGTGTTGGTGTATGTTTTCTGTAATGGGCCAAATAGTAAATACTTTAGGCTTTGTGGGCCATCTGGTCTCTGTTAAAATGACTCAGTTCTGTCACTGAGGTACAAAAATAGTCATGGATAATACATAAATAAATGAGCATGGCTGCAGTCAAATAAATATTTATTGGCACAATTTTCCATTTCACATAATTTTCAAGCATCAAGAATATCATTCCTTTGTTGTTGTTGTTGTTGTTGTTTTTCCAAGCCCTTAAGCACAGAAAAAAACTTTTTTAGGTCACAAGCCACACAGAAGCTGGGAGCAAGCCAAATTTGGCCCATGGGTCACAGTTCACAGATCACTGCTCTCCAAAAATGCTTGGCATGTGGTAGGTATTGAGTGAATGAGTGTGAAGATGTCAATATTTATACCTGAATATTTAATAGCAAAGATGAGTAAGAAATTACATTTAAAAAGAATTGACTGAAATGAAATAATCTATAAAATCATAACAATAATAATAGAATTATTATCATTATTAACCCTACAGATGAAAATAGGAGCGTATCAATGCAAGAAGTTCTACAACAGAGGTTGTAGACAGATGCTGATTTTGCTTACTACAATTGGAAAGCACAACTAATTTGTGAGTACTCGAAGAACATCTATGAATGTTGTTCCAGCTTTTAAAAATGGATACACACTCATTTATACTCTTCACATTGAGGTAGAGTCTGTGTCCACTCAATCTGGGTGGCCTTGTGACAGCTTTAAATAACAGAGTAAGCAGAAGTGGTGCTGTGTAATTGCTGATGGTAGGCCATTAAAGGCCATGCAGCTTCCACCTGTGTCTATGGGAATGCTTACTCTCTAAACGCTTCCATTTGGATATTCCATCTCAGAATCCAGCTGCCATGCTGTGAAGCAGTCCAACCCATTTGGAGAGGTTAGCGTAAGCCCTCAAGCTGACAATCCAAGCTGAGCCCAGCCTTCAAGTCACCCCATCCTAGTTTCAAGGCATCCCTGCCTAAGCTCCAGAAGCCCCCAGATAATGACAACTCTCCAGACATTCAAGTCATCCCAGCCCTAGTCTTCCTAGCTGAGGCCCCAGACGCCATGAGGCGTAGACAAGCCATTCTTGCTATGCTCCGTCTGAATTCCTGACTGAGGAAATCCGTGAACATAATAAAATGGTAGTTGGTGAATGACCCCTTGTATGGGGCAGCTTTTTATTTAGCAAGAGTTCCTAGAAAACAATTCATCATAATACCAGACCAAAAGAAAATTACTGTATAATTCAATTAAAAAATTCAGATTACTCGTAAGTAGAACTAAAAAATAAAGCACAGATACAATGTGAAATCTAAACTCACTTTAGCCATAGTGCCCTGAAAAGTGATTCAGTGAAGAACATGAGACTAGGTGCTGTAGTTTCCTCAAATACGAATAAGCTGAAGTTTTAGAGAGTACCAATGAGTGGAATAATGTAATACAAACAAAAGGAAATTTTGAAAAAGACTCTGGCTCAGAACTACACTTTTTATTTGATTATTCCCATGACTAACCAGTTGTGAAATTCTGCAACTGTTACTAGTCTTTCCATTATTTCTTCCTCTAAAGTGCTACAGACCAAATTCATCATCTCTCAGCTCCTCTGCTTCATGATCTGAGTAACTTCTCTCTTGACTTCAAGCCTGTCGTTCTTCAAAATTGCTCTCCCTATGCCTCCAGAGGCTTTGATTTAAGCAGAAGCTGTATCATGTCACTCCCTTTTCAAAAAACTTTAATGGGATCCTTTGTGTATAAAATAAAGCCTAAGATCTTTATAAGGCAAGCAAGGTCTTCAAAGGCTACCTCTTGCAAAACACTTATTCAATCTCGTTCCTTATAAAAATCCCTACCTTCTAACCACTTAATATTATTATCTAATAATGCGGATATTATTTTTTATATTCTTTTAAGATTTTATTTATTTGAGAGAGAGAGCACAAGCAGGGGGTGGGGCAGAGGGAGAGGGAGCAGCAGACTCCCCACTGAGCAGGGGGCCCAACATGGGGCTGTATCCGACACCCCGGATCATGACCTGAGCCGAAGGCAGATGTTTAACCAACTGAGCCACCCAGGCGCCCCTAGTAATGTGGATATTAGATGGATGTATCATTCATTCACGTTGCCCTAGCCAACGGTATTTATAATAAGGACAAAAATGGCTACAAATCTAGAAATTTGGGCTCTTAGAAAGGATTATTTTGGAGGTGGTTCACAGAATACAAATAAAATTATTTCATTCTAAGAAAAAGACTTTGTTGGCTTGTGTATATGAAAAGTTGAGCAGTATCTGGCTTAGGTAGGTCATGATCCAGGGATTCATGTGATGTCCTTGATCTCTCTGTCTCTCCGTCTCCCAGTACAGCTTTCCTCCGTGTGGGTGTCACTCTCTGGCAATCTCTCTGTAGGCGCTAATTCCTAGCAGCTCTGAAATTACATCTCACCATCTTTGCTTGGCAACACCAGTAGTAAGTAAGCTTCTTTTTTCCTAGAAGGTGCAACATGAATCCTACAATTGATCTGTATTGGCCTGACTTGAGTTGCACATCCACCCCTACAGCTAAGAGGAAAGAATTCACTGCTTCGGACAGGCTGAGAAAGATGCATCTGGTGGTAGAGTCAATACAACCCAAATACACAGAATGAACCTCGAACAAGAATAGTTGCCCCAATATCGTCTCACATCAGGAAGAGGAATGAATGTACGACACGCGTGCACAACCCTCGCTTACTGCATAATTTCTCAAAACTTCCTGAAAAAATATTCTGTTTAATATAGAAAAGATGTTATCTACAGGAGCCCTCAAAAGAAGCGATCTTTGAACATTTATTCATGAGAAAGAGGGAATGGATGTGGTCTTTGTAGTTCTGCAGGTTGTGTGGAGGACTAATGAGGTGGAAGTAACAGAAATTTGGGTTCATGTTTTATTGAAAAAATACGACAGGCTGGCTATAGGGCAGAGGTGGATGGAGCAGAATTCAGGAGAAGGAAACTTGTAGGAATATGTTCTGCTGTAGCATGAGGCAAAGGCTCAGGGGTGGTGAATAGGGTATCAGTTGGTACTTGCACACCTCACTGGATTGGAGACATTCAGTTACCTTATGAAACTTACCTTTATCTGTTAATACGCCAATTTCCAGGGTTTTGAATGAGCTGGAAGCAGGTCCACGGAAACATCAATCACTGTATATCTAGTGTAGGTCTGCTATACAATTGTCAAATAAGTGATTCAGCAAATCGCTTGGATTTGAGTCCTCACTACACATTTAATTTACATAAATAAGGTATTGAATAATTTGTTCTGTAGAAGGCTTCATGTCTTCATTCATCTGTAATGAGAAAGAATAATAAACCCCTACTGGTGACAATGCTTTGAAGACCAAATTAGGGTGTTTCATCTAATGCAGGATTCAAATGCCTTTATGATGTTGATTAAGCACTCTGTCTTTTGCTCATAATCGGGGAAAGAAACAAGTTATTTCCTACTTGACTTTGAGATATTTACAAGAGAGGAGGTTGAAAGAATTAACAAACATCACTTAGGAATTAACCTAAATATATAATAGTCATTTAGCCCAATCTGGTAACAGATAATGTTTTTAAATCAATCTTATTTTACTCTAAAAATTATGAGTAATCTGACTTCAATTCTCTCTCCTTACCACCCACTCCCTACTCCCTTTCCTAAATTATTTTTATTTAATATGTATCAATTCGTCTTATGAGTTTCTTATGCAAAACAAGATAAAAGTTTCTCATTTCTTCTCACAGCGTCTGCTTGAGAAATGACTCTGTGTGGAATTCAGAGCAAAAAAATATGTTGCTAGAATATTAAAGAAACACAGATGATTAAAACATCACACCTTGCCTGTTTCTTTAGCAAGCTGAATGATGAAACAAAGATGAAATATTAGCATATGTTTTCACATACATATGTTAGGGGGAAAAAACTTCACAAAATTTTTTTTATTTTGTTTTCACTTATAGCTGATAATTTTTAAACCCTCGAAATTTATCTTGATTCCTCTCCTAAATAATAGCTTAGACAAGCCAGATACAGAATATTCCGCAAGTCAGACTTAGAACACCGTAACAGCATTTTTGAGCAAGAAAAGAATGCCAAATACTTTCTTCTCTTAGTATTCAGGAAGTTTGGTCTGAGTTCACAGATCTGAGTTTCGTATACCTAGTTTTTTTGAAAACAAGACTCAAAATTAAGGCTCCCTTAAGGGTCCCTTAAAAATCTAAATCCCTCAGGTGGGTGCCTGGCTGGCTCAGTCGGTAGAGCGTGTGACTCTTGATCTCGGGGCTGTAAATTCAAGTCCAATGTTGGGTGTGGAGATTACTTAGAAAAATAAAATAAAATCTTTTTTAAAAAAAGATCAAAATCCTTTGAATCCAGCTTTATTCGGTAAAGGACCTTACAGTTTGGGTAATTTATCCTCACTAAGTCAAATGAGACCTCTAACAATTCTAAAAACATAATCGTTTCATTGAGATATAATTTATACACCATGCACTTCATACATGTAAAAAACAAAATTCTGTGGGCTTAAATATATTCACAGAGTTGTGCAACCATTGCCACAATCTAATGTTAGAACATTTTCGTCACCCCAGAAAGAAACCTCACGCCCATTAGCAGTCACTCCCCATTCCCTCTTCTCACCTGGCCTGGCAAACTACGAATCTCTTTTCTGTCATGATAAATTTGCCCCTTCTGGACACTGCATATAAATGAAATCATGCAATATGGGGCCTTCTGTGACCGGCTTCTTTCACTTGGGATGTTTTCAAGTTTCTTCCATATATTATCAGTACTTTACTCCTTCCTATGGCCAAATGATACTACATTGTATGGATATGCCACATTTTAAATTTATTCATTCATCAGTTGATGAACATTTGGGGTTGTTTCTACTTCCTGGCTACTATGAATAATGCTATTTTGAATATTTGTATACAAGTTTTTATATGGACATATATATTCATTTCTTTTGAATATAATAGCTAGGAGTGGAATTGCTGGGTCATATAGCAGTGCTGCTTAACCATTAGAAAACTGCCAGATTGTTTTCCAAAGCATCTGTGCCATTTTACATTCCTAGCACCAATATACAAGGTTTCTAATTTCTCTACATCCTCACCAACATTTGTCATTATCTTTCTGATAATTGTCACCCTAGTGGATGTGAAGTGTCATTGTGGTTTTGACTTGCGTTTCTCTGATGGCTAATGATGTTGGGCATCTTTCCATGTGCTTATTGACCATTTGTATCTTAAAGAAATATCTATTTACATCTTTGGCCCATTTTCTAATTGGGTTGTCTTTTTGTTGTCGAGTTGTAAGAATTATTTATATATTCTGGATACTGCAACCTTAACAGATATATGATTTGCAAATATTTTCTCCCCTTCTGTAGGTTGTCTTTTCACTTTCTTGATGGTATCCTTTGAAACACAAAAATACTTAATTTTGATAAGTCTAATTTATCTCTTTTCTTTTGGTATTATATCTGAGAAGACTTTGCCTACTCCAAAGTCACAGAGATTTACTCCTATATTTTCTTCTAAGAGTTTAATAGCTTTAGTCCTTACATTTAGATCCATAAACCATTTTGAATTTGTGTATGGTATAAGGAAGAGGTCCAAACTTGTCCTTTTGCATGTGAGTCTGTCTAAGCTCCATTGATTGAAAAGACTATTCTTTCCCCCATTGTATGGTCTTGGAAATTTGATGTAATTTCTGATCGTTGAACTCATTGTGAACATTCTAAATAATCTAATCTGGACATTTTGAACTACAGTGAATTTAGATTGTTAAAATTTTCCATTAGATTTTTCTTTAATTTGATTTTCCTTTAAAAAGACAGAGATAACGCCTCAGTCCTAAACTTTAAAGGGGCTTCTGGATTATTTCCAAAACCTAATTATCACTATCACTGAAAATGTGAAAATTCTTGAAATTTTTCATTGACTTTCTTGAATATTGCTCTACAAATCTTTGTCTCTGTTAGCTGGATAACTAAATGTCCTAATTAATGCTCCCTCCCTTGTGAATTTTACAGTTGACAAAATCTAATCTTTAATCCCAGTTCTCTCCTTAATCTCAGTTCAATTACCTGGTCCTTTTTTGTTTTAGTGTAATTTAAGGCAGGTTTGATGTACAAAGCATGCTATAAAGCATCACCTGGGCCAATGTATGTGAATGTAAATGGCAATGAGTATTTTTAGCAATAATATTTTACCACAAGATATTGATAATGAAAAGAGAGACACATAAATTTTGTTTACTAAAAGACTCCATCATGATCTTATTAGTATTCCCAAACTTAATATGAGATGGTAGTAGTCAAAATGCCCCTATTTATAGGAAGTATCAGTTAGCTTTCACTACATAACAAACATCCCCAAACATAAAACAATGACCACTCGCCTAGCTCACAGTTCCATGGGTCTACTGGACAGTTCATCTGATCTGGGATTGTTCAACTGGTCTTGGCCAGGTTCACTTAGGAGTCATGCAGGTCAGCTGGCACCTAGATAATCTGGCATAGCCTCACTCACATCCTGGAGGTTGGTCAGCTCTCAGGCACCACCCGCTCTCATCATTCAGCAGCCTGCCCAGACTTCTTCACATAGAAGTCTCAGGATTCAAGAGTAGCAAGAGAGGGTAAGCCCCCATTTACAAGCACTTTTCAAACCTTTTATGCCACATTTGCTACTGTACCTTAGCTAAAGCAAGTCACAGGGCCAGCCATTTTCTAGAGGAGGGAAAAATCCAGTTACACAGAGAAGGAGTTGCAAAGTATGTGGCTAATTTTGCAACTGACCACAGAAAGCAAAACACAAGATTTCATAGTGGTACTAAAATAAGGTCTTTAGAATGGGACTTCCAATCATGAGTTCTGTACATGTATGACTATTTAAATTTTTCTGCTACTTCTGGATAATTCCTTTAACAATTTTTTTTGTCTTAATTGAGTTAGTTGTTATTTTAACAGGCACAATGCAAACATACAAAAAGAAAATATAAGGAAAAGAAAGAGGTACAAAATGAAAAGAAAGACTCTCCCTCAATCTTTCTCATTCCCTCCCCCCTCCACACTCGCTCCTCATGGACCATTTTTGTGTAGTTCTTCCTTCAGGCTTTTGGAGGTAATACAAAATAAAATGTGCCTTTATGTCCACGTTTATCAACACTAAGCAGTGTCTGTTCAGGCTCTAGGTGGACATAAGAAATATTTTGTTTATTTTCTCTATAGCTCTTCCATCTACATAGAAGCTACAAACTTCTATGTTTGTTGATTACATTTTTAAAAATTTTAAATCATATACTAAGATCTCTATTTTGGACCCATCATCTCCAAGCTGTAGCTCTCAATTTCTCACCATACGAGATGAGGTATTTAATGTTCTGACATCTTTCCACTTGGCTTTCACAGCCTGCACCTCTACCACTTGTCAGAATCTGCCAGGCATCGCATTGCTTTGACAATGTCGTGTAGCATTTATATTCCGACTTCTATTTATAATAAAGTTCCGCATCCACAGTTTGGTTCGGAAAATCATGAACCAATAAACAATATTAAAAATATGATGATTATGCAGAAATTGGTGGTGTGATTGAACTCACAAAGAGGCAATCCTGTGTCTCTTAACCTGAGTCACTTGAAGGAGAATATTTCAAACACCAAGGTCAAATGTATTTTATGACATTCCATCACTTGTTCGATATAATGACACACTTTGGTGTGCTTCAAATTTACAACATGATTTTCTTATACAATTTTTATAAATCTGTTGGAGAATTTTATTGCATTCCCTTTGTTGTTCTTGTTGTCAGAGAGAAAGTGTTCATATTTTATCACATTCTTTAAAGCATCAACTTGCCTTATCATGCTACTTGTTAGATGATATAAAATGCATCTAGGCAGTAAGCGCAGCTGTCTTCTTCTTGTTTCTTTTTATTGTTCTCCTGGGTTACTTCTGTTGTTTCCTCAGGCCTTTGAATTTCTCTGGGATTCTTTTAGAAATGGTGCATAAGAGGTGAGTTTAATGAGTCCTTACACGAATGAACGTATCCTCACTTTTTTCCTTCTTACAATTTTGAAGGCATAATTATACCATCTTTTAAGATACAAGGCTGCTGATGTGAGAATTGTAATGCCAATCCAATTCATTAAGAATTAGTATGCATTGCAGTTATGTTTACTTAAAAAAAATTTAATTAGGTATAATGTGCAATCCAAAAGTGGACAAATTATAGCTTGATGAATTATCTCAAAATGATCACATAAGAGATAAAACAATATCTGTGTCTCAGAAGCCCTCTTTGAATCCCGTTTTCAAATACTACCCCCTTCCTCCCATAAGGCATCATTTTCCTGATTCCTAATAGCTGAATAGTTTCGACCGTTTTGAGTTTATAAAATAGAAACAAAATACTATATATTCTTTTGCGACTAGCCCCTCTCACTCAACATTAGGTTTGTGAAGTTTATCCACATTGTTGTTTATAGAAGTGATCTATTCATTTCAATTTCTGAAAAGCATTCCATTTTATGAATATATAAAAAACTTGTATTTTTAATGTTTAAACACGTTTGTTTCTAGTCTTTGGTTGTTATAAATAAATTATTAAAATTTTTGTTGGTGCACATATATTCACATTTCTAATGTGTTCTATTTTATGCCCCTTAGGGTCATATGAATATATTAAGTTTACAAGATATCATCAAACCATTTTCCAAAGCATTTGTACCAATATCACTCTTACCAGCAATGTATGAAAGTTCTAGTTCCTTGAAATCTTCACCAGCACTTGGTATTGTCAGTCTGTTTAATTGTAGCTCTTCGGACTGGTGTACAGTAGCATTTTGATTTTCAAACTTTAATTGAGTATCTCTGTACTATCAGTGTTGGCCATTTGTTATATAGCTGGTCATGTTTTTTGCCAATTTTCCTATTGGGTTGATTATATTGGTTAATTGATTTGTAGGAGTTCTTTGCATGTTCTGGAAAACTATAACCCTTAGTCGGTTCTAATATATATCTTCTCCCATTACCTTCTCCCATTCTTTAGCTTGCCTTTTATACTCTTTTAATGACATGTTTAATGAACAGAAATGATTGATTTCATCAATCTTTTCCTCTATGGTTAGTGCTAAAGTGCCCTCTTTAAGTTCCTTATGCTTAGGTCATGAAGATAATCTATTCTGTGGTCTTTCAGAAGTTTTGCTCTTTTACCATTCACATTTTGATCTGTAATCACTGGAATTGATTTTTGTGAAACATAGGGATCAGGATTCAAATTTTCCATATTGATATCCAGTTGACTCAATACATTTATTAAGGGGAAAAAAGTCTTTTGTTTTTGGGTTACCATGATACCTTTGTCATAAATCAAGTATCCATTAGTACATGGGTCTATTTCTGGACTCCAGTATGTTTCATAGTTCTATCAGTAAATCCTGGCACCATGCCACCCATTTTTAATTTATGGTAACTTTAAACTGATGGTGTAGGTAGTTTTGGTGTAGGTCCTCTAACTCAATATTTTTAAAGATAGTTTCGATTATTCTTGGCCCTCCACTATTCTATATAAATTTTAGAGTTAATTTGCCAATTTCTACAAAATCATCAGCTATGATTTTGATTGAAAATTTATTGAATATATATATTTAAGGAGAATTGACATCTTAACAATATTAATTCTTCCTGTCCATGAAAATGGTGTATAACATTATGTATTTTGATTTTCTTATTTTCTAGCAACAATGCATTACGGTTTTCTATGCAGAGGCCCAACACATTTTTACTAGATTTATTCTATGTGTTTGATATTTTTGATGGTGTTATTAAGTAGTATCATGTATTTTAATTTCAGCAAATTGTAAATATTTGCTGCTGTTGTACATGACATGATGATTTTAAAGACCAATTTGTATCACTGACCAAATGTTACTTCTGAAGATTCCTTTAGCTTTTCTACCTAAACAAATCAAGGCATGTTGTCTCCAAGTAGTAAGTTTTATTTCTTCTTTCCCAATTAACCATATTTATTTGTTTTTGCTTCATTGCAATAGATAGAACCTCTTGTACAAAATTGAAAACATATGGTAATATCAGACATTCTTGTCTCAATCCCAACCTTGGGTTTTTTCCCTAGGCACTCATATTTAGATTAAGAAAGCTTCCTTTCATTCCTAATTTGCTAAGGATTTTTTTTTTAATTAAGTAGGCTTCAGCCTCAGCATGGACCCCGGGGTGGGGCTTGAACTCACCACCCTGAGATCAAGACCTGAGTTGAGATTAAGAGTCAGATGCTTAACTGACTGAGCCACCCAGACACCCCACAAAGGGCTTTTTTTTAATCATAAATGATAAAATAAATAAATTTTATAAACTGCCTTTTCTTTTTTTTTAATAAACTGCCTTTTTTGCATCTATTGATTATTTTTCTCCTATATTCTGTTAATGTGATAAAATACATTGATTTTTTTGTGTTTAACCAACTTTTTATTCTTATAATAAATGTAACTTGGTCAAGATCCCTTTTATATGTTAATATATACTGTTTGCTAATTTTTTAAATTTATTTTGTTTCCTAATTTTAAAGAATTTTTTTCATCTATTTCCATGTAAGGTATTGACTCATTATGCTTGGAATAGAACTGCCAGGTTTTGTTATCAATATGCTAGCCTATTAAGTGAGTTGTAGAATGTTTCCCCCTTACTATTTTTTGGAAGAGTTTGTATAAAATAATGTATTTTTTTCTTTCTTTTATATTGAGAGGAAGTTTCTGGAGAAGGCATCATTGCCTGAAGAGCTTTTTTTTCTTCTTCTTCTTTAAATATTTTACTAAAAAATTTATTCAATTATAGATTCAATTTAAGAATGTTTCTCTCTTTATGGGTACAATAGCATTTCAAATACCTTTGAGGATTTTAAGCTTAAATTAGCATCTCTTCCCTCAGGTTATTTACGAATCCCCTTGACTCTGTAGTCTTTTTGTTTATCTTGTTATTTCTCCTTTGCATGGCCAACTGTCTTCAAATACCTGGAAATGTTGGTTATCCGGTGATTTACTGTCAGAGGACCAGATGAATAACATCAGCAGCTGGCTTGGGTGTGCTCAGTCCTTACCAATTTCTACACTAGAGAAGACTTGCTGTACAATCTGGGTGTGTTATGAGATGACATCATCTCTAAGAGAGCAGGAAGGAGGCTGTGCCCCTCCTCCAAATGGCATAATTACAGGGGTCCTAACAGAGAGAGCTAACTCCTGTTCTGGATGCCCATGTTCTGCCCAGAACTTCTGTTTCTTCAAAAAGTATCTCTCTGGCTTTATCCTGGAAATGAGCTCTGCAGCTGTCCTCAAGGGATGATGGAGGAGGATGGGAGAGGCTATTCTATAACCATTTTGCAAAGAAATCAGCCAGTCCCCTACTTTTTGTCCCTTCTCTCAGTTCTGCTTTCCATATCCTCTGATTTCACTGACCACAGCATGAGCCCCACACTCAGCTATCAACTTCTCCTGAGCTCATTCAAATCATCTGTAGGCATGATTCTACCTTCCAGAAATTCGTGAGCATCTTTGTTCCACTGATGTTCCCTTCTCCTGTTTTTTTTTTTTTTAAGATTTTATTTATTTATTTGAGAAAGAGAGAGTGAGAGAGAACATGAGAAGGGAGAAGGCCAGAGGGAGAAGCAGACTCCCCATGGAGCTGGAAGCCCGATGCGGGACTCGATTCTGGGACTCCAGGATCATGACCTGAGCCGAAGGCAGTTGCTTAACCAACTGAGCCACCCAGGCGCCCCTCCAGTCTCCTGTTTTAAGTCCTTCCTGTCATTTCAGTGTTTTACTTTTTGTATAGCTTTTTTAATTTTTATTTTACAATGGCTTTTTTTTTTTTTTTTGGAATGGATAGGACCAAAAGATTTATTCAATCATGGTTCTTGAATTTAAGTATTATGCTTTTTAAAAATTTGAATATTGTTTATTACTTATTAATGTTATGTCAATAACATGCAACTAGGGAATTTAAAGCGATAGTGGAACATGTTCATGATTATTTTTACAACACCTGAGAGATACAAACAAACATACATGTAGGAAAGGAGAAGGGAGAGTGAACATAAGAGAGAGAAGGTATAAAATTTAGGACAATAACTAAGCAGCCGCCTAGGGAGTTTCCTGGTTTTAATGAAAAAAAATCATAAGTATGCTGGAATAAGATTTAAAATTTGCCTATGCTATAAATCTACACATAAATCAGAAATTAACAAATATTTTAAAGGTCTATGTCTGCTAAAAATACTATTTTATTTTCATTTTACTCATACATAGCAAATAGATTATGCGTATTTTGTGTAAGATATATCACCAAGAAATGTCCTAATTTATCAGTAAAATTACTCATTCTATTAACATGATAACTTCATGCTTATCCTAATTTAAAGGAAGGTATGTTACTGTCTTGAAAATAAAAACACACATCTTCAACTTCCCTTTCCTTGCCCCCTAACCCAGTGCCAATCTCACTGACTAATCTATACGGACCTAAAAAAGTTAACAATAAAACAAGGGACAAGCCAGTGCCCAGGACTAACGAGTAAGTGATTTCATTGGCAATGCCCAATTTACTACATAGGAAACCACTCTGGTAAATTATTTTATAAGGCATAAAGAATTCCCATTTACGCCACTTTTTAATTTTCAAAACATATTTTCTCAATCTGAAAAAGTATATCATTTTCAAGATTGATGGTTCTTCTCCTTCTGCTTACACCAGTTCCCTCTCCCATTCTCTGCCCTACTTTGTACCCCAGGAGGTTTCTTCCCTTTGCACAGTCTTACTAGACCTCCTTGCCAGCTGGCTTCCACTTGGCTCAGATCGTAGGGAGTAATGGCAGGAGATCACAGGATGAGAGGTGAGAAAAGTCAGAGGATTTCTGCCTGCTCCCTCCCTGCCTCCCTGCCTGGTCTCTCCCCTTGTCTGCCTGTGTACAGCTCCCTCTACACTTTAAGCACTCCATGGACTCCAGCGACAACAATCCCTCCCACAGGTGGTAATGACCTCCCATTACTGCCAGTCTCCATCCCCCAATTGCTCCCTTAGCCCTGACCACATCTCAATAATTAGTCTTGTCACTAGAGTCTCTTGTCACCGGAGTGAGCTCTATGTGTGGTTGCAAGGAAGCCTGATAGATACACTAGATTTCAGAAATGGTGTAGTTCAAATCCCATAGGAAGTACTTCTCTCAGATGATATTTCTACTGAGAGTCACATGGGGCCCTAAATAAATCTCTGTTACCCCACAGGTAGAAATTCTACTGATGTCCCCTGATTGGCGAGATTGTTTTCGATGACTAGAAGATGCATTTCTTTAAAAAATTACTGTGTTTAAAGGGTGCTTAACAACTTGCCCTTTGAAATATTTGATACATGTAGTCCAGTGGTTCTCACCCTCAGCTGGGGAGTTGTTTAATACCAATTGCAGTAGGTGGAATTCTAAGATGGCCCCAAGATTTCCTGCACCCCCATCCCCAGTTTACACACTCTGCATAATACCCAGGACTATAAGTTTGATAGCTTACATTTCTGTGATTAGATTATGCTATATACGGCACAGCTGACTTTAAGAAAGGGAGATTATCTAACTGGACAATGCCAATTGGATTGCAATATAAATGTATCAAATCAATATGTTACACACCTTAAACTTACACAATGTTATATGCCAGTTATATATCAGTAAAATTTATTTTCAAAAGAAGGAAGGAAAGAAGGGAGAGAGGGAGAGAGAGAAAGAGAAAAAGAAAGAAAGAAAGAAAGAAAGAAAGAAAGAAAGAAAGAAAGAAAGAAAGAAAGAAAGAAAGAAAGAAAGAAAGAAAGAAAGAAAGAAAGAAAGAAAGAAATTATCTGAAGAGGCATGACCTAATCAGTCAAACCCTTTAAAGGCAGAGAGAGTCTTGATCGGCTGGTCACGGAAAAGAAGTCAGAGAGATGTGAAGCATGAAGGATCTGACACCAAGGAGTTCTCTGCTGCTGAGTTGGAGAGGGCCAGGTGACAAGGAGCTCAAAGTGACCTCCTGAGAGCGATCCCCAGCCAAAAGGTAGGAAGACAACAGGGACCTCAGTGCAATAACCACAAGGAAATGAATTCTGCCAACAACTAGTGAGCTTGGAAGAGAATCAAGAGCCCCAGAAAGAAATGCAGCCCGGGCCAACAAACTGATTTCAGCAGGAGGAGAATCAAGCCACAACTCACCTGAACTTCTGACCTACTGAAACTGCGAGGTCATCAGTTTGTGTTGTCTGAAGCTGCTAAATTAATCCAGCAATTAAGCAGGTAATGTGTTCAACGTAATAGGAAACTAACACAGTAATGCCCCAACCTCCAAAATTCTGGGGGTTTTGGTTGATCTGGGTTGGCATCCAGGCTTGGGCAATTTTCAATACCTTTTATCCTAGGTGATGCTAATATTCAGTCAGGAGTGGAAAATCACAGCTTTTTTTTTTTTTTTTTTTCTTTTTCCCCTTAAGTGAACTGGAACTAGCTGAAAAATAACCCCCTAGCATAGTTTTCATCTTTCCAGTTCCCCTATTCAACAAATAGTTATTGGATATTCACTGGGTTCCAGGTGCTCGGGCCTGGGGATTTATTTAAAGGTAAACAAAATCAGACACAGTCACTTCCCTCATGGAGCTCACAGTCAAGAGTAGGAGAGAACACATTTTTTTGAACACCATATGTTTTTCTGCACATAAGGTTAGGTTTCTTTTTACAAAAATTGGCAGAAAATAAGCACTTGTTAACACTTAGATGGTTGGCCTGCATCTCATAATTCAGGATGCCCTCTCAATTACTTTAGTTTGAGCCACAAAGTCCTGTGCGGGGAAGATAAATTTGCCGGAAATGACCTTGATCAGTATGAGTTTGGTATGCTTACAGAGGTCATTTGATTAATTCAGAAAAAAAAAAAAAAAGTAGGATAAGAATCCAACATAGACTCGGTCCTCATTCTTGGCATTAAGATTGCAAGTGTTGGCTGTCATAGTAAATAAGTTTTAAAGTCACCTAAAAACAGAGCCTGGAGAAGAAAAAGATTAAACTAATAATGTCACAAAGAAATGGAAAATAACTACTGTGATAAGTGTTTCCAGAGGGAGGTACACACACAACGGGGGATTTGACTTATGGTTGGGGCAGGAGAATGTCAAGGACTGTGTCTCCAAGGAAGTATTCTTTTTTTTTTTTTAATATTTTATTTTATTTTATTTTTTCAGTGTTCCAAGATTCATTGTTTATGCACCACACCCAGTGCTCCATGCAATACATGCCCCCCATTACCCACCACCAGGCTCACCCATCCCCCCACCCCTCTCCCTTCCAAAACCCTCAGTTTGTTTCTCAGAGTCCACAGTCTCTAACTATTCTTAAGGAAGTCAAAGAGGGCACCAAGTGAAGCGGGATTGAAAGGTGGGCTGATAAATTGCTCAGACAGTGGTTCTCAGGCTTGGTTGCAAATTGGAATACCCTGGGAAACTTTACCCCAGAGATCCTGATGTAATGTGCTGGAGGTGGGGTCTGGGCATCCCCAGGTCATCCCAGGGCACATCCAAACAGAAAAAAACAAAAAAATCAAACAAACAAACAGTTTGCGTTAGGTCCTTGTGGCAGGAGGGAACTTCTCTAGGGACTGAAAGAAGGCTAGGCAAAAGGAAATCATGACCCCCCCAAGATTTTCAATAGCCACATTACAGACACACAGGACACAAACCTGCCCTAGTTGAGTCACTATTCTCCAAACTATTTCTAACATGTTACTTTGCATGGAAAAGTACTCTCTAGGAATTCAATAGAGATTTCACCAAAATTCAAAGGATTGTCATAAGTTAAAAAGTAAAGGAGCTTGTAGCTCATTTCTACAACCCGCCTACCCACACCATCACCACCCCACATGCCCACCGCTGAGCCTTGGTCCAGACAGAAACATGTTTCTAAATTCCAACACCATGATTGGAGAGGGGCAAGAGTGCTCTCCTGAAAGAGAGAAAGAAGGTGGCATTTCAGGGCACATGCATTTTCTTTCTGGCCTGCCCAACTGTGCAGTCAACATTACATTCCAGGTAGCATATAGAGTTCACTACTGACCAGAGTACAAACTGTCCTCATAATGGTATTTTGATATGGCTGTGTAATTTGCATATAGCGTAGGAAATAAGTTGATTTTTTTTAAAGATTTTGTTTATTTGGGGGTGAGGAGATGGGTGAGCCCAGGATGGGTATTAAGGAGGGCACATATTGCCTGGAGCACTGGGTATTATATGCAAACAATGAATCATGGAACACTACATCAAAAACTAATGACGTACTGTATGGTGACCAACATAGCATAATAAAAAAAAAAAATAGATTTTATTTATTTACCTGAGAGAGAGAGAGAGAGAGTACACAAGCAGGGGGAGGGACAGAGGGAGAGGGAGATGGAGAAGCAGACTCCCCACTGAGCAGGGAGCCCAAGAGGGGGTGCCGATCCCGGGACCCTGAGATCATGACCTGAGTGGAAGGTAGCCGCTTAACCAACTGAGCCACTCAGGCGCCCCGGAAATAAACTTGACTGACATCTAAAAGTCTCTTTTGGCATAAAAGGAGCTGCTACTCTCAAACTGCCAAAACAAACAGGGTTATACAACTTACCTTGGCCACTGTCATCTCTTACTCAGCTTCAGTAAAGTTGGCCTAATTGCTATTTCTCTAAAACCCCAGCATGCTCCTGCTGGGTCTCCTCGGGTCCTGTGTACTTGGTATCCCCTCTCTTGAGATGTCATCCCCCTGTATCCCTCCCTGCCATTCACTTCCTCCCTTCCCTCAGTCTCCCTCTCAGAGGGTGTCCTTCGTCACACAATTAACAGCCCTCCTAGGATCCTTTCTACCCCCACCTTGCTTCAACTTTACTTACAGCATTTCTTACCCTGTGAGGTATTAAATAAATAAAATAATTTATTTTTTGTCTGTTTCCCCAACCCTGACCCAGTTTGTAAGCTCCATGAGACAAGGAGCTGTATCTGATTTGGTTGCTAAATTACCTTAAAACCTAGAATAGTGGCTGGTACATACTTAGTGCCCAATATATACTTTTTAAACTAAAATATGACTACCAATAGTAACATAAAAGAACCAAAAAGTGTTTTCACAAAGAATATACTCTTACGAAAAAAGTTAAGACTCTAAGAGGAATGGACACATGAAGGAAAACTATAAAATGTTTCACAGCTATATTCTGGAGAGTTGATGATTAAATTTTACAGAATGACAACCTTCATTGAAAGTTGCTCTTTCATAGATAGGGCCACCTGAATAAAAATCAAATTACTTTTATGTAGCATATTCCATTAAATTCTACAGGCATTTTATTTCATCAAGGCAAATAAAAATAATATGATTTGAAGCCGAACATTTCTTCATCTTTCTGTTAGACATCTCTATGGAGGGGCACCTGGGTGGCTCAGTCATTTAAGCATCTGCCTTCAGCTCAGGTCATGATCCCAGGGTCCTGGGATCGGGCCCCGCATCGGGCTCCCTGCTCAGCCAGGCTCCCTGCTCAGCTCCCTCTCCCTGCTTTTGCACTCTTGCGTTCTTGCTCTCTCTCCCTCCTTCTCAAATAAATAAATAAAATCTTAAAAAAAAAAAAAAAAACACAAATCTCTGTGGAATGGACAATGATATATAGATCAAAAAAAGTTACATAATTTTTTAAATAAAAAGGCAATATACAAGATACAAAGAGGTTCAAAGTGTAGAAAATAAAAAGTGTGAATAAATATATTTCCAGTTCCATTCTTAGTTCTTTACTTCCCAATTTTGTTTAGTATTGTACTAAGAGATCTAGCATAACAATAAATCTATTTCCTTGCCATAAGAACTGAAATCCTTGCTTTAGATACCCCCATTTCTCATTAGAGTCTCATGGAAACCTCCTATAATCCTTCCTCATTGAGATTGGAGTAATCCCATGGGACTGCTATTTTGGCGATGCGGGCATTGCTTTGATGCGATTAACTGTTCATTATTTGAAAAGAAGTTATGACAATGTTTTTCAAAGCTGGGTATACACTACAATCAACTGGAGGGCTAGTTAAAACAGACTGCTGAGCTCCACCTCGAGTATCTTGATTCAAAGATCTGGGGCAGGGCCCAAGGATTTGCATTTCTCTCAAGCTCCCAGGTGATGCTGATACTCCGAGGATGCTTCATGGACCATCCTTGGAATAACACTGGTCATTTGGGTTCTGAAGGTTCCATTTTCTTTCTCTATTTCCTACATATCAAAATCACCCCATGAAGTGGCCCCACCAAAGAAACAGTGAGTTAAGCATACACACATAGTTACATGCGAAAAGTGTGTGTGTTTTGTTTTAATTTTCATAAGTAATATTCTCTATATGTTCTTCCTCAACTAATTTTCTTCCTCCTTCCTTCCTTCCTTTCTTTCTCTTTCTTTCTTTTCTTTTCTTTTCTTTCTTTTCTTTTCTTTTCTTTTCTTTTCTTTTTTCTTTTCTTTTCTTTCTTTCTCTTTCTTTCTTTCTTTCTTTCTTTCTTTCTTTCTTTCTTTCTTTCTTTCTTTTCTTCTTTCTTCTTTCTTTCTTTCTTTCCTTTCTCTCCAATAGAGAAAGAGAGAGCAGGGGGAGGAGCAGAGGTAGAGGAATAAGCAGGCTCTGTGCTGAGCTCAGAGCCTGAGGTGGGTGGGGCTCAATCTCAGGACTCTGAGATCATGACCTGGGCTGAAACCGAGTCAGGTGTTCAACCGACTGAGCCAACCACATGCCCCCTCAACTTGCATTCTTTTACTTAATATTTGGTTTTGAGGATTCATGTCATGTGCTAGCTAAATATCTAGTTTATTCATTTTCACTCTGTCATGGTATCTGTTGTAGGACTCTATCAAAACTTTAACTCTTCCCTTATGGACATTTAGGGTCTTTCCAATTTTTTTTTTTTTTTTTTTTTTTTTACAATTACAAACACTACCATAATCAACACACCTATACATGTCTTCTTATACATGTGGGTCAAACATTTTATGAATGGAATTGTTAGGTCATAGGATATGTGAATCTTCCATGCATTTAATGAGTTAGATAGATTGTGCGAATGGTGTCAGTTAATGGAAACAGTGTGGACCATTTCCTGTAATGGTGTAACACAGAGCTTTGGCCAATTGGATGGTAGCAAATATGACACAAACAGAGGCTTAAAAAGTGATTATGTATTTCTGCTCTCATCCTTACATGATTAAACATGCTCACATTTGCCTTTCTGAGACTGCCAGGAGAATGTACCTAGCCTGCTGGAGGAACATAACAGACATACATATTAAAGAGAAATGAAGAAGAGCCCAGGCATCTCATTGGCCATCTTAGACCAGCCTTCAACCAAAAAATCAACAAATGTTACTTGCCTACACTTATTTGACTTGTCTAGCTGACCTACAGCTGACCACAGATGCATTAGTAGACCCACCAAAAGCAATAAATGGTTCTTCTGTTAAGACATTAAGCTCTGGATTGGTTTCACACACCGTATTATTGTTTTATGACAGAACTGCTATACTTGATATTGCTAAATATTTTCCCAAAGTAGTTGAACCAATTTACATTCCCCCTCAATGATGGTTTCCCACATCCTCCTAACACTTCATATTATAAGATTTAAATGCTTTTGCCAATACGACAGTTGTGAAACTGTACCTTGCTGAGAGTTTTATTTTTACCTCCATAATTACTAGTGAGTATGAGCATATTTTCACATGCCTTTGTATTTTGTACTTTTCTTTGCCTCAGCATGAATTAACAAGAGTTAAAACCATTCTAAGATCTTTAAAAATTAAACTTTCTGAGAAAATAAAACTTGACTAAGTTGGGGTAAGTCCAAAAATTAGTTAATTAAAATAAAATGCCAGTGCCCCGCTCAAAATTAGCCTTTCTGATAAAAGAATGGGAATATGATCAATGGGAATCATTCTCTCAACACTCATTGGATCATCAGTTATTCTGACTAGTAGTAATAGAGTCTGTGTGTGTGTGTGTGTGTGTGTGTAAGAAAGATGTTATTATAATATCCAACTGAAACGTAGGGTAACATTGTTGGATTTGGCATAAACAATGCTAACAACAATTGCGTGAATTTGCAATCTGGGATTGCATGAATTTGGGCCACCAAAGCAGTGCTGACTGGCTCAACTTGGGGGAATCTCACTCATAGCAGACATAGGACAAGATCAGGGCTGCTGACTATCAACAATCAACAGCTACTTTTGGGTTCGATCAGTGCTCACCATTTGCATTCTGATCATGGGACCTCTGGCAGTCTATAGCCCCTGAAGGCAATGGATGTGGCACAGTCATCCTTTACCCTACAACTCCCTGCAGCTGGTCCCCAGGATAGTCCCACCATCCCTCCTCATGCCTTGTGTCAGGAAGTTCTCTGAAGTTGGCCATGCGTATCTCCTCCAAAGGATTTGCTGACCATTAGCCCCCAGTGCCAATGGACCCTTCAATCCATGTGATGGAGTGGTGCTTTCCTAAATAAATCTTAAACCATGTCTCATAAGGGATGAATACTCCTTGCTCTTATGGGATGGTTCCACTTGTTCCTTTCCCTCTCTCCCCTTCTCCTCTCAAGCACATCTCTTTCTATTTCCAATTCCGACAAATATTTACTAGGTGTCTACATGGGCCAACACTGCAGTGTAGAGACTAGCCATAGCTGCTACTCTTTTGCCTAGCACAGAAGAAAGCCATTTAAAAAGTAATTACAGTTCTCCTGGGGATTACATTAGCCATCTATTATTAGCCTATACCTGAAGTCACAGCGATAGTTCAATGCTCTACATTGAGTGCCTTGGAACTTAAAGTACAACCCATATATTTAAGCTGCTATTTTTAAGGTGAAGATTGATTCCTGTCCTTAGTCCATAGCCAGAGCCACATTTTCTCATTCTCATTCTCTCCATAGTAAAGAAGAACACACACACACATAAAAAAAAGAATAAATTTAATTATGAATCTGAACATAGTGTCACATTCATTTCAATCTTGTGGAAAACCTGGTTAAACCTCCCAGAGGATCCCTCTCCGTGTCACAACACCATCTTCCTTGTGACAGATTTCACATTTCTTTTATATCATAGGGTAATGACTAAATTGCTGCTCAGGGAAATGGTATTTGGCTAAGGGGAAAAAAAACATATTGGTGCAGGGGGAGAGATTTGTGCAGTCAGAATGCCTAGGCCAATTTCTGATCTGAAGAAAAGAATACAAATTATATAATGAATCAATATATACCCCCACACCACAGCGGAAAAGAAAAGGGGCTGGGGCTAATCCCAAATAAGATACATTGTAGAATGACACCAACTCATGGAAATTTTCTACTATATGTGTCCAATGCAAAAAAAGAAGAAGGGGAAAGTGCCTTTTATGCCAAACATATATCAGATAATGACATATAATGAAATGCACACATCTTCTGGGGGAAAAAGAGAAGCTATTACATTCCATTGAAAGGCATAATGTATCAAAGAACTAAAAGGCTCCCTTCAATGCCATAATTTTCTCCAAAAATTTTCTGGAAGCATTTCACCACTTTAAAATATACCCATTAAGACCAGTACTATCTACAATAATTTGGAAGACTATAGATTGAACTTTAATGCAATCCTTCACATATATTCCCTTGCATACTGATAGGGAGGGACTGATGCAAATTCTGTGTGCCATATGCATACTGCCAAAATGTGGAATAGTTCCACATTTCTCTACAGATGCTTCATGATGGGTTTCTTCCCATCCATCTATACATTCATTCATTACTATTCCACGAATATATATTAAATACCTACTGTGTGTCAGGCACTCTTCCATGATTAAAAATAAAATGATGAAAGGAAAGACAAAATCTCAGGCTTCCTGATATTTATATTGGGCAGAGAGATATTACACTTTGAAACAATTAAATCCAGGGAGGAATAAGTATACCAAAGAAAATAATGGAGGGCAACAAAATGGAGAATGTTGAGAGGAGAGGGGACCTACATTAGAATGGCAGAAGAAGTCCTCTTTAAGGGGTACCAAGACATGAAATATGAAGGGGTGCAAAGACATGAGAGATGTAGGCAGCCATGCGGAGATAGGAGGAAGGAGTGTCACACATAGACATAGAGGCCCCAGATGGCTGTGAAAGGTTCGTGAAGCTATATTGCACCCATGACCTTATCTCTGCAATGCACACTATTGGTCATCTGCCCAGATGCCCAAGAGCAAATTCCTGTATTCTTTACTTCTAACATTGTGTACCTGCAGCTTCGTTCAGAAATCTTCTCTGGGGCCATTTTTGCACCACTTGAAGCAAAAAAAATCAGATGTTTGTGTCTTCTGAAAGGAGCAGAAGAAAGATACAGGCATGAAGGCTTATCTCTGTAGCCCTGGGTGGGGGGTGGGAAGTCTCTGCTGTGTAATCTGCATTCCTGAGATCCCCATGGGATCAGGCTGAGGCTGAACTTTTGCTTTAAGTCATATCTTTGTTTGGCTCCCTCTTCTTCCTTGACCCCCTTCATCTGTACCCTTCTTGGTCTCTCCTGGAAACACATTTTAAATGTTTAAACTCAGATCCTCATTGGAGGAACTGCTTCATCCTTCATGCCGACACGAATGACTAAAAATATATCATGGTGGTTGCTATGAATTATCCTGATATTTCTGAGAATTGTGGAGTTTGGGGAAGAAACCTTGTTGGTGATGATGATGGTGGGTTCTGGAGCCAGCATTTCTAGCATGTAATGTGACCCTAAAAAAGCCATAACTCTGGATTTCCATTCTTCATCTGTACAATGGGGGGTGGAGGGATTGGCGACTTCCAGGGAAATTTTCCTAGCATAAAATAATATGCTACACATACACATGGGTAGGGATGATCTACTGATATACAGTCACGTATGCTGCACGCATCTAGAGAGATAATGGTGGTATGCCCAATGGGATATAGAGAGATCAGTGAGTGATTTTTCCAGCAATCAGTAAGTGGTGTTCACTTGCTTTACTGATGGGAGAGATAATGAAGAGCAGTTGGTTAAGGCCAGGAGCAATGATCAAGGGAGGTCTGCTGGGAGTTAGGAGAGTTTTTGTTGTAATTGTGCTTTTACCTTAGACCTAAGTAAGATTGAAAGATGGGCAACCTCATCAATGAAGGGAAAGGAAAAGGAGCCAAATGAGAATACACTTAAGAAACGTCTGTTCTCTTGGTGGGAAAAGCAGAAGCTGATAAGAACCATGACAAAAGCTGCCAAATCGTGATTGCTCCTGAGTCACAGGACCTGGACACGTCCACTAATTCCTTTTCCGTCATAGCTAGAAAGTAACCACCAAAGCTTAAGAAAAGAAGGAAAAAATGGAAAACAAGCAAAAAGAAGCTCAACTTTACATTGCGCAAAGGAAATAACTATAGGACAGGTGTTCAGAATGTATTATTTAACAGTACCTTAACAACCATCGCAGTAGAAAAAATAGATATAAAATTAGCTGTGTGGTATCAGTGACATCACTGAGTTGCAGGTTTCCTAGTCTGTAAAATGGAGACTATCCCTGAGTTTTCGAAGGGGCATCATGAGGTTATAGAACAGAGAGACAGCTGGCATGGGAAGCGCCGCAGTCAGTCAGCACCCCATCAGTGCTCGCCGAGCTCTTCCCACCCCTGCTACACGTTCTCTGTTCTTCCTATGGCTGATTCCATCCTTGCTGCTCCACGGAGGCCCCCACCCCCTTGACAAAATACCAATTATTGACATGCTTTTCTACTTTATCCTTTCCGCATTTCCTCAGCGCACAGATTCTGGCCCTCACTCCTAACACAACACGTGGTACCCATGGAGAGGAGAGACCCCACCCTCGACCACTCTGTGGCCTCAGGACCCCATTAGCCGTGTATATCAACCCTGGAGAGGGGTACCTGACATCAGTCCCCCCACTCCTGCCTTTGCTTCACTTCTGGTGAAAATCACGCCACTGTTAACTTATCCTGTGCTTCCTGCAAGCTTGTCCATACAATTTGATCTTTTAAGGGGAAAAGAAAAAAAAAAATTACATCTTTATATCCCCAGGCATTTTGTGTCCTTGGCTAAAATTAGTACAGTTGCTGCTATGCTATTTTAAGCAATGCAGGACATCCCTCAGTCCTCAGACCTACCCACCTAACCAGTTGAGTAGCATTATGCAATAGGCGGTATGTAGGTTAGATACCCCCGGGCTGCTCTTTCTACCCCGGTCTGCCAACATAGTTAGCAACAATGTGAGCCGGTGGGTGCAAGAGCCAGGGGAATGGACACATGTGATATGGAGGGAAGACATAAGTGGAAGGGTGAAACCCCCAGGAAGATAATATTTTAGGCCAGCTTCCCTAGAAGCGGAATACAAGATAGAGATTCTTGACAAGAGATGGAGTGTTCTCAGGAGAAACCTGCCGGGGAGTGAGAAAAGCAGGCTAGTACGGAGACAGAAGGTAAGCAAATACGTAGTTTCAGGTGAAGCCTAGTCTCCGTGTGACCGCACAGGGAGTTTTAAGATGCGAAGGGCACTGGGAGCAAGTCTGTCATCGTCTGAGGGCTGCCTTAAAAGAAGGGCACGACCTACGCAAATCTCTAGGTAGCTCCTGGAAGCCTACTGCAATTCTCTCAGGAGAAGCGGGCAGCTGTAAGCCAATAATAATCAATATTCACAGCAGCTGGAAGAAGGACCCCCTTCCTGGTAAAGGGGGTTTGTTGTGGGTACCCATCCTAGTGGCCAAAATGACAGAGACAGGGGCGCCTGGGTGGCTCAGTCATTAAGCGTCTGCCTTCGGCTCAGGTCACCATCCTGAGGGTCCTGGGATCGAGCCTCGCATGGGGGGGAGAGGGGAGGGGGGGGAGGGGGGAGGGGGGAGGGGAGAGGGGGAGGGGGGTCCCTGCTCAGCGGGGAGCCTGCTTCTCCCTCTCCCACTCCCCCTGCTTGTGTTCCCTCTCTCGCTCTCTCTCTGTCAAATAAATAAATAAAATCTTTAAAAAAAATGACAGAGACATCAGAGCAATGTGTAAAAAAATTTTTTTTAAAAGACTATGGAATCCTTAAATTCAGGGATTGGATCTTTTACATGGGTTAAAATCTCCAGCACTCATATCAGTCCATAGGTGAAACAGAGACTTAGTGCTAGGTAGTCAGTGATTAAACTAAACCGCAATTTATTTGGGATAGAATGAACCGGAAGAGGAAATAGTTCACCTCCGAGTGGGACATCTGAGTTAATAGAACATGGAGTTTATTTCAAGAAAAATGGAAAATTGTACCTAATCAAGTCTTAAGATTCTGTCTTATTCTACCTCTGTCCTTCAGCAGCAGATAAACTGTGTGGTGAGGAAGAAAAGTATAGGACTGGGCATAAAAAAGGAGTGGAGTTCTAATCACAGCTTGGACACTGACTAATTTGTATGTCTTTAGATCAGCCTCAAATGAACAGTCTCAGGTAATTCAATTCCAACATGGAAATTGTAATAACTGAGATGCCTCACCCATGGGGTTCTTCTGAGGCTCAAGTGAGTTAATGCACTGGGAAGGAAATGTGTGTCTTTTCAGTGCAAGTGATGGACCCCCAATTCCACGGACCCAGGGCGAAAAGTGATATATAGTGTAGGGTTTGGGTTCAGCTGGCCACATGGGCTGGCGTGCCAGGTCCCTCTTACCATCTCTCATATCTCTTCCTAGCCCAATGTCAGCTTCATTCTCGTGGGCCGGGCTGCCTTTTTCATGAGACTGACACGTGACAGTGAACAGCTTTAAACTTTATCACACGAGAGGGAGGAACCTTCTTCCTCTGGTTCTTAGTAAAAAAAAAAAAGTGCTGACTAGAACTCTCTTTACTACACTGATTGTACACCCTGTGAAAGAGACGTCATAGGGCACAGTGTTTGGCAGCCTCTCTATTACATGGGAAATCAAGGAAGAAATAGTTTCCCAAAATGAAGTCCCAGGAGAAAAGATCCGAGGGGGAGACTAAAGACGACTCTCCACTGGGACGCTAGAGGTGGTATCAGAAGACAGAAGCTCGAGTGTCTTTGTTTAACGTATTGTGTCCTTGAGCACATCAATAAATCTATCTTCTTCATCTATGAAATGGGAATACTAAAATATATTTCACCAGGATGTTTGAGGATGAAAACAGATAATTTATGGGTGAGGACGCTTTGAAAAATGTAATGTGCTTTCAAAAATTATAAGAAGGTGTTATTATGAACTATTGTGCATCAAATACACGGCGCTTCCCAGGCATATATGCATTTTGGATTAGTTTTTTAAATGAAAAAGAGAGAGAGAGAGAGAAAAAATGTTTTAATGTCTACCTTCTCAAAGCTGCAGCCACATCCACCATGCCGTAAGGAAACTGACAAGCACTCCAAGGAAACAGCCTTAGCTGCGGTCACTTCTCCCTTCAGAATAGCTAGTCCCCATAGGGAGTGACTCAGGGTACTGTTTAGAGAGGTGTCAGTTTTACAGAGATTTCTCCTTTCATCCTGAGAAATCGAAAGTGATCCCAGCATAAAGCATTTGCAGCTGTGTTGGGAAATGAGCTAGTCACGCCTCGGCAATTTATGGCCAATTTTCCATTAATAGGAGAGAATGGAGTGTGGTTCAATCACTTTACAATCCAAACACTTGTTCTTAAGAATGGGGGAGACAGAATACAACGGTTTTGTTCTGTTTCCAAAAGAGCATTAATTCGATATTGTGTATCTTTGAAGAAAAACATTTAGATGGTTTTAGGTGATGGGAAGGTAAGCTTTACAGGAAAATACTTATCAAGACATGCATTAGAAATCCCACCTAGAGTCCACCTGTGAGAGAAGGGCCTGTGGCCATGACCATAGTACAAGTAAGAGGAAGGGTGGGGAGGAAAAGAGAGAGAGAGTTGGAAGTGGGATTGGAAGTTTCAGGGCATAAATCCAAGACTGGGGTCTCAGCTAAGTGATGGATTCCTATAGTCAGGGGCCCAGAACAATGGGTACATTGAAGGCGAGGTGAAGCAGAGCTAAGAATCAGGGTGGGAGACAGAAATTGGGACACAGATGATGCTGAAGGCCCAAGATAGCCAGTTTGTAACATTTAAGGCAAGCGAAGTGAAAGAGATGAATTCAGAGAGAAGGATTGCTATGAGAGATCAGTCAACTCTTGCCCCAGCTGGAAGCTTGTAACATATTCCCCAAGATACGTCTTCTCAAGGTTTGCAACAAGGAAAGCAAAACATTGGTTGCAAGAAAGCACCCTGTGTGTAGGAAATGAGGATGGAAATTGCTTACAGGTCCTGAAGAGGAGACACCAAAGGTTTCCCAGAATCATGGAAGGTTTTTTCTGTGGCTTCCATTCAATCCATTTGCCAGGTCCATTCCCTCAGTTCTCTCTACGCAGCATATTGCCAGGTGCTTCTCTCCATGTAGGTTCCTTCAAAAGAAGACCTAGAGTTGAGAATTTAGGTGCAAATTTGGGAGACAATATTAGGAAGACCCCTGAAGGAACAGGGAAGGGAAGCCAATAGGGGAGGAAGCCAATAAAGGGTTTATCAATGAGCAGTGGCCTCCGTGGGCACCTGGGGAGACTGAGTAGAATCTGTCTCAGAACCATGCTCTGAAGCACAAGGAGGCCAGAGTGTTCATCCATCAACTCCTATCCCTCAATAATCACATTCACTGAGGGTGGCTCCTTGGGAGGCTAACTACCCAGCACTTCCAGACTCTACCTAGTCACTAAAGGGAGTAAGGCCCCAAAGCTGCAGGTGACATCCAAGGTGGATCAAGGTGTCAAGGGAGGGAGACGGCCAGCATCTGCCACAGAGCCCCAAACATCCACACCCCTCGCTCAAAGGCTTCTCCCTAGTAAACCACTGCAATTCTACTCTGACTTGAAAACTGACCAGTGCTTTCCAAGGGTCTGCTGTGTTTATCACCAAATCCGTTAGAGTTCGAATCATGATTGTTTTATGTAAGCAATTAATTTTATGTAAATTAAGTGTATGAAATTTATGAAATATGAGTGCACAAGAAGAAATGCTTTCATGAAAAATGAGTTCTTCAGAATAGTTTGATACAAGCAAACCAGTAAAAATGTATAGAAACTGTTGAATTAGGTATGGCTGAGAACACTGTGAAGGACTCAGGGTGAGATCGTAACAATGGAGGGAGACTATTCAATCAGATTGCTTTGCAAGTCACTTTAATTCTTGCCTCAATGTAAAGAAACTGAAGTTGAGGATCTTAAGGGATGTATTAAGAGAGCGATTTATGAAGAGAGACCACACATCATGCCAATTAAGAGAAAAGACCTGAGCCTTACATCAAAGATTGGCAAATGAATGTCAATTTATATGTTTTAAGTTAAAATAAAAATGTTTAAGGCGTGTATGAATCATTTTTTATGACCCCCTGCTTGCCATGATTTTTTTTTTCAATTAATCAACCAATTGCTAGCATGACAGATGCCTCAACACCACTCTCAGGAAAATGCTCTGAGACCACAGCTCGATCCCTCATACAAAGTCGGCTGCCAGGAGTGTTTTATTTCAAGCATCTCACGAAAATTGAAGTACAAGGGAACAAGTGTTTCCTCGGGAGAAGGGAAGGGATTAAGGGCCAAAAAGGTTAAGAATTCACTCTGGGAGCCGCTCAGCCCAATCACAAAGAATCACACAAGAGCAAAGCTAATGAAATAGGCAAAGACAGGAAGGTGAATCCCGGGGCTTCCCGGGGGCACCCACACTGCAGTGAGCTTTGCAGTTACCAGGGGGCACAGCAGTACCATTCTGAGGATAATGGGAAGACCCAACAAATAAACCTTTACCTAATTTCCAGAATAAGAAAGGCATCAAATTCTTAGAGCCAGAAGATGGAGATGCTCAGACTCTGGAGACTGCCTTCGGTCCCCTCCTCTTCCAATCATTTCACACCAAAACCCATTTATTTCATGCTTTGACTACCCGGATGCTCTTCACTTTAGAGAAGCTTACTATGTGGCTCTTCCGGTTGGCAAGACTGAGAATCACCGAGGTTTGCTATGAGGTTTTGTGGCTCAGAACAAGTACCCTGGCTTACCACAGATATGTTCCTATTACCCCGGAAATATTCTAGCAACATCAGAATAAACCAAATGGGTTTGCTTTTCATAATGACTCAGATTTTCAGGACAACAAGGTAACCACGGTGTGACCTCTCTTCCCCCTTCGGCCCTAGGGAGCTTTCCCTGATAATGGGTCTGCATTCAAAGGACAGGCCAGATGAGCTTACGTCTGTTTAGGAGGGGGGGAGACCCTGGAGTCCAGGTGTGGTGGGCAGAATAATACCCTCTTGGAGATGGGTACAGCCAACTATCCAGAACTAGTGAATATGTTATGTCACCTGACAAGGGGTAAGCAAGGTTGCAGATGGAATTAAAGTGGCTGATTAACTGACCTTATTAAGATTGGCCTGAATGATCTAGATGGGCCTAAAGTAATCACAAGGGAGGCAAAAGTGTAGGAGTCAGAGTATTTCAATGTGAGAAAGCCTCCACCAGCAACTCCTGGCTTTGAAGATAGAAGGGGATATGAGGAACGCAGGTGGCCTCTAGAAGCTGGAAAAAAGCAAGGAACACATTCTCCCCTAGAGCTTCTAGAAAGAAACCCAGGCCTGCCAACACATTGGTTTTAGTCCACTGAGACCCACCTCAGACTTCTGACTCCCAGACTGTGAGACAATAAATTTGAGTTGGTTTGTTTGTTTGTAACTCAGTTTGTTATAATTTGGCATAGTAACAATAGGGAACTAATACATCTGGATACTGCTGCTTGGTCTCAAAGAAGGTGCAAGGGCTCTGGGTAGGCACATTCCTCGGCCCTGCAGATTCCTTGTCCTTGGGAGGAAAATGTGGCTAGAGATGAGCTAGAGGGGCACCTCCAGAAGCAGGGGCCTGAATGCCTGGGTCAAAAGGAGGTAGGCACTGCAGGAAAATGCTGTAACAGGAAAATGCTACAAGGAAAGAAGAAAGCCTTGCTGAACAATGACAATGGGAAGGCCTGAGTCTGCCAGGCAACTTGGAGGGATCAAGTAGGCCAGTTTACTGAAAGGCATCAAGCCCTCATGCTCTGTCCCCTTTCAGACTGGTGTTTGGCTTCTGGGTTAGAAAGGGCCATATTCTGCTTTGTATTAGAGAAGGACAATGAAGAAGGGGGATTCTGAGAGGGAGAGATGAGGACAGAACTGGGGGAAGGGAGAAAGAAGGAACTGAGCCAAGGAAACGGTGAGAAGACCATTCCCCACAATCTCCAAAACCCAGTTAAATTATACTCATTAAATACTTCGCTTGGATAGATTTCTTATGGAGACTGGCCAAGCGATGGAGCTTTGCGCCTGCAACAACACGGGTTATAATGGATGCCAGAGCAAATCTTGCAAAGCCCCTCATCCTCCTACCTTTCAGCACTGTCGGATGCTATTAGTGCAGAACTGAGCTCCTCCCTGAGAAATGTCCTTACCCGGTCATTGTCCCATCCAGGGACAGCCTACATGGGATGAAAGCCATATCCAAGTACGATGGCCCAGATGCATGCCCCAACTTGAGACACGGGGCTACACCAGCTTAGGTCAGAGGAGTCCTCTGTGACAAGTGAATCACAGGCCAGATTCTCCCCAGGTCCAACCTGCCTCTTTCACTCTCCCACAGAGGATCCCTAGAAAACGCACCAAAAGAATTCCTGCATGGAAATCTCAGAGTCTCAGAGTCAGCTTCCTTCGGAAATGGATCTACAATGAGGGTGGAAAAGATAGCAAAATAACCTCAAAGGCCATAGAATTTTAAGGAAGTTGGGAGAGAATGGCCCTCCATTAGAGAGAAGTCTGGATTGCAAGAAACAGTGGAATTGCAGTGAATTAGATCCTCGAGAGTCCGGGCACATTCCCAAGAGCCACAGATGCCTTGTAAATCCACGTGTGGCCCACCCACACTGCACAGGAAAGGACATAAGGGAATCTTCATCTTCAGGTCACACAATCATTTCCAGGGCCTCTGCATTTCTGTATGCTAGACTAATACATTGCCTTTTAGGTTTTAAATAAAAAGCAAAATGGCTAGATACTGGAAGGCAGTGTAAGATATGAATAAAGAGTTTGAAGAGTGACCACATATTGGCAATTTGCTTGTAATGTCTGCATCCGTTCAGAACTTAAAACCCTACACAAATGTCCCAGGCTAGGTTGCCTGGATAATCAGTCTAATCTGGTTTGGCATTTGTGAAGAATGAAGAAAAGCCTTAACAATTCAGATTCTTTGATCCATTCATCGCAACAGAAGAAATGGCAAGAATAGCACTAGAGCCTATACATGGAGGAGACCATCAGTTTATTTTCGAAGGTATGATCGAACCATTATTTATAATTCTCAACTTTGGAAATCAGAAACTTCATTGATTGCAGCAAAAAAACACAGAAGGTTTTTGCAAATTCTGAGACATCCATGTGACAGAGTTGTGCCTCCAATAAGAAATCCCTGGTTGTTTTTTGTTTGTTTGTTTTTTAAGCAGGATCCACACCCAGCATGGAGCCCAACGTGGGGCTCAAACTTACGACACCGAGATCAAGACCCGAGCTGAAGAGTCAGGCACCCAACTGACTGAGCCACCTAGGTGCCCCAAGAAATCCTGTTTTTAAAGGGGTTGGAATGGTGTGAGGAAGCACATAGGATATTAAGCAAAACAGGAATAAAATTGTTTATACAGTCTGGTCTTTACCATGTAAAAATACATGAATATGAATTATTAGGTACTTTTTTTTTCTCGTGGGAGAACTAAAAACATACAAATGACCCTTAATAAGGCAGACTCTTTTTACAATAAATGTTAACATTTTTAAGTGATTTTAAAGGCCAGTTTCTAATATCTGTCAATCCCCTGGAAGACCATTATTCATGTTTTAAATAGTTCGGTTGCAAGATATGAATCACTACATGAGGAGCTATTTAACATCGCTGTTTTGATCCCAATGGTGCCCTAACAGAGGCATCAAGAATGCAGCAGTTATAATAAACACAAATTGAGACTCTTTAGCGGATAAGTCTCCCTCTAGAAAAACTGCAGAATTGGATACGTGTGATATAGTGAACCTAGAGACAGAACCATCAGTCTGTGGTTAAGAGCAGTAGTTTGCTGAATCTAGTCCCTGGACCAGCTGTAGCCACATCACCTGGGAACTTATTAACTTGATAAAAATGCAGAATCTCAGGTCCCTCCCCAGCTCTGCCGAATCAGAAACTCTGGGGCAGGACACAGCAATCTTTTACAAGCCTTCTGGGGAATATAATATAGGCTAACATTAGAGAATCACGATCCTTTCTTGACATTCATGAACTGGGGGGCAGACGGGAAGAATGTGGATGTGACCTCGTGCCGCCTACATTTTTCAAGGGCATCGATCTAAAGCTCTCATTAGATTCTCAGAAGAATTTGTGATCCAGAAAAAGAAAAGATAGATATCTCACAGGTACAATAGCAACAGGATCTCAATCTCACAGGAACAACAAGGACATAACTATTCTAAGCAATTAGGAACCTCTCTGTCTCAACGTCCCCAGTGACTATGAGATTAACGTGGCAGATTTGGATGCCTGACCATATCAGCTTGCGGTAACTGACTACATTAAAGTCCCCAATTCTTGGCCTCCCCAAACCCTGCAAATAGATGACCCGTAAAAGAGTGGTCTCTGCTTTTTTGGTCTGCCCAGCATTCCTTCCCCTTTCAAGGGAGACCACCTCCCAGTTTGGGGGATAGGCCCGCCCTCCAATCTATGTGATACTAGCAGAGCTGTTCATCACAGTACCTCACCTCCATGGTCACAGGAATGAGTACCTGATTTCCTAAACTAGCCATCCATCAGTCGGGTCAAAACGATTGGCCAAGAGATGTTCACTTGACTCAAAATGGGCCAAAGGAGTCCTTTCCTGGGATTTTATATGCACGTACTTAGAGAAAAGATGTGTCCCCTCTTCTCTGACGTGACTAAGCTAAATGGATGGGAGCCTGAGCCTGGGTGAAATACACCCACACACAGAGTTTGGAACCATATGTGTTAGGAGAATGAGCCCAGTAAGAATCACGATACAGAGAGAGCTAGTAGAGTCATTCACATCTTGGGTGAGAAAGGAGGAGAGAGAGAAGGTGAGGGAGGCCTTTAATTATTATTATTATTATTTCATTTTATCTAGGTTAATGCTGTTGTTAGAGTTCTGTGAGTTGGCAAGTGTAGGCAGTTGTGTGCCCACCATCACCAACAAGACACAGAAGAGTCCACCACACAACATGTCTGTCTGCAGTCACCCTCCTCCCACATCCTGGCAGCCATGGATGTTTCATTTGTCACTACAGTTTGCCCTCTGCAAAACTGTCATATAGATGGAATCATAGAGTATGTGGTATTTGGGGTCTTATTTCCTTCATGTAGTATAATGCATTTGAGATTTTTCCATCCAAGTATCTGTACAAATACCATGGCTAATCTTCTCAGCACTCTGTTCCTTTCTATTGCTGAGTAGTATTCCACTGCAGGGATAACCCTTTCCCCTGTTGAGAAACGTTTGTTTCCAGTTCGGGGCAATTATGAAAAAGCTTCTAAGAATATTTGCATACACAGGTTTTTGTCCAATTTAGGTAAATATCCAGGAGTAGGATTTCTTGTTCATATGGTAAAGATATATTTATCTGTATGAGAAACAGTAAAGCTGTTTTCCAAAGTGTCTGTCCCATTTTGCATCTCTCCCTGCAGTGCATGAGAATCTCTGTGGGTCTTTCCAGAAGTTCTTAAGGCCAGTCCCTCACCTTGATCTCCTAATTGAGTGATCAAATTCCTAAATTTCTAATTAGTATGGCCGGCATCCCTTGTATAATTTGTTCTTTCTCTGTATTGACCCTGTCATTCCTGGGGACATTTGTTGAATATCTATGTGAAAAATACCACTCTAGGAATTGCAAAAGAATACAATGTTAAAGGTTTTTAAATGTTTTTCCCTCAAGGGATTCTGGAACCTGTTGGTATCATTATCCAGGACAGAATCTCTCTCAATGGCTAGGATGGAGAACCCCAGCAACACTGTGCCTCCCTTTACCTAACATCCACAATATGCTAGCCCACTCTTAAGAGCCTGAGAGGGAAACACAAAACCTTCCCCCAAAGGTGCATTATTAATGTTTGCTTACAGTGATGGGGAACTTTCCATGCTTACATCAGAAGCTGTTATGTCATAGACTTGTGGGAATATTCTTTGTGATATCATATAGCATGTGAGAATATGCTTAGGGAACATTAGAGATTTGCAGGGGAAAGATATTTTTGCCCAGACAATTCCTATCACCTCAATGGGGTTGAGTACCATCTTACTAGAAACTAATTCCCAGTAAGATACCCAAAAGTCATGCCATAAATAAAACCCCCTTGCCCTTAGGGAGAATTGGGGAAAAGGGACATCTATTTGAGTCCTTGGGCCAGAGAGTTTGTTAGTAGCAGAACCAAGAGAATAACAGTTTAACGAATGTCCATTCGTGTCACAACTTGATACAAAGCTCCTAGATAATGCACTGAGAAGCACTTGTGTGCCCTTTTTTGGAAGCAAAATGTCCAGTTACTTCTAAATTTCTGTTGCATCTGTAGCAAACACAGGCGGAGTGGGGGTGGGGGGAAAGAGGGGGTAGGAGCAGAATGGGCTACCTTTTCTTCCTCTTTCTCTTGTTTCCAAGAACAGCCTGTAGAAACTTTATGCAGGGCTACTAGTAGGTTCTGTCAAAAATAAGGTATGAAAGATCTTCATATAGAATCCTCACCCAATGTCTGTCCAGATTTAAGGTTAGTTGGGAACATTTTTTTTTTAATACACTATACATTAACTAAATCCCTGAACTATTTCCTTGCTACTAAAAAGGAAAACCATGAAGTGTGGGTGCTTTACCTGCTGTCCAAATGGGAACAGAGGGTTGGACTAAACCATCGCTCAATGTCCACTTCAGTGACATTAATCTCTGGAAATGAAGACAAAGTAGAAATAACCAAGAGCGTTCAGTCTGCCCCAGGTATAATGTAACAGAGAATTTTTCATTTCCCAAAAATCTATGAAATGGTAGACAACAACCCAGGTTAAATTAGAAAGACTTTCTGAAAGGGGTGCCTGGGTGGCTCAGTTAGTTAAGTGTTCAACTCTTGATTTCCACTGAGGTCATGATCTCAGGGTCACAAGATTGAGCCCCACGTGTACTCTGTGCTAAGCATGGAGTCTGCTTGGGATTCTCTGTCTCCTTCTCCCTCTGCCCCTTCCCCTACTCTCTAAATAAATAAATAAAATCTTAAAAAAAAAAAATAGACAAACTTTCAGAGAATATTAAACAAGTGATCCTAACTTTAGGAGAATAAAAACAAGGCATTGAGAATTGTGTGTGTGTGTGCGTGTCCTGGCATTTGACATTTCTTACACACTAAATGAATCATGAGTTTTCTGATAAGGACAGCAGGAAAGGATTTACAGCATAAACAGCCACACCTGATCATACGAGGTGTACCTACCATGCAAAGGCTCTAAAGAAAATCAAGGTCCAGGGTTTCACTCTGGGGGAGAAGTAGGGAGATTAGGCTGAGATGAGAAATGTGGGCCATTAAGGTTGGTAAACTCCTCTAGAGGGTTGGAAAACAAAAGCAAGCCCAGAGCACAAACACTGATGTGTGACACTCACACCTCGGAGGTACTAAAGAGAACAGTGGTTAAGCCCATGGGTAGGGCAGGCAATTTTCCCCCACAGAGCAATTTGCTATTCCTTTTTGTTCTTGTGGCTGGCAATGACCTAATGAGTCCTTACCGCTGCAGCATCTCTCCCCAAGCAGGATAAAGGTACTCACCTGCTTTAGAAGACGTTTTAACATGAAAATACCTCTACGGTCCTCAGATTTAACAATGTTTTGAAGTCAACGATATAACCAACGTGCAAGAACAGTAGCCATGACCATGTGCCCCGCATCATATTGGGCAATATAAGGGGATCAAATATAGGTAATATATAGTGCCTAATCTCAATGAATGTATAGCTTATTACAGTCAGGCTAAGAAGAAGAAATAAAACTTTTGTGGCTGGATGATATGTGGATGGATGAAAATACCAACTTATGGTTTTCTCTTATTTTATTGCCCTCCTTTCTCCCATTCAAGTATGTATCCACTTGAAGATATGAAGAATGGAATACCATTACTTGGAGATACTCATTTATGGTTTTCTCCACTTTATGTTCCCCTTCCCTTCTCTCATTCAGTACTCCCAGAGTAAGATGGAGAAGGAGGGGAGGCCAGTCCAAGGGCATGTTATCCAATTGTATGGCTCCATCCGGCTAGGAACCTCATGAGTTGTGGCATAGAAGCACCTCTGACTGCCCTCAGGAGGAGAGAAGAGGGGAGTATTTATCCACTGGCTTCACAAGCTTGGTGTACGTGTGTCCATGTGTGTCTGTGTTTTGGTGGGGAGGTGTCTTAGATGATAAACACATAGATGTTGTCTGAAAGACATCCTGGCTTTTGTGTCCAAAGACCTAAATCTAGTGAGGGGGTGGGGGTTGGAAGTAATAAACCGAGTGACCTCAAGAAGCAGGGAGCCTTCCCTTCCCGAGTCAAATAAAAGATACTCTGTAAGCTTCAAACAGTAAAGAGAGGTGAGCAAGTGAGCAAGCATTTGGGAGCTGAAATCATCACTCGAGTTGGGTGGGGATTGTCTATGAGGTTATCAGGGTGAGGAGAGGGTATTCAGATGTTTCTCCAACAACACTGAGGCAAGAGCTTAAAAAATGTTGGGATTTGGAAGACATAAGGAGAAGTAGGGAGCTAGCCTAACATTTACTCCACCTTCTAGCTCTGAGGTACAAAGAGCTTTTGCTTGATGGGCTCTGTAACACAGCCTCCCATACCCTTCTCACCTTCTGTCTCCGTCTTCCCCAGATGCCACTCCTGTAGCTTAGGATCACTTTCCAGAATAAATTACCTGCATTCGAGCCCTTCCCTTGGGCTCTGTCTAGAGAGGGGAGTGGGGAAACCCAAACCAAGACAACAGAAAAGGTGAGTATGACTTGAGAAGCTTTCAGACCCATTTTGAAGATATTTATCCCCATTTAAACTTCATCACTCAAGTCACTCTTTGCTCCTATTCCAATTGGTTTCATTGCACTACCGGGTATTTACCCCGAAGATACAGATGTAGTGAAAAGAAGGGCCATATGTACCCCAATGTCCATGGCAGCAATGGCCACAATAGCCAAATCATGGAAGGAGCCGAGATGCCCTTCAACAGATGAATGGATAAAGAAGATGTGGTCCATATATACAATAGAATATTACTCAGCCATCAGAAAGGATGAATACCCAACTTTTGCATCAACATGGATGGGACTGGAGAAGATTATGCTCAGTGAAACAAGTCAAGCAGAGAAAGTCAATTATCATATGGTTTTACTTACTTGTGGAATATAAGGAATAACATAGAGGACATTAGGAGAAGGAAGGGAAAAGTGAAGGGGAGGAAAATCAGAGGGGGAGACAAACCATGAGAGACTGTGGACTCTGAGAAACAAACTGAGGGTTTTAGAGAGGAGGGGGTTGAGGGCATGGGTGAGCCTGGTAGTGGGTATTAAGGAGGGCACATCTTGCATGGAGCACTGGGTGTTACACATAAACAATGAATCTTGGAACACTACATCAAAAACTAATGATGTACTGTATGGTGACTAACATAACACACACACAAAAAAAAGAATCTTTTAAACCTGGAAAGTCCCCTCCTAAATTCCACACTCAATCAGCCGCTCCCACTTTTAATCTTTCTTGAACGTCTTTACAATATTTGACAATTCTTTCAAGCTTGGGTCTTCTTTGCTTTGCAGGGTACTGCCCCCAGAAGGGGGCAAAATTCTTTCCCAGAATGCCTCCTCTGGCTCTCCTTCCCCCAGTAGCCTTGAGAAGAGGCTCTTGAACCTAACCTGTCTCTAGCTCCCTCCAGTTCAGTTGAAACCCTCCACTGTGTCTTTTCATGGGTGGATTTCAAATTTGGATTTTCCCAAGATTTCTCCTGAATTCCAACCCCATATTTACACCCATCAGGTGAAAATTCCATCCTGGACGTTATATACGATCATAGTAGATCCACAACTAAACCAAACATTCACTCCAAGCTGGAAATGCAAACATTGAAAACAACAACAGAAAAGACTGAATATAAGAAAAACAGGGGCACCTGGGTGGCTCAGTCAGTGAAGCGTCTGCCTTCCGTTCAGGTCATGATCCCAGGGTCCTGGAATCGAGCCCCCATGGGGCTCCTTGCTCAGTAGAGAGCCTACTTCTCCCTCTCCCCCTGCCTCTGCTGCTCCCATTGCTTGCGCTCTCTCTCTCTGTCAAATAAATAAAATCTCTTTTTAAAAAAGGGCAAAAAACAAAATAGAAGTAAATGGCACATCTAGAGGTCTAATCTTAGGGAAAAACAAGAAGATAAAATACAAGGAAATAAAAGGAATCAAAAGTAGAATATTCCAGCCTGGTAAACAGAAAGAATGGTGGCATTTTAGGAGCAGGTTGTGGGAATTGAGAGAAACGCAATTTTAGGATGAAAGGAAAGATGAAGAGTTCTGCATTGATCATATTAGGTTTCTATACTGATTTTGCTCCCTACTCTATCCCTATCAGAAGACCTATGGTCCTTTTCTATTTTTCTCACTGATCTTGGTCACATGATATGTTACTACCTCATTGAATTCCACTTTCTTCAGTCTCACTGGGACTTCTTGAGGAAAATGTCACCAACTTCCAACAAGGTATTTCTTTTCATTTTTCCCCTGAAGCCAAACTTGTTATTTCATAAACAATACAGGAAAAAATACTTATAATACAGGAATAAAATAAAAAATAAAAAGAATTAAAATATACCACATATAAAAATAACCACCAAAACTCCACCTGGAATCCTACAGCTACCAGATTTTCTAAAACCACTCCTTACTTTCCAGAAATGACTTAAAAGTTTGCTCTACATTATTTTAATACTCGACACGCACCAGGAAAATACCATTCAACCAAGGCCTGTGACTAGAAGCAGGTCGACAAATTCATGTGAAGAGTCCAATCGCATAGAGCATATATTTTATTTTATTTGTAAATCCTTCATGCCTTCCACTCTGTTTAGAGGTCTGAAAGCAGCCACCTTCCTAATAGCCTGATTTACTTGTCACCCACCTTTGTGCCATTAGAAACCTGTTAATTGCTGTCTTGGTAACAAAGGAAAACAACACCATTGTGCTACTAATAAAAGACTGTGTGAATTGCTTCTCCTCCGAAAGGCAATGATTTTAATTGACTTTATTTTCTTCCAAAAAGAAATAGAGATGCACAATCATGGTGAGGTCTGCCCTTATTAATGGAGATGCATCACTAATTTAAGATGAAAACTGAAGTCTGGTGAATATCCATCTTACAGCTCCCCAACCTGAAACACACAGAATCTGGTGCGTGAGCCCCTCTCATTCCCCTCCCCACTTAGCATGCTCCTCCCGGGACCGGATAAAGGACCTGGGAGAAGGTAAAAAGCTGCACATTATTCTGTAGCTTTATCCCGGCTGCACTTCGGAAAACAGATTTGCAGGCTCTGAACCAACAGGCAATAAGTCACTCAGCCCATTTTCTCAGAATTACGCCTGTGTCGTTACTGTCTGCTTCCCAGTAACTAAAACTACGGACAGTAACAAATACGCAGAGACATTTTCTTCTTCGCACCTCAGAAAGCTGCGCCTTCATGAATATCTCTTCTTTAGCTATTTCCTAATCCAATTTTTTCATGTCAGAGCCGGGAATTTGTGTGACAGGGTATTTGGTGTGTTTCTATATGGCTACAATCAGCCACATCCCTCCTGATTCGAGGCAGCTTCACAGTTTAAGTCTGTGATAATTAGCTAGATTCTCAGGTCTGGGAGTGGCCATATTCACAAGAGCCCCAGATTATAAAAGAAAGCTAGGGGACAAGTATGAATGGTGGGGATGAGATACATCCCTGTTTTGGCCTGTTGGCAGAATTCACCGATGAAAAATTTCATGTACTCAACAAATACTTACTGTGTACCAACTCTGTGCTTATGGGGCCCCTACCATGCTATGTAGGGGTGGGGAGGCAGCTGTGAACAACATCCCTGACATTCTTGTTCTCCTGGAAAATGCGTACTTGGCAGGGAGTGACATTACAATTATGCAATTAAATTAATGCATTCACGGAGAAAGTCTAGGTAATTGTGCTATGAAGAAAATCCAAGAGGTATTGTGACAGACGGTGATTGTGGGGAGGGCAGCGCTGCTTTAAAAGACATGGCCAGGCAGGGTCTCTTGGAGGAGAGGACATTTAGGATGAGGTGGTTGTTTTAAAATATGTCCCTCTATGGGGCACCCAGGTGGCTCAGAAGGTTAGGCGTCTGCCTTCGGCTCAGGTCATGATCTCCGGGTCCTGGGATCGAGCCCCACATCGGGCTCCCCAGCTGGCTGGCTCAGTGGGGAGCCTGCTTCTCCATCTCCCTCTGCCTCTCCCCCTGCTTGTGTGCTTCCTCTGTCTCTCTCTCTCTCAAGTGAATAAATAAAATCTTTAAAAATAAAATACATCTCCCTAATTCTTTGATACTCCTCCCCTCAAGAGATGGAGTCTATGTCCTACTGCTTTTGCTTGAATCCAGGCTCTCTGCCTGACAAACAGAATGAACACCATGCCAATTCCCCAGCCCAAGCCTTAAGAAACTGGCAGCTTCTACTTCTGTGTCTGGGGGGAGTGTGGAGGATGCTCGTTCTTGGAACTTGGCCACCATGCTGTGAAAATGCCTCATCAGCACACAGCGAATTATCTACCATAGAGAGGTCAGCCCCACATTGCCTTCTCCTGCCACATGTCACTTCCAGAAGCAGAGGTCACTTCTCTCATTGATCTGTAGCCCCCACCTAACCTGAAATGCCACTTAGCATGACAGGGTAGAAATGTAGCCGCTGAGATACTGAGATGTAATTCTAACCTCCAGGCCATTTGTTATATATGTGCTATCTATAGGTCAAAATATCTATGGTCCATATAAATGCCTTATTCTTTGAATAGAAAAAGGACACCATAGGCCTGCTGCCACTGGGATGTAAATTTTAAGTGGCAGGCAAGTGACAGATCAATGTAAGAAATACCTCAAGGTCAGACAAACACTTGGATGTACAGCCCTTTTTTGGCTTCTATACCCTTTCCCTACGTACATCTATGCTCGTCCCCCAGATAAGACCAGGGCAGTCAAACCCAGGTGTCTCTTCTTGGAATGCCAGAAGTTGAATGCTTCATCGGGATTTTCAATGGTGACTCAAGACTCTCTTTCATTTAGTCTAGGATGAGCTGATTAAGTCGTTTTACTTCATGAGCAATGAAGGGTTTAGAATTGATTTTTCTCCTGGCAACAGTTAATTCTGGTAAAACAACATTATGAAAATATTGACGGAGAAGAGCAATATTAATCCCTCAGACGTTATTTATTAGCGATGTGTTATGTAACAAATATAAGCCATAAATTTAAGGAAATTCAATGTCGTTAATCATTAACCATTTATAATGAAGACCCACAAAACTTCATTTGAACATTCTCTTCTCGCAATCTGCTTATTGCAAGCTCGGATGTGACTGCCTTTTCTATCCTGTGACAAATCTCCTTTCCTTCTTCACTTCCTAGTAACTAATCTTCCTTTATAGTTCTATGAAAAGTAACTATTCTCTCTGTCTGTTGTTATGGCTTGCCAGCCTAAGGCAAATTCTCTCTGCCTTTTTGCTGAAAGGAGCCTGAATTTTTGTGTTCAGGTATAATGTGCCCAACCCCCAGGGGACAAATCCTATTTGGTCTAAACCCGTTTCATTTCACCTGCAATTTGTCTAGAAGTAGATAATGTAACACGTTCTAGCCAATAAGATGGCTGGAGAATTCTGCTTTGGCATTTGGGTAAGACTTTTCACGTTGAAGAGGAGATATTAGGAGAAGAAAACCTGCTTGATGCCTCCTTACTTCTGCTCAGAGCACCGTCATGGGACAAAGTGATATTTAGAGCTCAGTCAGCCATCCTGTGACATGAGGACAGACACCTCTATTCTGAAGATGACAGATGAGAAGGAAGGAAATGCCTGAGCCTTTGATGCTATCCAAGTTGTTCAACCAACCCTGAGACTGCCTGACAACAGGATTCTTATTAAGTAAACAAGAACCTGTTTGTGAGTTTAATTCATATTTGTCCAGGGATTTGGCCTAATGAGGTTGTGTTTAGCAAACTGAGTGAGAGAAGAAAAGAGTGGGTCCATTCCTATTACTCAGAAGACTAGGGTAGGATAGTAACAATGGCCCACATGCCATATGCCTAAGTACTGAAAAGTGATAAGCTAAAAACCACTACATAAAGTATGTTCTATCCGTATATCTTGGAAAATACTATTCCATCATAATAATCTGAAAAGCCAAATTGCAATTTTGAATGTTTGGACTCCTTTTGGAGCATCATGTTGGAACATAGTGGAGCAAGGAGAGCCAACTCCAGGCCCGGATCCATGGGTTGGCCCTCTTCCTTTCTCATTCCCAAGCTCTATCCTACATGTAAGGTGTCCTGAGAAAACATCTTTGGACACTAGTCTGCAAGTTTCATTTTCATCCACATTCCCCCATATTCCAGCCACCTTTGGTCAATCCCTGGGCCTCAGGGTACGCACACCTTTGGAAGGGTAGACTTCAGGAAAAGGCACATGGGGGCCCTGAAAACAAACTTCTATGACCCTTTGGAAAGAAATTTTAGGGCCCTGGCTACCTGAAGAGTAATCTAGACAAAAAGGCTTAGTCTCTGGACCACAGCAGGCATGGGGCCTTCCAAAGCACAGGTGTTAGAGCAAGGCTCCCCCCTGACTGGGTCTAAGACGGTACTGAGGAAAAGCCCATCAACAGAGGACATTAACCCAAACACGACGGGAAGATGGGCTGAAATGCAAGGACCCAATCAGTATGTTGGTTCCAGGAACACCAAAAATAACTCTTCCATTTTTTACTTTATTTGTAAGATCAGAACTTCAGTGATTTTCAGCAAATAAAAAAAGTATTTGTTCTTAGATATAAATACACAGAGATGGGCCTATCGTGACGCTAATGAAACTTAAGATCCAAGACCCCTCGCTGCACAGGTTCTGAGAAAGAAGCCTTGACAATATGCTCACATGATGCTGATGCCACCATCTTATAAACAAGAAGGCAGACATCACCACATACTGAAGGGAGCAGAAAGTTTTTCTTAAAATATATGTGAAGATAGGGGCATCTGGGTGGTTCAGTTGGTGCAGCGCCTGACTCAACTTTGGCTAAGGTCGTGATCTCAGGGTTATGAGATCGGGATCTGTGCTAAACACAGAATCTGCTTGGGATTCTCTCGCCCTCCCCCTCCCGCTCCCCCAGCTTGCTGGCTTGCTCTTGCTCTCTCTCTCTCTCAAATAAATAAATGAAATCTTTAATATATATGTATAAAGGTAAAGTTTTTGAAATTCTTAACTTTAAAAGTGATGTCTGGAGTGATGAAAAAATTCTGGAAATAGAGAGTGAATTAGTCAGAGTTCTCCAGAGAAACAGAACCAATAGGATATATACAGCTATATATAAGAGGAGATTTATTATCGGAATTGGCTCACACAGTTATGAAGGCCAAGTCCCACAATATGCCATCTGCAAGCTGGAGAACCAGAAAAGCTGGTGGTATAATTCAGTTTAAGTCCAAAGGCCTGAGAACCAGGCAGCCGCTGGTAGGAATCCCAGAGTCTGAAGGCCCAAAAACCAGGAGCTCTGGTGTCTGAAGGCAACAGAAGATGGATGCCCCAGCTCAGGAAGAAAGAATTCCACCTTCCTTTGCCTTTTTGTTCCACTCGGACCCAAATGAATTGGTAATGCCCACCCACATTGGTGAGGGCGGATCTCTTTACTCAGTCTACCAAATCAAATGCTAATCTCTTCCAGAAACACTCTCACAGACACACCCAGAATTAATGGCTGTCTGGGCATCATCCCTTAGCCCAGTCCTGTTGACAGATAAAATGAACCATTGCAGATAACCCTGGTGACACAGTATTGTGAATGTTTTCAATGCCGATGAATTATACCTCTAAATGGCTAAAATAGTAAATTTCATCTTGTATATATTTTACTACAGTGACAAGCATCCTCCAAATGTATCATCTTTACACCCCACAAGATTGATTTTTCCCTGTTTGTCAATCATTCAGTCATCATATCACACATTCTTTGAGCACTTAGGAAGCATGAAGCATCAGGAAAGTTAAAGATAGACAGCATTTTGAAGGCACCACTACCCTCCCGCCCCTCACTTCTTCCTTGAAGAGTGTCTTGCAAGTGGGAATTGTCTCAGCCTTTTTAGTGAGTTAGACACGACACTTGACCTCAAAGAGCTTTGGCTCCATGTCAGAGGCCAACCTGGGCAGGAATAACTCGCACTCGAGGCCATCCTGGAGATTGAACAACATAATGCGTGTAAGGCGCTTGGCAAGGGCTTGGCCGGTATCAGACACCGCCCATGTAACTTCACCCTGTGATGCACAGCATTCCCCGCTCCTCTCCCGGCTCCCAGAGGGTTTCGTGACAAATTCTAAGGGAGCACAGGCTCGTGCATTTTACAATCTGTTAAGTATTTTGCCAATTTTATGTCAGTGTTTGGGGGAAATTAAAGAAGGAAAATATCATCACCTATTTCCTGCAAGGGCTGGGCTGGAAAGAACACAGACAGGAAAGAGTCAGTCTAAATCTGCTTGAGGCTGGCCTTCCCCAGAGGCTTCCCTGATGGGAGGTACAGGTGTGTATTGGCAGGTGGGCCTAGGAAGCACCTTTAGGGAAGGGGGAGGTGAGACCGGCAAGGGGCGGGGGCCGAAGGAGGGGGAGGTGATGAGCAGGTCCCCACACTGTGGGTGACCGCGGAGGACCCCTAGGAAAGTGTGGCCCCGCCTGGGCCCCAAGCTGTGCATTCCAGTTCACCTCCACTGTTGGCCGAAGACGGCTTCTGGAGGTGCTCACATCTCGGCACATCCGACATGCCTGCTTCAGGAGCCAGAGAAAGCGCTCAGGCGGAGGGGTACCGGTGTCCGCTGACTGACATGATCCGCGCATGCTGAAGGGGAAGGACTGCAGGGATCTGGGAGGGGTCCCGCCGGTGTCTGCCTGTACCACCAACTTGAATAACTTTCAGCACGATTAAAAAAACAATAAAACAAAAACAAAAAACAAACAAACAAACCTCTATTAGATTCCTAGGGCTGCCCTAACAAAATAACACAAACTAGAGACACCTGGGTGGCTAGTCAGTTTAGCGTCTGACTCTTGATTTCAGCTCTGGTCGTCATCCCAGTGTGGAGCCTGCTTGAGATTCTCTCTCTCCCTCTCCCTCTGCCTCTCAAGAACAAAACAACAAAAACCACTCAGAAACTAGATGGGTTTTAAAAAATGAAATTGTCCTGGGGCGCCTGGGTGGCTCAGTGGGTTAAAGCCTCTGCCTTCGGCTCAGGTCATGATCTCAAGGTTTTGGGATCGAGCCCCGCATCGGGCTCTCTGCTCAGCAGGGAGCCTGCTTCCCCTCTCTCTCTGCCTGCCTCTCTGCCTACTTGTGATCTCTCTCTCTCTGTCAAATAAATAAATAAAATCTTAAAAAAAAAATGAAATTATCCTCTCACAATTCTGGTGTCATCAAGGCATCACCAAGGAGTCAGCAGGGCTATGTTCCCTCTAAGACTCCAGTAGAACCCTTCCTTGCCCCTTTCTAACTTCTGGAGTGGTCTTCAATCCTTGGCATTCCTTGGCTTGCAGATGAATCACCCCAGGGGTCCTCCCTGTGTGTTTCTGTCTTCACTTGGCATCTTATAAGGACAGCGGTCCTACTGGAGTAAGGGTGCACCCTAGCGACCTCATCATAACTTGATTACATCTGCAAAGACCCCTGTTTCCAAATAAGACCACATTAGAATGTCAACATATCACTTGAGGGGACACAACTCAACCCACTACAACCTCTCTGCCTCCAATTTTTTCATTTGAAAAGTAGGGATAATAATTTACATTTTATCAACTTGTTTTGAGTGAGGGAAAAAAAATCCCTAATTACATAAAACATCACTGAGCAATCTGTGAGGATCATACAAAGCCCACTCTCTGGCAAATCCAAGGAACTTTGAATAAAAGGAAACAGAATTGTCCACTAATAGTTAAACTCTGAAACCAACAAGGGGTCAGAGCAGAAATATACAAAATCATTTTTAAAAAGGCATAATGGGTGACCTAACTGAAGTATTCACCTCTCTAAAGAATGTGTAAAGTAACAGAGTCAAAGAGCAAAGGCCGCCAATTCCCATCCCAGTGGAGAGTGGCGAAGAGGATGCCCTAGAACTTTCCCTTCACGAGAAGGTCCTCACTGCTAGAGCCCTTGCTCACCTGTGCACCTGCCAAGGCTGACTGGATGTCCCATGTCACCTGCCTTCTCAGAGAGGCACACAACCCATGCCACCTCTCTCACCATCTTTATTTTTCTCTGTAAATTAATATATCAGCATTCTGATTTTATGCCTCAGACCCAGCAACTTGCTTCTCTACTCCTGAGAAATACATCCCTTCCCTCCGGTGCTTAGGACATGGTGACTTTGGCCAGGGACCCTGGACAGGAGGATAGCCAGAGCCTCTCAGCTCAACGTGACTCTTAGTTGCCTTCAAAAGCCCCTGTCTTTCTTGCTCATGTCTACCCTGGTGGCTCTTTTTCCTGCACACTTGAACATTCCAGGAACCTTTTTTAAAAACATAAATTCTGACTCAGCACCTCTGGGATGGAGTCTGAAACCTATGATTCTCTAAATTAAAAAACAAAAAAACAAAAAACAAATTCACTGATGCTGCTGCTGCTCTGGGGTCTACACCTTGCGGGTTATTAGACCTGGCCCCTCAAAGGCTGGTCCAGAGACCAGCAGCCTGGACGTTGCCTGGGGGCCTGTTAGAAAGGCAGTTCCTCTGGCCCCCATCAAACCTACCGAATCAGAAATACAATGTTTCAACAAGCCTTCCCAGATCTCAGACTCATGAGAATACTGGGCTAGAGCTTGTGCTTAACATGTGTATATATATTTTTAAAGATATTTATTTATTTATTTATTTATTTATTTAGAGAGTACAAGCTAGGGGAGGGGCAGAGGGAGGGAGAGAATCTCGAGCAAACTCCACGCTGAGCGCAGAGCCCAACGTGGGGCTCGATCTCACACCCCCGAGATCATGACCTGAGATGAAATCAAGAGTTGGATGCTTAAATGACTGAGCCACCCAGGAGCCCACATGTATATACTTACTACAGTTTCATTTCTGCCTTCTCTGCCATGAAGGATTGAGGGAAGGAAGACACTTACATGATAAATCATACGAGCATCAGTGAACACAAAGAACAGGAAAGTTTGAGGGACCCTGGAGATTCTTTGTGATCATATGAGATAAGTGAGCTTATGCATGCCAGGGAGAAGGGATGGAGGAGAGAGACAAATCCTAGAGCCCTCCAAACCCACTTAGCCTGCAGACGATGCTCCTTCGTCCCAGCGGATACAGATAAAAATCTGAGATAAAGAAAGGGACCCACGATTAGGGGAACCAGGAACCCTCACTCATCACAGCAGGAAAAGAATTGTCCTGAGGATGTGTACAACATGCAGGAAAGGTTCTCTCTCTTTCCTTTTATTGACTTTCCTGTGGTTGCAAAAGCAATACTTTATAGTCATAGAATATTTAGAAACTACGGAAAGACACAAGGAGAATAAAAATTATCCACAATCCCACTCCAGATATGATCATGTTATCCATTTGATATTTTGGTGTATATTCTATATCCTATCTAGATATACGGACATATACACATGGTTGTACCTATGACACATTTTTGTAAAAAAAAAATATATATATATATATATACATACACACACACACCCATGTTTATACATGTTATATATAAAAACAGAAATAAGCATAGACACCTATGGTATACATTACAGTTGCATATATATACAGATTCCATACATGCAATATATATATTTTAAAACATTTCAGAACATAAATGTGCATGTGTGTACGTATTATACATATATTATACAAATATATGTATATATGTTTACATAAAATATATGTATATATAGAAGTATTAATATATACTATAAATATATAAATATACAGAATATATAAATACAGAATATAAATATAAATAATTTTTGTATGAATATAAATATACATATAGGCACAATTATACAACCCACCTTTTTACATTTAGCACTAACAGCACTTCACCCATTTATACAGGACATTTATGAAGTGCAAATTTTAAGTTCCCCAGGAATCCATCACTAACCACGCCCCTCTCCACCCCACCCCCCCCACCCTCAGCTGCCGGCAATACAACTTGGCTGGTGATGCAAAGACTCAGCAGAAAGCGAAGAGGTAAAAATCAACTCCTCCTTCCCATTAGAATCAGTGAACCAAGTAATTACACTGGAAGAGCCAGCTCTAATCCCCAGGTGCCAGGCCACCAGCTCACACTGATGCCCTTCACACCCCAGCCCACGTGCTAGAGCCAAGTCAGGGCGGAGAGGCACCCAGCTAGCCTCTCCAGGGCTTTCTTGCACATTTCAGGCAGCCGCCTCAAGTGTCCAAGGTTACATAGTCTAAAAATTCCAAGTGATCGGAGATCAATTGTGTTTTGGGATTTCTGCGTGTTGGGGGACAACTTCACATCATCTTCTGAGCTAACAGGGGAACCATTGTGGTGTCTTAAACATGCTTAGAAATCAGTCATAAAACCATGTGCTGGCGGTCCCCAAAGGTTGTCCCGGATCTACCACAAAGCCTAAAGCCCTCTTCTTTCCTTTGTGTTTATCAAGAGGTCTATCCCAGTGGAGTCTAAAAAAATTTAACCAAAATGATGCAGGCTTTCATTTAAATCCTTTAAAAATAAATGATTTCACAGAGCTCATTTCCATGTTTATTCTATTGACTCAATTTAAAATAAATTTTAACACAGAGCTCATAATAAGCCCAAACTGTCTGGGGATCATTTTCATTTTTGGAATAATAAGTCTTACTTTTTTTTTTTCCTCTGCTGCTGCAATTATGATAGAATAGAAAATTAGATTTTAATTAATCAGCAAGTGTTCCTCTCCTCCAATCACTGGGAATTTTGGGGTTGTAAAGCTACAGTGTAGAGAAGACATATGGCTCCAAAAATAGCTGGAAAAAAACAAATGATTCCTTGCCCTGGCACTTTTCTCAGACGCTGTAGGCAGTTCAAAGCATGTTTCTCAAGCCAGGGTGGGAACCTCACGCAGGGGTGGACTGGGGGCGCAGTGAGCAGGGATGCTCTGGCTAAGGACAGAAACCAGATACAGCACCCATAGTCCCACCTAAGATCTCCGAGGGGGCAGTGTAGCTGCTTTTCTTGTCAGAGAAGCTGAGCCATCAGACTTCTTGCCTAGAGACACCTGCTTCATTCTGTCACCATGAGCCAAGTCCGTACCCAGCACGAATGCAACCATAAATGCTCATCCTACACTTCTCTGCTCTCTCTTCCCAGCCGCCCAGAGATCTCTTTTGTCTCAGGTACCGGCATTATAAGCCTTATTAATTATAGATCAATCTCTAATTTGAAGGTATGAGCCAAGGCTGTACGGGGTCTCATTAACATAAGATTAAAAGCTGACTCAGAGACTAATTATTTTGTAACCAAAACAAAAAACAAAAAAACCTCAGGCTGGATTTAGGTTTGAGCAAAGCAGTTTCTCAGCAATGAGCGCATCTTACAAAGGATTATTTTAAGATACACATGCCATTTTTGAGTCTTTTTGTGCCTCTACCTTTGCTTCCTTTTTCTTGGCTGACGGTTAACTGTGCGCATGTGTGCTTCTGTATAGACACGTGTATCAGGACGTAGCAGGTGAGAGTAATTTATGAACTGATCCAAGGAACGTCTATAGGAAGGTATTGACTATGAGTCCCTGTAGAAGCCACAAAGATATAGCCAAGTTCAAACATACTTATGAAATGCTAAATGAGCTTCACTTATTAATGATTACTGACATAAGCCAAACAGACTATTCGACAAATGAGTATCTTTATTTGCCTGTACTCTAGCTCATCGAGGAGATAACGTAAAGTGCCCGCTGTCTGCCAGCAGCTACCAAATGTTGGTCTGGAGATGTCTGGAGATCTCTGACAACTTTACAGTCATCTTCATCAAAATGAAGAATAAAGCTGTTTTCAAAAGCTAGATTCAGTCAATTAAATTTTTCTACCTTTTTCGTGTAGGTTAACATGCCCTTTATTGTACACCATGATGATGGTGCCAATGGTAGTTTTATAGTTTTCTTATGTTATTGGGTTTTTTTGTTTTGTTTTTATGTTCTACCTTAAGAGAATCAAGTCTGGTAAACTCAGACCACTTGTTAATTTTGTTTTTTAATTATACAGATGGTTTGTTATCAGTTAGAAGTGGTTTTGGCCAAAAGAAACAGAAAACTCAATTCACTGTGGCTTAAGCAATAGACCGTTGTCCCATATAATGCAGCCTCTAAAGGTAGAGGTTTTGAGCATTGGTTCTGTGTTTCTAACTGGCCCCTTTGCCACCTTTATTTTGTTGGCCCATTGCTTTTTTATATGTTTGCTTGTGGTCCCAACAAGGCTGCTTCAGTTCCAGGCATCGTCTCTGTGTTCCAAGCCAGAGGAAGGGAAAATGCAGGGCCAGATGTGCTATCAACATAGAGCAATAACCTTTCCAGAATTGCCCCACACCCCTTACAGATTCTGCTTAGGTCCCAATGGCCAGAATGTGTCAGAGGATCACATGCTTACTCCTGGCTGTAGCCCTGTCTGAGAAAGTGGACAGTTACCTTTTCCTAGGTCCTATATTGGATAAAGCTATGGGAAAAATGACTCCAGAATGAGCATCTGGTTGGCCAACCAATACCGTTGGCCATATCAGTGATATCAAGATCTGACCCGCATCACGGTATTTTGCGAGCCCTAAGCGTAATGTGTGTCAAAATGTGGT
>CM052885.1:89106330-89122393 GCA_028534135.1 Potos flavus
CGGTACATAATATAATAAACCTTCCATTATCTGATCTTCTCGAAATTGATTCCTCCTCCTGTTCATATAATTCTTAATTCAATTGTCCTGGGGACTCTCCTTGAGTAATAGAAATTAGAATGTTGGACTGAAGGATCAGAATTCTAAGTAACTTTGACAAATTGAAGAAATGTTACATTATAAATGAACAGGATAAACTCCAATAGGGATAGGTGCATGTCAGTGCCCTTAGGCATGAAAAATAAAAGATACGCCATGAGGAGGCCTGTACAGCACACATGAAGTAGAAATTCAGATCCTCATCACTCAAGGTGAGAAATTAGACTAAAAATGAGCATCCAGGCAAGAAACTGCAGAGGAGCAAGACAGCAAATGTCTCTTTTACAATGCAAAACCCCAAGTTAGGAAGAAATATGTAACTAGGCATTAAAATTACTCCGCAGATTACTATATTTTAAATATTACGCTTGTGATAATTATGTTTGCATGGCTCCTAAACTGATTTTGACATTTTCTACTCGGGGGATACCTGCTCTACATTTATTTCCCTTAATAGTTACTAATGCCAATCCTGGCCCATTAGAATCATCTGGGCCACTCTTAAAACTACGGCTATCCAAGACCATCTATGTTAATTTCCTAGGGCTGCTGTAACAAAATACTACAACCTACATGGCTTATCACAACAGAAATGTATTATCTCACAGCTTCAGAGACTAGAAGTCTGAAATGTGTGTATCAGCCATGCTCCCACTGACACCTGGATGGGATGATCCCTCCTTGCCTCTTCCAGCTGTTGGTAGCCCGGATGTTCCTTATCTCGAGGCGACCTAACACCAGTCTAATCTTGTCCTGGCATTTCCCTTATTTCTCTTCACATAATCTCTCTGTACAAGTCTTCGTATTCAAATTTCCCCTTTTTATAAGGACACTAGTCAGATTAGATTGAGGTTCCTGCTAATGACTTTAGTTTAACTTGGTCACCTCTTTAAACATCCTATTTGCAAATAAGGTCACATTCTGAGGTACTGGGGATTAGGATTTCAACCTCTCTTTGGGGCGGTGGGGCGGGGGTAGACACAGTTCAACCCATAACAACATCCCAGGCCAATTACATCAGAGTCTCTGCAGTGAGGCCCAGACATCAGCATTTTACAAGTGCCCCTGATGATTCTAATACACAGCTAAGGCTGAGCATCACCTCCCTGGGAGAAGTTCTGCAACGGCCACCTCGCCATGGGAAGCCACTGGTGCTGAGACTGGTGAATGTTTGGGGACTAAAGCACAAAAGCTGAGGCAATAAGGCGATAAAGAACGAACATTCTAAAGTAGTTTTGCTCAATCTTAAATGCACAGGGAATGAAGAGCTCAAAAAGGATGCTGCAGCCTAGGCGTATCCCAGAGATTCTGATGTCATGGGTCTGGGATAAGACATGAGCCTGGAGAATTTTAAATGCCTCCCAGTTATCCTACTGTGCAGTCAAGCTGGGAACCACTGTTTACCAAGACAGATTTGCTACAACGTGACCAGACAGGCCCTCAAAACCGGAAAATCAGGGACAAGAACCCCCAGCACCTGATCCCAGGACTTTGCTCTTTCCACTCCCCATCTGACCTTTTCAACAGATCATCTTACAACATCATGCCAAAAGATCTTTAAATATTATCTTTCCATTTCTCATAAATGTGGGCAGGTCTTTCTCATCTTAAAAAACATAATCTACCCCTAACTCTACTTCCAAATCAATTAGCTTTTGTCCCCTTACTATCAGGAAAAAAGAAATACTCTAAACTCAAGATGAGTTTACAGGAAAGTTCTCACTTTCCGGATACTTCATTAGCCTCTGATACATGATTTCTGCCCTGACCATTTCCCCAAAATGGAACTCATATATATAGGTCACCTCTTAGTGGCCAAATACAAAAGACCAGCAGTCATCATCTTACCTGAACACTGTGACGTGGTTTTCAAGACCTTTGCTGGCTTTCTTCCTCTTCTGTATTCCTCCTTTGCCTTCCATGGAATCTTCTCTTTCAATTTCCTTTGGGGGCTCCTCTTGTTTGCCTGCCTGTAGATGAAATTTTGGTATCCATTTTAGACTTATTTTTGTTTCGTTGTGGCTTAGGTTGAAGCATATATTATGCCTTGTGTAGCCCAGGTTAAATATTGGTCACATCATTCTGTTTAATCTAATGCTCAGTCTCAGTACACTGGTGACCACACTACCCATGGCTTCAGCCATCATCTGTATACAGAGACGATACTCAGACTAGTTGTCAAAATATTGTAATATTTCCTACCAACTAGTAAATAGTTGATGCCCAGCATCCTCCACTCACCAGTGCCATCTCATAACCCTATCAGGCCTGCCTCTTTTCCTGGGACTCCTGTCACCAAAAACAAAAGGGAAAATGCCTAGCATAAGAGGGCACTCCCTGAGACCCTGCTTCAAGGCTAGAGCCAATCTCTGTTCTGATTGGTTGTCGCCCTGATTGTGGAATATTTTCATCTTACCCCTATGTAGTCATGATTTCCAAATGTATCTATCCAGCTAAATCAGCTTTTCCTAGCTTCAGACCCATATTGCACCTGACTCTCCCTACTTAGCTACCACATAGACATATCAGAATCAATATGCCCAAGATGGAACATCAAACCTCCCCACAGTGACAGGCTAACTTTGATGGCTCCAGCAAACTACATCTCCAGGCATCCATGTCCTGTGTAGTCCCCTGTCACACCGACTCTGGACTTGGCCACCAGACTCGCTTTGGCCAATGGGACATTATCAAACATAATGGAAGCGGAGGCTTAAGAATTGCTTTTCCACTTGGAATGCTTGCTCCTGAGGGCATCTGTCAAACTCTAAAGTAGCTCAGACTAGATTTTGTTGTGATGAGACCATGCTGAGAAGGAGATGCCAGAGGGAGGAACATTGAGACCCCAAATACCGCAGAGAATCCCCAGTCCATCCTGTCAAATGTCTGACCTGCAGATTCTGGGAAGTAAAGCAGTTGTTTTAAGCTTCTATATTAGCCAAGGTTCTCTAGAGAAATAGAACTGGTAGGATGTATATGTGAGTATTTAAATGTATGGTTCATGTGATTATGGACGCTGACAAATCCCAAGATCCGTAAGGTAAGTTGGCAAGTTGGAAGAGAGCCGATGGTGTAATTCCAGTCTAAGTCAAAAGGCCTGAGAACCAATGGAACCAAAGAGACTTCTAGTCTCTTTTGGACTAGAAGTCCAAAGTCAGGAAGCCCAAGACCCAGAAAGTGCTGATGTTTCAGTTTGAGTGTGAAGGCAATAAAAAGTTGACATCCCAGTTCAAAGGCTATCAGGCAGAAGGAGTTCCCTCTGACTCAAGGAGAGTCAGCCTTTTTGTTTAATTCAGGCTTTCAGCCAACTGGATGAGGCCCATTCATATTAGGGAGGGCAATCTGCTTAACTATCAGTGAAGATGTTAATCTCATCCAAAATACTCTCACAGAAATGCCTAGAATAATGTTTGACCAAATATCTAGGCACCTCATGGCCTAGTCAAGCTGACATACAAAATTAACCATCACAACTCGTAAGCTTTTGGTTGGTTTGTTATGCACCAAAGATGACAGAAAATATATATTTTGCAATATGATACAAGACTGGCCTATATAATACAGACTCAAATCTACTCCTTATATAATATGACCCACTTCTAGAAATGACATTATCATTCATCTAGTACCCAAATCCAAAATCTAGGACTATTCTAGAATAATAGTTCTCCTTCATTTGCACTGGATCACCAATACTTTTTAATTCTGCTTCTTAATTAATTTCAAGACTCTTTAACCTCACTTTGCCACCCCTAGTAGAACAAAAATGGCAAATAGCTGGTCCCATGCTGTCATTCCTCCCATGGATGACCATGGAAAACATGGCCAATCTGTCAAAGCTCTGTGTTCAGCTCACCCAGGAAAGTGGCCACGTAATTCTCCTCAACGCCCCACTCCAGGCATTTACTACAAATCAGTCACACAGTATGCAACATATTCACTATCCCGGTTCTAGACACTCCTGATTTATCACTTATATGAAGGCAAAAGCCATTTTGCTGGTTACATCAACCTCCCCTACCACTACCTAAATCAGTTTATCTCCTACCCTTTTAGAAGGATTACCAAATTCATCTTTCTAAAATGAATGTAACATTGTCTGGGTTGCCAACCTGCACTCACCTCAGGACTCAGAGGTGACTGGTCTGTAGTAGTTAGATTGGTGGCCAAGATGGCTCCAATTCTCTGCCCTCCCCTGTATCTATGGCCCTCGCAATGTGATTTTGCAGCTCCTCCTACCAAGAGATAAAGTCTATTTGTTACTCCATCCCTTGGATGTGGCCTGGTGACTGGCTTTGAATCGGAGAAGTCACGCTGTGGAGATTCTAAGCCTAAACCTCAAGAGATTTTGAGTGCTTGCTCTCTCTGTTAGAACCTTGCTTCTGTCATGAGAACAAACCTGGGTTAGCTTGCTGGGGGACAAGAGATGACATGGGTGGAGCCACATCTCCTAAGCTAAGCGCCCACACAGATATGTCAGAGAGTACAGGCAAGAGCAAAAAAGCCACCTGACTACCCCACAGCTGACCACACTTACATGCACAAGCCAGAGCCACTCAGGTGGCCCATAGACTCATGAGGCTTTGTGGCTGTTTGCTGCACTGCATCTCACGGCCACAGGTAACGACTACAAGGGTTATATGAAGGACCTGTGAAGCAGACCCATCACAGCTCTGTTTGCATGAGGAACTCAAACACTACTGCAAGAGAACTCATCCAACTGAGTCAAAAAACCAAATATAACAACCAGTAAAATCCATAGGAGGTCATTGTAGGAAAACCTTTACAAGGCTGTAAGAATACAAGGGGCACCTGCAGACCCAACAATGCTGATGCTAGCACTTTCATCCCGGGTGGGAGACAAAGCCTGCATCGGCACCTGTGTATCCCCAGAATCTTCAAAGGGCATTTGCCAGCATCGGCGGCCTCAGCAGCTGACATCCCTGCAGGGGACCGTAGCAGAGAAAATGGTAGACACTACATGGTAGCTAAGAAGATTGTATTCGTAAAAACATTTGAGGTGCCTCTGGGAACTTCCAGAAATAAAAGAAGGCATCTTGAAAGGTCCTACCAAAGAAAGAAAGCTTTGTGATAATGTTTTGGGATCTATCTTAAGCCACAACCTGGTATACACTTGGGAGATGATTTATAAAAGTCTAAAATTGTTCAATTATTCTCCTTTGCCCTCAAAGGAATAAAGCCGGTTAACACTGAAATACAAGTTCATTCATCCCTTACCTCCCATGTACGCATGCCCACATGTTGACACACGCAATTTCCACCTGCATTATTTCTACTCATTTCTATATTCTCCTTGCTTTCCCCACACCTCTTAGATCAGATGCATCCTCAGTCCCTGCTGTCTCAACTGATATGTTAAATTCCTCTTTCTGAAAGAGCATCTCAGAGGCCCTCAGGTGACCTCCCTAGGGGACACTGGATTTTAGGCAAGGAGTAGAAGCTACAGTTCTTTCCTTTAAGCTATAGTGTCAGCAAGGGGAGGTGGTCCTCTCCCTCCAGTGGCAGCAGCAAAATTGAACTTGCAATAGAATGAGAAAAAAAGAAGAAAGAAGAAAGAAAGAAAGAAAGAAAGAAAGAAAGAAAGAAAGAAAGAAAGAAAGAAAGAAAGAAAGAAAAGAAAAGAAAAGAAGGAAAGAAGGAAGAAAATAGAAGATAAGAGAAGAAAAAAGAAAAGAAAAGAAAAGAAAAGAAAAAAGAAAGCCTCAAATTCAAAATTCAAATTGATTGCAGGTCCCGCCTTCAAGAGCGAAGTCTACTTTTCCATCCCTTGAATCTGGACTTGACCATGTAATGCTTTGGCCAATGAGACATCAGCAAATGTAATGCTGAGAGAGGCCTGAACAGTGCCTTGTACTCAACTAAGTAAAGCTTGCTCTATTTCTGATGTACCTGGAACTCTGAAATAGCAATCCGAAGGAACCCAAGCTAGGCTACTGGAAAGGCGAAATGGAGGAACAACAAAGCACCCCAGCCTTCAGCCCGCCAACCACCAAACATGTGAGTGAGGTCATCCCCGCCCACTCAGTTCCAGCTGAGCTTTCAGATGCAGTGAGCTTAGGTAAGACCAGCTGAGGAATAGACCAGACTAGCCCAGCCCAAACTGCCAACCTATGGAATCATGAGCAAATAAATAATTGTTGGTGTAAGCCATGAAGTTTTGGGATAGCTTGTTTATGCAGCAAAAGCTAATGGGCACATCACTAAAAATAAGGTATATGACCTCAGAGGTATATACGGCAGTGGAGAGTCATAACAATTCCTCGTATAAGATGGGCTTTCCACACCACAGCAAACTGCAGAGGGGTTAGGGTGGAGAATTTATTTGAGTCTATCACCAGAATCTTATTCTAAAGTCCACATGGGAATGAAGACAAAACAAACGACAAAAAATAATATATGATAAAATCAAAACAAAAGCTTTCAAATCTTAGAAAATAAAACAGGTGTATTTTCCTAAGAAGAGTAATCACACTTATGTAAATTATGTAACTGTTCATGTTGTCTTCTTTCTTTGGTTTAAAAAAAATTCAGATCCAAATTTAAGTCCCACCTCTAACACATGACAAGGACTTTTCAGAATACGTGTATACCGGTCATTTATTTATTTGGGGGATCACATTTTCCACATGTTATAAAAATTTTTACTTCTACTGCTTTTTCACCCTTTACCTATAATATTTGTAAAGCATTCCAAATGGTTTTTGGATGAAGAGCTGATATATGCAACATTCACTTGTTCATTTGTTCTATTTTGACCTAAAGACAAAGCATAATATCCATTCTTTCTTGCATCACCTTCTGCCTTTTTCCACATGGCCATGGATAGAGTCATGGGAAGGGAGGAGGAACTGGGAAATAGAAGTGGTAAAACATTTTGCAATTTTCCAAGTCCTAGAATATAATCTAAGGGATGTGCATTTTCTATTGAAATAGTTTCCCCCATAACAATACGCCCTCTTATTAGAACCGTATTTTTGCTGACAGAGCCCAGTTACTTCACTCAGCATCCTGCATATAGAAGAAAAAAAAACCCCCACAAAACATGCTCACCACTGTGATATTAATATACTTTGATTTGCCCAGTGTCTTATTTATTTTTTAGAGATCCACAGTCTTCCTGGACACTTCCAAATGATTCTGGTACTGACTGCATTTGAGCCAACTTATTTGAATTTTGATCTACGTCTTTAATCAGGCACATTGCCTTGAATACATTAGTTTGAATAGTAGAGTCAAATGGCTATTGTTTTTTCTGTAATGTGAGTAAAGAAATTAATAGGAAATTAATAATAGAAATAGGGATTAGCTTGAATGTCATCCTTTATGGGATCTAAATAATATAGTGTCTTATTATTACTGCATTCCTGACAATAAAGCATACGGTGTTTTCCAATGAGTTAAAACAATAGCTATATAAATACAAAACATATTACTCATGTCTGTTGTGTATTTAATTGTCCATTATTAATATTAATCATCTTTGCTTTCTTCCAGAGAGCTTAAAGTCCCATATATTTTACAATCAAAACTGTCAAGAATTATAACACTACTCTATGTGATCTCTATAAAAGGAGATATAAATGCCAATCAAAAGGGCCATTGGTTGCTTCATTTATATTCAAAGTGCTTCTACCCATAAATTACATTAATAGTTTATATTCTCCTTACCTAGTCTCAGAAGGAGCTCAAAGCATGTCAGTCCTTTCCTTCTTGTAACCCCTGCTTGAGGAGGAAGCAGCCTTGGCAACCCTGGGAACCCCCCTCCCCACATAACCCACCAGACATGGAGAATGGGCCACCCTTTGTCTCTCTTCTAGACCTTTCCAGATCCAGGGTCTTGAGGCAACAGGGAGTGATGGAGACCCTGTATGCTGTATGCTGTATGCTGTATGCTGCTGACATGACTCAGGTGACACATGTAGGTCACTGTTATGATCCTGTCTACCAACCTGAAGCTGCCTGGGGCCATGGCTCTTTTCTCTCTACTTTGGCAGGGGGGAGAAATTGTCAAACGGTACACACACTGAAATGTCACTGCAAGCCTGTCTCCGAACAGACTCCTTTTGAACTTCTGGGAAATATACCTGATGATGGGTCCAGGGCATTCCAGCCTGATTCCAACTTGTACGCTTTAGTGAGTACTATTTAAGAGAAACTCAAGAGCACATACAATTTAAAGGACCTTTTATTAATTCATTTTGTAATGTCACTACTTTACTCCAAACACGTCCTGAGAACGTGCTCACAAGCACAAGGCAGGGAATGCCTATCTAAAGAGCCATGCGGAAACAAAAGAGGCCATTCCTCAAGGACAGCAGAAGTGCCCCATCAACTGTGTGGTAACATTTGAAGTAATTGTCTTCCTGCTTTCTTCCCATTTTCTAGGACATCTGAACTTGCGAATATGGAACCAGATTGGGGGAAAGGCACCTTGCAACTGACTTACAGGTCAACCCTTTCAGATGACGAACAATGGAGGCAAGATCACTTCCAGAGCGGTGTCTATTCTCCTGCGCATCCCTTGTGATTTTTTCCTCCTTCCGTTCTTATAACTTTCCGGCTCTAATGGGAAGCTGGAGCAGCACTGTTAGGGCAGAATTTAATATCCACATTGGCTGGCCCTCTGTCTTTGCAGATGAGGAGGGCAGAACTTATCGTGAATACATGACTATAGATGGAATACTGCTGGTTTATTGTTGATTTTCTCAAATTGAGAAAGAGTTTAAAAACCACTATATTTACTTAATTAGGTCATTAATTAAATCATCATAGAGTATCTATATGCCTGGCACAGCACTCAGGACCTACGGATCAAAGTAAATGAGAACAAATGGTCACTGCCATTTCTTGTGTCTTATGAGGGCAGATGTTCATTAATTTCCTCAAACAAATATTTATTAAGTCCACAACTATGTGCCAGGCACTCTAGTAGCTCTGGGGAAACAGCAATGAATAAGACACTAAAATCCTTTCCCTTAATGGAAGCTTACAATTTAATGAAGGGAACAGTAAAGTAAAAATGATAAAACCAGAATAAATAAGTAAAATACACAGTATGTAGATTGTGCCAAGTACTATGGAGAAAAAGCAAGCAGGGAAGGGATTAGGAAGTGGGGCAGGGCTGCATTTTGTGCAGTCCACCCAGAGAAGACCTTGAAGAGAAGAAACTATTTGAGTAAAGAACGAAAGCTATCGAGGAAGTATGCCACATGCATATCTAAGGGAGGAGCATTCTAAACAAAGAGAAAGCAAAGGCCAAGCACTGAGAGAGAACATGCCTAGTGTACTGAAGGGACAGTTCCAGATTTTATATTCCAAACATGGCACCATAATATGGCCCAACCCATATGACCTTCCGGAGCCTTGCCCTCCCCTGCTCTCTATCCAGAGGTGAAGTCTATGTCTCCTCTCCCTGAATGTGGACAGGGCTTTGCGACTGCCCTGACTTATAGAGTAGGACAAGTATGATAGAAGTGACACTGGGTAACTTCCAGGCGAGCTCATGAAAGGGAGTACAGCTTCTGCTTGGCTCTCTTTCTTGGGATGCTTACCCTGGGAATTCAACCACCATGCTGCGAGGAAGCTCAGGCCACACCAAAGCCCACATGAAGAGGGAATAAGACTGAGCTTCCAGCCAATGGCCAGCAGCCAGGTGAATGAGTGGTCTTGGAAGCAGCTCCTCCAGCCCTTTGTTGAGCCCCATCCACTGATACCATGCACAATAGCAATGAGCCTTCTCCACTGACCCCTGGTCAAATTGCAGAGTTGTGAGCACATAAATGATTGTTGTTGTTGTTGTTTTTATCCACTCTATTTTGGGGTACTGAAAGGGCCAGGTAACCAAAACAATGGTTATGACATTGTAGTTAGAACTGGTTGGGTTCATCATGGGGATGACATTATAGTTAGAACTAGTTGGGTTAGGAGGCAGTCAGAGGAGAGGAAGGGGGGCCAGACTCTCCAAGGTTTTATAGACCATTGCAAATCCTTTGCCTTTCACTCCAGTGGGAAAGCCACTGAACTGACAAATAAATGCTAGTCCCTCTCAGGGTCCTGGGTGTCATCAAGGAGACAGCCTCCAACAGGCACACATCTTAAACACCTTTGGCAGAGATTTTTTTTTTTTTTTTTTCCAGAGAGAGAGACCTCCTTCTACTTCCCACAGACAACGTTTTGCCTTCATGACGACAAACTCACTCACAGACTAATCTGACCAGCCTGTTTCCTGGAACAAAATTTTAATATTTGCCAGAGGATAGCCTCAAGAATGCCCATTGAATGTTGGCCAGTCACAGCCTCCATTCATAGGGAGACTCTAATCTCCACGCATACACAGATTTCAGCCAACACAGACCCATAAATGACCAAATGGGGGTAAGTAAAGGGTGCTTTCCATAGAGGCTTCTGGACTTTGTTTTCCCTCTAGCTTAATAAGCCTTTAGTTTGCTGACTTTGAGGGCTGCAGGGTAGCCCATCTGTCATGGAGACATTTGCTTCGTTGTGTGGGAGGGCAGGCAAACACAATCCCAGAAACAAAGCGTTTTTCAATGCTGAGAGGCTCAGAAAGACAAGCATTAAAATAATCAATCCTTGCCAAGGTTTTAAACAGGTTAATGTGCCAGTGTGATGATGTGCAGTATCTGCCCCCATTTAGGGCCAAGTTTATAAAACATCCTCAATCTGGGAGTTTGTAAAGCTGGACACCCTTCAAAGAAATGGGGTGAGGGGAGGCCCCATCATGATGGCAGCTAAGATGAATCTGGAGGGAAACCAGCCACTGCTCTTGAATCACAAAGGAGTTAGGGTCATGTCTGACTGCCCCTGGAGACAAGGCTTCTGGATTGAGGTCTAGGACTAGCGGGAACAAGCATTCCATTATCCATTGGTTCGTTTTGAGGGAACTAGTAACAGTGATAAATTACCAAACGTTACATTATGTTCCTGAGCAGATTCAAAGAGAACATTTGGGTAGGTGGATGAGCAATGGGATTCAACAAAATACCCATTAGATCGGGCCCAGTCAGGAAGAAATAAACACTTCTGTTCTTGCTGTTTCGTTTTTGCTTTAACAAACAGGATCACAGATAGGACGGCACTATGCTGAACAGTGTTCTGGCAAATGTCCTCCAGGGCTGCCTCGAGAACCTTAATGTTCTCATGGCGAGACGGAGGAGGGTCATGCTGGCAATGAGAGGCAGACCAGGAAAACAGAAAAATGATGGCACACCTTCTGATTTTCGATTTGTTCCCACGGATTTAAGACCATGCCATTCCATCAGAGGGATGCTAAGCCTTTCTTAAGAGAATCCAGTCAGAGAAAGGAACAACTAGAGGGTTTCTTCAAGATGTTCTTCTGATTTCACAGATGAGAGCCCTGAGTCCCAGAACAGTTAAAATGTCTTGTGCAAAGTTCTTAGCTTTTTGGGAACCAATAATCACATACCGTTGAGTGTAGGACCCTTAGCACTATTTACTTCAGTGGCTGATACACAAGCCAGTCACTCCAACATCACCAGCACTGGCACCTCATATACAAAAGTCACCCAGCAATGACGGTCTCCCTACGCAAGCCTGTAGGATCTTTCGGGACTAGGTCTTGTTTAAGCTTGAGCCCCTCAGTGTCTAACAAATTGCCTTCCATGTCATAGGGGATCATTTTCAATAGAAAGAGTGGACAAATGTTAGATTCCACACACACTCAAAATGTTAACATTTTCATTGTTTCTTATTTCTGAAATACCAATTTATTGACTGCTATACCAAGGATTTATTGATTGCCTGCTCATCTTCATTCATTGAATAGATCTGATTGAGCATCTTCTGTGTGCTAAATGCCATGGGTATAGTAATGAGCACAGCAGGTGGATAGCTTGGTTTCAAGGAACAGACATTCCTATGACTGTCTGGCTATTGCTCAGCAGTCAAAGCAGTTGACCCGGCTTGACTTGGACTCAAAGGCCAATCAGATGAGGCGTGATTATGTACCTAAACCTGCCAGACAGCTACTCAAGACAGAATGGTGTCTGGAGGTTCAGATAATAAATTATACGGCCGTTCAAGGGGTGAAAGGATTAGCGTGGCTCAAAGGGTCTCAGGAGATCCCAAGGACAGTTTGAGGAGCTTCTTGAGAATATGGGAGGATTTGAAAGAGTAGAGGAGAGCAAGGGGCTAGCATCCCAGGGAGATGGAGTAAGTGGGAGAAACATGAGCATGAATAAGGGGCCAGGAATGACTCCAGACGAGCCAGATTTTAGGCCAGAGGGGGTAAGTAGGGCCAGATGGTGAAGGCATCAATTATGGAAAATCCCAAAGATAAAACAATATACTTAATATTCATTTTGAAAAATGTTTGGAAAGTGAATGACAGGTCATCTGTAGGTATATAATCTATTTCAACGTGTTTCTGTCCAGATTGAAGAGACACCAGGAAACTCACTCCCCCATAACCCTTCCATTCCCTTCAGGTAAGTAAATGCATGGAAATATCTCAAGGCTATGAACTGTCAAAATGTGAGAGATTAAATTCCATGATCACTTTCTTAGAACATACTCCAGCTGTTAATACTTTACAATGAATACTCCATAATTACTACTTTAGAAAATGAATTTCAAGTATGTGCTTTCACTTGTCCATCTATCTGTGGATCTAGTCTCTGTAAATTGAGTCCGGAGCACAAACATAATTCAAGCAAATTAGAACTTAAAAAATATATAGAATAGGTACATATTGTATGTTAAAATGTCTATGCCATGGCTAGACGCCAAAGTTCAAATATTGCCCATAATGAAGAGGTGTGAATGACAGGGGAGAGGGTGGAGACAATGAACAGATGTGTGAATAAAAAAGCTAAGTCCTAAATTAACTACTTTAACAAGTCAGTTGTCCCACCATAAAGTTAGGGACCTTGGTCTAAATGGTAGATTGAATGCATTGTTGGCCTCAATTATCGACCTCCGTCTCTCAACACACACGCCCTCTAACTTTGGAGTCCCGTCCTGCCCTGACTCTGAGCCAGCCTTGGGACTTGTTCTGACCAACAGAATGGGGTAGAGGGAAGCCCTACCAGTTCTGAGCTGAGAACTCCAGAGATTTTCTGTGTTTCTGTCCTATTTCTTGGAACCCTGCCAGGCCACCATCTGAACATGCTGGGCTACCCTGTAGGATGAGACCACATGGAGCAGAACCCCACTGTCTCAGCTACAGCCACATTAGCCCAGTTACCAGCCAGATGACCCCCAACCAGGTGAGACCCTGACCAAGCTTAGCAAAACCATCTACCCCAGACACAGCTGACTCCAGATGCACGAGCCTAGATCAGAAATACTGTCAGCTGAAACCCTCAGACTCAAGAACAAAAACACATGCTTGTTTTTTTAATCCACTGAGCTCTGGGCAGATTGTTGAATAATAATAGCTAGCTGATAGAGAACAGATCCTGGCTGTACATTACAGTCTCTTGGAAATTAAAAAAAAAAAAAAAATAGCAATGCCTACTGATTTTCTCTCTACACCAAGATTTTGTTTAATCCACATAGGTACTGTTGTATTTTGTTTGCTTAAGTTCCCTCAGATTTCTAATGGGCAGCCGGGGTTAAAACTTCCTGGCCAGAAATCTTCTTGCCCCTGTCTCTCCAAATATTAAAATTCTAGGTGGGTGAGGCATTTGTTATCCAGTCTTAGGTCTGGATAATACCAAAATGTGTTTGCTTTTGCACATGCATCACTGAGAAGATGAACATGAACCTTCTTCCTACATGCAAAGTGATCTTCTAAGTGTCCACCAGTTTATCCAGGCAATAAGAAGCGATGCCTGTCCCCAAAGCCAGGGCTATTATTACTTATGGGATGGTTCCCGAAGGCTCCTTCACCCTCCCTCTGGATGCTGACTATAACAGACATAAACCCTTTTGCTATTTCATATTTAGTTTAGGCTGGGAATTGGGCACAACCAGACACAAAAGGGGTATGACAGTAGTAGATCCCTGGGGAGTAGGGGAGGAACTTTCAGAGGGGGGTACACTGCTTTTACCTTCTAACTAAGTAATTGTCAGAGACTTAGTTTGTGAGTGTAAGTAAGCCACTGGGAGGAGAAAGTGGGAAAAGAGCATTTTATTTGAGAGTAAGAAGATCTGCGTGGTAGATCCCTTGGTGCCCGGTCCGAATCCCCTTTCCTGAACAGGTGTAACCCTCCCCCAGGTATGTAGATATTGCCTGCCAAAGGCTCGCTGCCTGCCCCCTTTGCCAGAGAACTGCCTGTACAGACAGGAGCTACCTGCCTGGAAATACCTGGGAGATTGTGCCCTCCCCACCCATCCTGGAGGCAACCTGCAGCTGGCTAATGACCGGAGGACACAGAGTACGAAAGCCTGGCCCCTTTTCATCAGTCAGAACAGCCCTCTGCTGCCACTGACATTCTAGAACTCTCCATGAGATCAGCCTAAACCTCAATTTAGCTGTAAGAAAGCCTGTTTTTGATGTTTTCTTCCCTTGCCCTACCCTGTATCCCTCCCTCCCTTTCTCCTAAGAGCTCTCCCTCAGTAAATCAGCTGCACCAGAATCCCTATCTCAGGCTCTGCTTCCAAGGAACCCAGCCCAAGAACATCTGCTTTCCTGAAAAGTCTCTGATTGGAGCCCTGTCAACATCTCTCTCAATCCTTTCTTCTCCGCCAGGGTTGCTGAGGACAAGCATCCCTCCTCTAGCACAGCGCCACCCACAGATCCTAACTCCAGCGACGTCTTCTCAGGTCAAAAGGATAGTTACTGCATCACCACTTTCCTTTGCATCCTTCAGGGTCTTTTTCTACTAACCTTCCCTCTGACTTCATGCATCCCGGGGAGCCTCCACCTTGGGCAGGGTTCTTGTGAACTGTCTCTGCCTCTGGCTCCTCGCCTTTTAAGAAAGTACTCTAGGTCGAAATCGAGCCCAGCTTCCTCCCCCAACGCCAGCCCATGCTGATCTCTTTCACCTCCTTCTTCACCTAACATCTACCCTGGCAATTTAAACCCGGAAAGAAATCCCTGTGTGCTGTCTTCATGCATCACACTTGCTTCACCACCTGTTTTACTCATTTGTCTTACCTCTCTATAGCAAAATAGCAGGTCCTCAGGGATAAGGACTGTACCTTTCTTATAATTTTGTATTCCTTAATGCCTGGTTCTATAGATAGATACATATTAACTGCTGAACTACAAAGTCTAGAGTCACACTTCGGTCTCAAAGCGCAGGGGTACACAATGTAACCTTACTGTCAGAGCACTGGTTAACTCAGTGGTTGGGACTCGCCATTTGAGAATATCACATCTTTAACAATTATATTCCCTACAAGAAGGACCCAATAGACTGAAATGCCAAATTGCCAAGTTTCCTAGTTACATCGTTTCCTACATACATCGTTTCTCCTTTGCAAATGCTGCTGTTTCACATAATGACTTTAACTGTAATGGAAATGAGTCTGAACAGATCAATTTTTAGCCCTCAGCAAGTTAAGTTTGTCAATACGGAATGTAAACAGCGATAGAGATTGGTAATTAATAGCACAGTTTTATTCTGATATTATAATACGTCTCCTTCCTCTTTCCCAGTTAAATTCAAAAGTCTTTGGTAATTAGCACAATTTATACAACTAGTGCAAAAGCCATTTCTCTAAGTGCACATTACACAAAATGATCTACAATTTCAACTTACATTTTGCAAGAAACAAATATACAGATGTGGTCAATGTATATAAAGGAGGCTTTAAATTCTCTCCCAGAATTTTCATGCCACAAATTTTAAATTATTTTAAATTAAATTCCAATAAGCATCCTTATCTTGGACTTAAACATATTTCTCAGAAGTGAAGACATGGTACACTAATGAAAGAGTAAAAATGTAATTGAGTTGTACTCATCTGAAGGTCAGTCTTCTACTAGGAAACTCCACTCAAGAAAACAGCAGACATA
>CM052885.1:89122493-89134104 GCA_028534135.1 Potos flavus
GAAGGGGGTAAAGGAGGAAGGAAAGAAGGAAGGAAGGGGGTAAGGGAAGAAGGAAGGAAGGAAGGAAGGAAGGAAGGAAGGAAGGAAGGAAGGAAGGAAGGAAGGAAGGAAGGGAAGGAAAGGAGAAAGGAAGGAAGGAAGGGAGGAAGGAAGGAAGGAAAGGAGGGAGGGAGGGAGCAAAGGATGGAAGGATAGGGTTGGGAGGAAGAAGGGAAGAGTCACTCTGGGTTGTTGAAATGGCTGTGATAAAGCACAAAAGCTGAGGGTCATGGTTTAACAGAGAGGCCCTCGCTCAGCTCCTGGGCCTTTTGATGTACTTTGCATACAGTTGTGGCCTACTTGCTTATCTAACTTGCCAGCTCCAGCAGATTAAAATCAGCAGTTTGTTAAGGCAAGAGAGCTGTAGGAGGCTTGCTAGCCTCCTATAAAGCCACACCTGGAAACTGGAGAAAAGACAGAAAAACACTGCATGACACAAAAGTGGCATTCGCTATGGTTGCTGTGAGTTATCAAGAAAAGACGAGTTTGGTTCTGAATCTTTGTTTACTAAGGTACAGAAATGCCTAACATGTTTCTCAAAGACTTCCGGCAAACATTTCAAAAATCGGTCATGCTTTAAAAGCAAAAGCTTTGGGGCGCCTGGGTGGCTCAGTGGGTTGAAGCCTCTGCCTTTGGCTCAGGTCATGATCTCAGGGTCCTGGGATCGAGCCCCACATCGGGCTCTCTGCTCAGCAGGGAGCCTGCTTCCCCCTCTCTCTCTGCCTACCTGTGATCTCTCTCTCACTGTCAAATAAATAAATAAAATCTTTTAAAAAAATAAAATAAAATAAAGGGAAAAGCCTTGAAAATCCAAAATACTCAGGAATGTTTTATTGCCTTGATTCCATGGGTCAGTTTCTATTTCAGGTACTCTATCTAGGTCCTCATAAATTAAAAGAATGTTCCTCAAATGTCCTAGACTTCCTATTAGACCTAATGGATTTTACTTGGAAGTCAGGGTGACCATAATTATTATGGTTAGCTTATTACTCAAGTGTTGGGGAGGGGGACAGCAAAGGTTGCATAATAAGATAGACTTAAGATCATCAAGCAGAATGTGGTTCCATTTTGACTCTATGTAGATGACACATGAGTTTCAAAAGCAGTGGGGCAGAACTGAAAAAAATGGGGGAAGAAATATGTCCTTAACCCAATTTATCCCAGGAATCTTCTATATAGATTAAACTAGATTCTTTCAGGTCTCCCTTATAAATCTATTACATCAAAGTCTTTAAAATAATGTAATCCTGCTCTTCATCTATCCATGACCCATGAGTTATAGTCACGTCATAAGTGAAAAAAGGAAACAGTTGTTATAGGCTGAAGACTCAGCACTTTGAAAGACAGCAAGGCATCAAGTGCTTTATACGGCTGTAGCTAAATCAGAGAGTATAAGAGGGGCCAGTGTGGGAAAAGATTTCTAGAGATACGGAAGTATTTGTGGCATGGGGTAACCATGAGAGTCATGGATTAAATGGGCATTACTAGACTTGGCACTCAATGGAACAAAAGCAAAAAGGATGACAAAGTTGAGCAAATGAGTTTTGAGGCCTCAAGCTTGGCTACCTACAGTAAAGGAGGGGTTGTTTGTGTTTTAACTTTCTTTATTCTATTTATTTTAATTCCAGTATCATGAACACACAGTGTCCTGTTAGTTGCAGGTATACAATATAGTGACTCAACAGGAGGCACTGTTAGTAAACACAGGAAGGTAAGAACATGGGGCAGTAATGCTGAGGGCAGTCTACACATGACGCTCCAGTACTCAGCCAGGAGAGCCCTCCAGAAGGAAGTATGAAAAGTCAGTTTCAAGTTCTTGAGAAAGCCCTAGAACACAGTATTGTCTGCCTAGATATGATTACCTGAGTTCCAGAGCAGTGCTACAGACCAGCAGCAGCAACTGGAAATCGATGAGAAATGTATCATCTTGAGGTCCTACTGAGTCAGAATCTCTGAGATGGGAGCTGACAGCCTGTGTTTTAGCAAACACTCCAGATGATTCTGAGTGCACTAAATTTGGGAAGCACTGAGCTAGAGAGTAGATGGGATGAGGGAAGGAGAAAGTATATACCTCAAAGAAAAGACGTTTGCACCTTAGGGAGTTCTTTTAGGAGCTGAAGGAACTAAAAAGCAGGAAGGAAAAAAAGAAAACATAGAAGGACTCTCAAAGGAGCATGAGAAAATTTATGGTGCAATTCAATGTGAAAATCAAGGAAAAATAAAATTATTTGTGCCCTTATTTTAGGCTCCCTGATAAACTGTTAAACTCTGAGTGATGAGACCAGTTAGGGATCAGGTAAGAGAAAGCAACAGTGGCTCCAAGAATAATCGATTTTTCATGGACAAAAAGACTGTGCTATACAAAACAGGGCTTCGGTCAGCTCTGGATAATGGTGGAGCTATGAATGATAATATTCTAGCAGAGTACCAGATCTTTTGGCTGCATTTGGCTGTTACGCCAAGAACACAGGTCTTTAATCCCACACTCAAATAGACAAATCATGTGTCTAAGAAGCTACAACACAGGAAACATCAGAAATCCGCAGTGGGTCCCAGAGGAAAGAAACAACAGAGCTCACTGGTCTCGCTCACCTGTAATTTATCAATTTTATTATTTTTCACACAAATATTGAATTAGAGTGTTTTAATAACTTTCCTCTAGCAAATGAATTTCTCTCCAACGTAGACTAATAACAGGCACAGAACAAGTTCTCTATGGTCCCTGATGCTGGGAGAAAATTACTTCCGGCCATTATAGCTCAGTAATGACAGCATTTAGTGCTACCCCATCATCAAAGCAATCACAAAATCATCCAGAAAAGTACCTATTTTCACAGAGCACTGAGCTGGGCTCATAATTCTGGAGCGAAGGTGTCTGGCTTTCCCGCAAGGCAGGGGCTGGCGCCCTCGGGCAGTGTATCTGCTTCCCTAAACTAATGTGGGTAAAGGACATGTCGTTGGGGTGGGAAGACACTCCCAGTTTATTTTTGTTTCACCACAGAAACTTGTAAGTTCCATTTCAAGGGCTTAAGAGGTCTTTGTTCAGTGAATGAGTTCTTTCTAGCAGCCTCTGTCCTCACTGGCTTAATATCATAGTTAGATATACCAAGGTTGGTAAAATTCTTATTTAAGTAGATAGAATGCTGACTCTAATACCTAAAGAAATAAATAGTTAGGATACAGTTGTTTAATTTTTTAACCAATATATATATGTATGTACCTATACATATATATATGCTGGTAGACCAACTTTGGTTTTTTACAAGCCACAGAAGCTTGTCTTTTCCTACCCTGTTCAATGTTCTACACCAAGGGAAAAGTAATGTTGGAGTCCAGAAATAATCAAAATCAAAACAAAAAATTTTAGGTGTGGGAAAAAGAAAACAGCAGGATGTTAAAAAGGTGAAATCAGGGATCAGAGAGACCTGGGTGCCAATCCCAACTCTGATATTCACTCTGTCACCTCAACTAAGTCACTATCTTGAGAAGCTTCAGTGTCCTGATCTGAAAAATAAGAATGAAAATCCCATCTCCCAACAGAAGTATTTTACGAATTAAACAAGATGATGTATACCTAGTGTTTAGTTTTCAAGGAACGAGAAACTCTTGACACTATGTAGCATAGGTTCCATATGTTAATACACAGATCATATAGTGGAAAATATGGCCCCAGATTCAAATTCTGCCTCTACCTCTTATTGGCTAGCATTTCTTAAGTCACTAGACTCTGGTTCTCCTCTCCACTGGCAAAATGGAGGGGATGGGTTAGATTATTCTTCAATTCCCTTTATCTTAAATATTTTATACCTCGTATACCCTTATCGGTTGCCCTGAGACTTTCCTGTCCTCGAAATTAATTATAAAATGAACCCTTATGTGTGAACTATACAAAAGGGATTTGTAGATGTTTCTCAATTTTTCTGAATTTCTAAAGTAAGCCATTTATTGGGGCGCCTGGGTGGATCAGTCGGTTAAGTATCTGCCTTCCGCTCAGGTCATGATTTCAGGCTCCTGGGATCAAGCCCCGCATTGAGCTCCCTGCTTATCCGGGAGCCTGCTTCTCTCTCTCCCACTCCCCCTTCTTGTATTCTCTGTCTCTCTCTCTGTCAAATAAATAAATAAAATATTTAAAAATAAATAAAATAAAGTAAGCTATTTATTGAAAAAAAGACATTCGAACAGAAAATTGACAAATTAAAATTACCAGGCTGGATGGTGCAATCAGCACCCAAATCAAGGACTAGAGCTTTACCAGCAGAGTCTCAGGCCATTATTTTTTTTTATTTTTTTAGTACACATAAAGAATATCTGTTATTCTTTAAGGAACTGTTAACATAGAGGTTTTGCTTCTAATTGAAACAACGACAAAAGCTAAAGTAGAAAAAAAAAAAAAGCCAATTGAATAAAAAGCATTCTGGATGAGAAAAAGAAAAAGATGGATCAAGATAAATAATCTTCACATTAAAAACCACCGCAAAGCTAATTTTTACGATCTTATTATGTCCATACTAATTTAGCCACCAAGAAGAAATTCAAATGCAATATACTGTTCAAAATAAAACTCATTACACAAATAAATCAATAAAATCTTTTAAAAAAAATAAATAAAACTCATTTCTTTACATGCCCACTGCCACCGTTGGCTTCCTGAGGTCCCGGTCCCGGAGCCTTATTGTGCTCTCGCTACCTGTTGTCATTTTTACAGTTTGCTTCTGAGACTTTCTGCGCTTCCCCCTGCCCATTGATAGAAAGGTGTTCAGTACAGGCAGACCTGCATGCATATGGAAATGGCAGCCAGCACGCGGAAGCAGACTTGCCCTTCTGGCGGCATCATTATCTTTTAAACATACCTATATGCTGAGTTCCAAAGAACGGTTCTCAATGTATGCACGCTTTCCCTAGCACACACTAGCTCTCTACATAAAAAGACTCCATACAAGCCACAATCATATTCTCCTAAGCTTGACATCTAAAACCACGTATTAAGAGAAATATTTTGTAGGAAATGTAAACTCCCCTCTGTTTTACTTTCATGTTATCTTACAAAGAATTAAAAGGAAAAGAGAAACTTTTCGATGCTACTGACAAATGAGAACAAAAAGACTATGGCTTCTCTGAGAATGCTGTTTCTTTGAATTCAGGCGAGAAAAGGTAAGGTATCTTTGACTTTATTTATCTTGCTCAATCCCCTTGCCCCTGCAGCCTGACTTGAAATTCCGCAGAGAACCCGGAACAAAGGAAGACAAGGAAGAAGGGGAGAAAGGAGAGGAGAAAGGCGAATAACCGGAGGGGGAGGACGGCAAAGGAGGCCTGGGTAGGGGCTAGCACTGAGACCTGCAGCCTCGTGGGCCCGGAAAGCACAGTGCGGTGATAGTCTGAAATATTACCTAGTATGTTTTCGTTCCTAGTGATTCTCACTCCCGCCCACTTCCCTCCCATTCTGGCTGAGGCAGCCAGTGCTTGGGGGGTGGAGCTTGGTGGGAAGAGGAAAAAAAATTCAGCGCTGGTTCCTGATTCCGGATTTGCCCCTGGAAGGCCATTTCAGGGAGAGAAAGGAGTAGTTGTTCAAACCAAAGCTTTCATTTGCAAAACTGGAAATGTTTTAAAAAAAAGTTTGGAGGGCTCAAAACAGAAAAAGGATTATTTTTACTTCTGTTTGTTTTGCTAACCAAAAACCATGGAGTAGGGAGGATTCAGGACTGGGTGTGACTTTGGGGCATTTCCTGAACCACAATGGCTGAGGCTGAAAGGAGCCTTCCAGGGCTGGGGCTGGTGGGGAGGACCCAGAGGGAATCTGTCAGCGGAAGCGACGTGCATGGGTTCTCCCTTTTTGGAGAATCTTCTAGGAGATCCCGCAGTTCCAGGGCAGCATTGGAGGTGATAGGCAGGCACTGTTCAGGCAAAAGGTCCTGAGCTCCCACCTCAACCCACCCTCGCTCCCCCTACCCATAGCACACGGAGATCCAGAAAGCTCTGAGAGAACCGACCGGGACCCCAACCCCCAACCAGCAAAGAAGGTAGACATTCCAACTGGAAGCCATGGCCCAGGGCCACAGACAGGAGCAGTGGATAGCAGAGCATGTCCAATGGCCAGAGAGCCGATGTGACATGGAGATGGAGGCAGTCCCCGAGAAAAGCCAGGGAGGACTGAATAAGCATGCACTAAATCCCTTCCTCTCATTCCAGATGTCCAACCTAGCTGTCCTTCTTGGGATAAAATAAGGATTAGTGCTTCCGCATACCTGCCTACTAATGTGTCCACACCACAGATCGCAACAGCTTCAAAAGCCTCCTTGGTGGTTCCTACTGCTTCTTCATATCCCTGATTTCTAGTAAAGGCATTCCTTCCCAGGCAAGAAGACTCAGTGTTGGTAACTATGCCGTCAGAGTGGTCTAATTAGCCCTCCAGCAAGGGGGTGAAGGCAGTCCTGATATAAACAGGGAGGGGTCTTGCAGCCTAGAAACCCACCATCCTTCAAATGGCTGAAGATGTTCAAGAAGCCGTTCTCTTGACTCACACCTGCACCCCAATATCCTGTAGCATCACACTGAATTCTGCATTCCATTTCACCTCTGGGGCTAAGTGGGGAGGAAATGGCACCCCCGTCCCCATGACTGATTCTGCCCTTGAACCTTTTCCCAGAAGATCATTTCTGGCCCAGAGAAATGATGTAGAAGAATTTTTGCTGTGAAGCAAATCTATTACAGTCTATGGAGATGCTCCCAGTCAAATGTTCCCTTGCTGCCTTTTAAGAGTTCTTCCCAAGGTGTGGCCAAAATCAGCAGCATCACCTTGGGGCTGGTTAGAATGCAAATTCTCGGGACCCCACCCAAATCTACTGATCAGAAAAGTCTAGAGTAGAAATTTTTTTGAGCAACTACCCCACTCAGACTCCCAACCCATGTATGTTAAGTATGAAAGGCATCGTCTTTAGAAACCCAACTGGTCCCTCTGTATTGAGCTCCACTAAACGTTGAAGGTATCCTCTAGATAGAAACCTTAACATCCTCTGCACCTTGACCCTCCAGCAGCCCCTCAGCAGGCTCACGTGAGTCTTCCAACAGTCATCCTGTTGGAAGTCATCCAACCATCCTGAGGATTTTCCATGTTTGGAATTCTGAACTCTCTCTCTGCGGCTCCAAACCTCATTGCTATGGCTTTGTGATATGCAGAAATAGAGGAGGCAAAATACATGGGCCATTTGAAGGCAGTCCACCTGCCTCAACTTTTATCCCAGAAAACAGGTGGCCCATGCGCTTGGGACATTATCTAGCTGCCCCTGCCGGACTGCAAACAGGATTCCTGTCTGCAAGGTAATCTCATCCCCTAGCTCCTCTTGCTACTCAAAATGTGGTCCATGGACCACCAGCAGCAGCATCACCCAGGAACTTGTTAGAAATTCAGTCTCAAGGGCGCCTGGCTGGCTCGGTCAGTAGAGCATGCAACTATTGATCTTGGGCTTGTAAGTTTGAGCCCATATTGGGTGTAGAAATTAATTAAAAATAAAATCCTTAAAAAAAAGAAAAAAGAAAGAAAGAAAAGAAAAGAAATACAGTCTTGAATATCACCCCAAACCTATCAAATCAAAATCTGAATTTTAGCCAGGAACTCAAGAGATCTGTACGCTTGTTAAAATTTGAGAAGCAGTCTCTGTAGCTTGGTTGTTATTAGTCCAGGCTGCACATTAGAGTCACCTGAGAAAGTATTACAAAAGCAATAATGTGCCCTAAGGATTCTTATTTAACTAGTCCAGAGTGAGTCCTGGGCACCAGTATTTTTTTAATTCCCCCAGGTAATTCTAATATGTAGTTTGGGTTCAAACCTAGTGCCTTGGCTAAACCAACAAACCCAGAAATGTCAAGTTTCCCTGGCTGAAAATTTGCAGGTGGCTTAAAGGTATAAGGAAGGAGGAGAGAGGGATGGATGTGCCAACGCATTACAAATATTACCTCATTTGCCTCTATGAATAACACTGAGAACGTGCTATCAGTAGAACCTTTTAACCGATAATGGAAATTGAGGCTTTGAGAGTTTAACTTAGACAGGATTCCAAATTAGCAATTCCAGAATTAGCAAGCTGTGGAACCAGGATTTAAAGACTTGAATTGAAAGCCCTATTTGCTAAATACAGAAACTAAGTGATATAAAAATGAAAAAAAAAAATAGTAGTATGCCATGGAATATCAGTGAGATAAACCAATGTTCTAATACGTGAGGCATCACAGCACACAGGATTCTGAATTGGTTCACACTATGATCAAATATAAATGCTGGACAAGATGCTAGACAAAAGGGGGTTTCTCTGGACTCTTCATACAAGATTTGCAGGATCTTTGTTCTTTTTCCAGCCCTCCCTCTCAGGCATAGCTCGGGAGGTGCCCTACCCAATGAGGGATGCGAGTGCTACCACCTTGCAGTACCACTCTGCAGAGAACGGAGTGTGACAGACATTGAGCAGGGACACACAGCACTTCTCTGTGCAACCTGATGACGGGTCTCTCTTGTCACCTTCTTGATCCCTGATTCTCAGAGCTGGGTGTCTCCCAGGGGGCAAGAAGATGGCAGTGTGATTAGCAAACAGAACATACACTCCCCTCAATCCCGCCATGCCAACTCCTCCATTGACTATGCGACCTTGGTCAGGCACTTAACCCTCCCACACCTCAGATAACTCAACTGTAAAATGGAGGAAAGGACCATGCAACACTACCCTGATGACCTGGCTGTGGTAAAGATTGTGAGGATATATATATATATCTAAAGCATGGAATACAGTGTCGATGGTGGAATTTATTACTATTTCAAGACTTAGAATGGGCTTCTACCCCCTTCCTCCCTCATTAACTGAAATCCTCACACCCATCAACATGGATACTTTCTGACAGCCCCTCTTCCACATAGAGTTATCAGCCCGATGCTCACCATTAGCACACCTAGAACATATTACTGAAATAACCCAATAAACTGAACAAAGTAAAGTAGTCTGCATAGCTGCCTTTGTCGTCTTGACCAGGAGCTTCATGAAGACAGGAACTGACTTATTTCCCTTTAAACCCCCAGTACCTAGACCAATGCCTGCTTAAAAACGAATATTTGTAGCACAAATGAACAAAATATAAATATCTGGGGCTGGACCTTCTGGAAATGGCTGGTGCTTTCCCCAACCCCCAAAATGTCACTGTTGGGTCTCTGGGTGGAACAGGCATTACCACACATCATCTTCTCTGTAGCACTTTATCCATCACTAGCCCACCAGTCTGGTCCTCCAGATGGTTGCTTCTTACTTATAACCAAGGTAAGACAAAGTCTCAGGCTATTCTATAACCCCCAAAGCTCTCCTGCAAAGGCCTTGAGCGTAATGGAAGAACATCTGGAGGGCATTCTCGGCTGTTAAAATCAATTTCTGCCCTATGAGTCACATGTTGGATACACATAACCTCACCTGAGAAATATTCTTGTAGATTTCCTTAAAATGATCCGTTACTGATAAACATATATACATATCTGCCACATAACCTAATTTCATCTCCATACTACCTCATCAAAATAAGTACTTACATGATTTAGGGATGGGGCAGATGTTCCTGGGAGCCTTCCCAATTTTCCTTGACCTAGTGCTCAAAAAAAGAGCCTCCCAAATTCCTACTTTCCCAGCCCCATCTTAAAACTAAGACATAAGAATATATCACAGTTTTGGCCGGTGGAACCTGTGGGGAAATCTTGGAGATGGATAAGAGATAGCAAAATTTTTCACCGCAATAAAAAGAGATGCAAGGAAGGACACCACTCTTCTTCAGCTGGATGTTGCCATGGCTACAATGTGATGCCTGGAACAGTAGCAGCCATCTTGCAACCATGAGGAAAGAGAGCTAAAGGATGAATCCAATATGGCAATGGTGGGGAGCAGAAAGAGGGATCCTTCATGACACCATTGAGTCACTCTCCCATCCCTGGAACCATCTATTGCTATGCTTGTTGCTATATGATATAATAAAGGTTTTCGTTGCTTAAGCTACTTTTAGGTAGATATTATGTTACTTGTAGCCGAAACATCCTACCTAATACAACAAGGAAGAGGACATGAGAATCTAATTACCTTGGCCAAAAAGACCACATCACAATTAGCAAAAGAAAAGAACACTATAGCAGAGGAAAGGAAGTAATATTATTAACTCATCATGAGCAGAGGGAGGAGCAAGATGGCAGAGCAATGGGAGACCTAAATATCATAGGGTCCCAGGAGTTCAGCTAGATACTTATCAAACCATTCTGAACACCTACAAACTCAACAGGAGATTGAAAAGAAGAGCAGCAATTCTAGGAACAGAAAAGCAACCACTTTCTCGAAGGTAGGATGTGCAGAGAAGTGAATCTGAGACGACATACGGGAAGATAGACGTGGGTGGGGGGAGGGGCAGACACCTGGCAAACAGTAGAGCAGCACAGCACAAAATCGGAATTTTTACAAGTCTGCTCCACTGAGGGACGTTGCTCCAGAGGCTAAGCGGGTGGGGGGAGCACCTGCGGGGTCACAAAAAGACCAGAGGTGCCTGAGTGCACCAGAGCCCCCAGGTATCAGAGTGGGGAAGTCAGCTGCAGAGATGGAGACAAGGGGTGTGGCTCTCAGCTCGGGCTTACCTTAAACTGTGATCCAAGGCACAGTCGGGCCACAGCTCGTCAAGCAGGGACCCCACAAGTGGCAGATTCTCGGAAACTCCACTTCATCCCCTGGGGGGAGTGGCTCAGGTACGAGCTGTAGGAATCTGCTGGGTTTGGAGACGCCAAACAGAGCCGTGCACCAGAGATAGAAAGGCTCAGTCACAGGCCGGATGAGCACAGAGTGCAGCCAGAGACCAGGGAGATGGGAGGGACTGACTGCTTTTCTCTGAGGGCGCACTGAGGAGCGAGCCCCGAGCTCTCGGCTCCTATGGGGCCGGAGATTGGGAGGCCGCCATCTTCATTCCCCTCCTCCAAAGCGGTAGGGAAAGCGTTCAGGGAACAAAAGCTACGAGAGTGAACCCGAGCAGATTTCTTAGCCTTGCCCTTGGCAAGGGCGGTGCAATTCCGCTTCGGGCAAAGACATTTGAGAATCACTGCAACAGGCCTCACCCCCAGAAGATAAGCAAGAACATTCAGCCAAGACCAAGTTCTCCAATCAATGAGAACTGCAAAACTTCTGAACTGTGGGAATACAGCACATAGAATTCAGGGCCTTTTTCCCATGATTCTTTTAGTCTTTCAAACTTAAATTTTTTTAATTTTATTTTTTCTCATTCTTTTTTTAATTTTTCCTCTTTCCTATTTTAACATTTTTTTAACTATTTTATCTTATAAATACCTTTTTAAAAGTCTTTTTAAATTTTCATTGTTATAGTCATATTCTATCGCTTCATTGTATTTAACCTTATTTTTTGTATACATATAGGTTTTTCTTTCTTTAAAATTTTGGGATAGTTTCCTCCAGCAGATCAAAATATACCCTAAATCTAGCTCATGGCTTTGTTCTACTCTCCCGCCTGATCACATTCTTTCCTCCTTTTTTTTTTTTCTTTTTTGAACCAACTTCTTATC
>CM052885.1:89134604-89284158 GCA_028534135.1 Potos flavus
GTTGAAAAAGAAAACCAAAGTTGGCAGCATCACAATTCCAGACTTCAAGCTCTATTACAAAGCTGTAATCATCAAGACAGTATGGTACTGGCACAAAAACAGACACATAGATCAATGGAATAGAATAGAGAGCCCAGAAATGGACCCTCAACTCTAGGGTCAACTAATCTTCGACAAAGCAGGAAAGAATGTCCAATGGAAAAAAGACAAGTCTCTTCAACAAATGGTGTTGGGAAAATTGGACAGCCACATGCAGAAGAATGAAACCACACCACACACAAAAATAGACTCAAAATGGATGAAAGACCTCAATGTGAGACAGGAATCCATCAAAATCCTTGAGAAGAACATAGGCAGCAACCTCTTCGATCTCAGCTGCAGCAATTTTTTCCTAGAAACATCGCCAAAGGCAAGGGAAGCAAGGGCAAAAACGAACTTTTGGGACTTCATCAAGATCAAAAGCTTTTACATAGCAAAGGAAACGGTCAACAAAACCAAAAGACACCAGACAGAATGGGAGAAGATATTTGCAAATGACATATCAGATAAAGGGCTAGTATCCAAAATCTATAAAGAACTTATCAAACTCAACACCCAAAGAACAAATAATCCAATCAAGAAATGGGCAGAAGACATGAACAGACATTTCTGAAAAGAAGACATCCAGATGGCCAAGAGACCCATGAAAAAGTGCTCAACATCACTCGGCATCAGGGAAATACAAATCAAAACCACAGTGAGATACCACCTCACAGCAGTCAGAATGGCTAAAATTAACCAGCCAGGAAATGACAGGAGTTGGCAAGGATGCGGAGAAAGAGGAACCCTCCCTACACCATTGATGGGAATGCAAGCTGGAAAACAGCTTGGAGGTGCAGCCACTGTGGAAAACAGTATGGAGGTCCCTCAAAAAGTTGAAAATAGAGCTACCCTACGACCCAGCAGTTGCACTACTGGGTATTTACCCTAAAGATATACACGTAGTGAACTGAAGGGGCATGTACACTCGAACGTTTGTAGCAGTAATGTCCACAATAGCCAAACTATGGAAAGAACCGAGATGTCCATCAACAGATGAATGGATAAAGAAGATGTGGTATACATATATAATGGAATACTATGCAGCCATCAAAAAACCCCAAACTCTTGCTATTTGCACTGACATGGATAGAACTAGAGGTTATTATGCTTAGCGAAATAAGTCAATCAGAGAAAGACAATTATCATATGATCATATGATCTCTCTGATATGAGGAATTTGAGAGGCAGGTTTGGGGGTCATGGTGGGTAGGGAGGGAAAAAATGAAACAAGATGGGACCGGGGAGGGAGACAAACCATAAGAGACTCTTAATCTCAGGAAACAAACTGAGGGTTGCTGGGGGGTAGACAGGGAGGGATACGGTGGCTGGATTATGGATATTGGGAGGGTATGTGCTATGGCGAGTGCTGTGAATTGTGTAAGACTTATGATTCACAGATCTGTACCCTCAAAGCAAATAATACATTATATGTTAATTTAAAAAAAATTTTTTAAATAAAAAATAAAAAATACTCATCATGAGCAACACACTCTATCAAGAGCCATATATTAAATATACCATTTAGGGCGCCTGGGTGGCTCAGTGGGTTAAAGCTTCTGCCTTCGGCTCAGGTCATGATCTCAGGGTCCTGGGATCGAGCCCTGCATCAGGCTCTCTGCTCAGCAGGGAGCCTGCTTTCTCCTCTCTCTCTGCCTGCCTCTTCGCCTACTTGTGATCTGTCTTTGTCAAATAAGTAAACAAAATCTTTTAAAAATAAATAAATACATACATAAATAAAAAATAAATAAATAAATAAATAAACAAACAAACCATTTAACACTACAGGAATATAATGGATATTTTATTTTATAAAAGAAAATTCAGAAAGGTTACATAACTTACGGTCAAGTAGCAAGTGGCAATTTTGGTATTCCAACCCAAGTTGGTATGACTCCAATGTCAGGAGGGATCTACCACACTATATAATATACATGCAAAGTTGGTGTTCCATTAGCTCATCCTTTTTTAAGACGGCATTGCTCAGATCTTTTCCTATGAAAGGATTTTTGTAGGAAGTGTTTAAGGCATAAGGAGAGGCAAGGGTGTTTGCGGAAAGATAGGGAGAGTGTGGGGTAAAGGGACAATGGCAGAGCACTTGAACGCTACCTGGGAAGGCTTCAAATTATACACAGAACAGACCTAGACAAACGCTGCTCTCTGATTAAAAAAATATACACACGCACATGTATACACATAGGCATTATCAATATTTTGCAGTTTTTATTAACTGTAAGTTATTTGATATATTTATGACATAATTAAGGAAAACTTTCACAAATAAATTAGATCTATTTTTGGCTGGATAACAATATATCTATTTACTTTTGTTAGACCTTGGAAATTTCAATACACTGTAATTGTATTTCTAATGACAGAAGATTCATCTCAGCTCATAGTGTATGCATTTCATTATTCACTACATTTATATTCAAGCAAATGAACTTGTTCATTATACATTGTAATCTTTTTGTTGCACAATGTTTCCATTTTTGAAAGCCATGTAATCACTTCATTGTGGTGTTGGCAATTGTCATTATGTAATATATAAAATTTCAAAAGGATGCAATTTAAGGATTTTGATCTTGCAGCATAAATATATGCATGACACGCAATACAAATAAACTTATTCCAGATGGTTGCTTAAAACAGATAAATCAAATTTCCCAGTAGTCACAAACTAAATCCTGAACCAAATAGAGTTCTTTCACTGATTAAAATGCCCAAACATTCATGTGACTCCAAACAATAAATGTGACAAAATTGGGGTGGGTCAAGATAAAACTAAATTAGATATTCTGGCCATTTTAAGAGTTTTGGGGGGGAGCTACTGATGCTGAGGGCCCTCTCACCTGAAGAAGTTCAGGTTTTAAGTTCAATTTTGTCATATTTCAAAAGACCTGAAATCTGAGGATGTCTGGGTTTCATGGGAAAAGAAGAGGACACAGTGGGTTTAATTCACCAACATGAGGTTGGCAATACTTTTTCCGTCCACACACCTTCAAACTATATTTACCAGCCTTTTAAACAGAGGCGAGAACAGAACACTACGGAAAACGTTAACTAGGAAAAACATATTGGCTCAGTAAAACAAATAGCCCTCAAAGCCAGAGAACTGCCTGTTTATTGACTCCACCCCCGTTAGCCCTGCCTCGTGTGGTTACAGCCCAGGCCTGAGTTCATTAGCAAACAGCCCAGCTCTCCTGTTGCTAGCGACCTTCCTGCTTTCTGCAGCTAGTAAAATTAAACCTCTTCCACATAACTCTCGTGTGCACGGACTGTAAATTAAATGTAAATTAAAGTAACACATTACCCAAAACTTCAACTTCTTTAGAGAGCTGCCTGCTAGTCCCACTTTTACAAATAGTCTTCATTTACTCCATATGCAAACACTTGGGTGTGGCTCACACAGACCCACCTTTGCCTCGGAACACCCATTATGTAACCAACTTACCTGGCCACACAGCTCAGGTGTACTTCTCAGTTACTGACATGGTTCAAGGACCAACACCTTTCAAGGCTCAACAAACTTTTGCAAATGAAATATTTCCAATGAATAACAAAGGATGGCAAAAATACCAACAGAAAAGAGGTTAATGTGGATGAATAGGCCAGAAGCAGAGAGAACGAAGCAAATAGCCAATAAACGTAAGACAAAAATACATCTATTTCAGTAGTCAAATAAATGCAGCTAAAAACAAATAGGAGTGATCAAGATTGACCAAGACTTTTTTTTAAGATTTTATTTATTTATTTGACAGGGAGAGATCACAAGTAGGCAGAGAGGCAGGCAGAGAGAGGGGGGGAAGCAGGCTCCCGGCTGAGCAGAGAGCCCGATGCGGGGCTCGATCCCAGGACCCTGAGATCATGACCTGAGCTGAAGGCAGAGGCTTTAACCCACTGAGCCACCCAGGCGCCCCAAGACTTTTTTTTTTAATAATACTGTTCTATCTTGGAAATGCTGGGGGAAAATGAGAGAACGTCAGCTGTCACTGCTTGTGGTAGTGTGAACTGGTATCACAACCAAAAAAAGAGGCACTTACTGACCTAAGAGCTTCCTTTCCATAACGAAATCCTCCCCTTAGAAGTCAGAGTTACACACCACTGTGACCACCCACTCAAAGCCACAGAGCCCCATGAGCAAAAGCACTGGCTAAATTTTGACCATCAATCAATTAGTCCAAACCAGAAACACTAGGGACATTAAAAATTCTCAGTTTACCAATAACTTTAGTCCATGCCAAATTATACCATCTGGTACTTAATATATTCATTAATCCTCATGTAGGATTATAGTACAAGGAGCATATTCAATCAATTTCTCACATCATATCTAATAGGTATTGTAATAGCATAAATATTCCGCATGGGAGGGGTCTATTCACCCACTGATGCTTGACAAATGTTTGCTTATGACTTTCATGAATGCTTAACAAGGTCATGTTTAAACTCCAGCACACGATGGAAGACTATAATCCTATGGCTTTTTATGCGGAGATATCTCAAGCAGATTCATAGCATACCCACCATTAATGTAGGATATAAATACTCATCAGATATCTTCAATAACGATTCCGGAAGTAAGTATGATTCCTGTGTCACATCCAAAACATCTGCAGAGATACACCCGTGGCCAACCCAGGCCCAGGTACACGAAGGAAATGCCTAACGCTGTCATTCGCAAGCCATTCTCTTTTCTCACTAGCATCTCTGCCTAGGTGAGTCCTTTAAATTGAATAGAAGCAAGATGTGTGAGTTGCTTGATTACGTGAAATCAGGCTGCACAGAGCCCCACCTGACGTCCGGCTGAGACTCATCACCACCTTTTAGGAAACTCGTCATTTTTTAAGAGAAAGGAGCGGCAATCACTGGGCAGCCATGACTGTTATCCGCACTCCAGGTCGCTGGCTGAGCCACATTTTCTGCTAATTAAATTCACTGTGGGAGATTCCTAACGTGTGTCTCCATGGGAAATGGATCTGAAAATCTGGATGATGTCCCTAATTGCTTCTGGTAACAAGGTTATGAAACCCGGGCTGTCATACCTAGGGAAAGCAGAACTCAGATAAGTGGGTCTATTCTCACAGACCATATGGGTTTCTTCAGCCCACAGCTGAAAAAGCTAAAATAGGGCTCAGCTGCAACTGGGCACCTCCTGAACAAGGCCTGTCACTTTGCACTTTTCAATTACTTACCTGGAAACACAGCAAGCAGGTAATCGTGGAGAAGCACAATGGTAAATCAGCAGAGGCTGTCTGCCTAACCTGAGCTGGAAGATCACCTCTGGCCTGGTCTACGTTCGGCTGGGCGATTCAAAGTGTGGTCAACAGATCGCAGCATCAGTGTCACCAGGGAGCTTGTTCGAAATGCAAATTCTCAGACCCACTGACTCATGGTATCTGAGGAGTGAGCCCAGGAGTCTGAGGCTTAGCAACTTCTCCGGGTGATTCCAATGTCCACTAAAGTTTGAGAAGCCCTGATCTCAAATACACTGGATGACAAATCAATCAAAGAATGTGGCTCTCTTCCTGGCTTGGTCACAAGTAGTGTTTATCCTTGGTGGGGGGTATCCTTTAGCCTCTGTGACCTCCGTTTCTTCATTGTTCTGATTATCTACTGCTGTGTGAAAGCGACCACGGTTTTGTGAGTCGGGTGGACCCAGCTGGCAAGTTCTCACTTGCAGTTGAAGTCAGACAGCAACTGTGTGGGAGTTATTTGAATGACTGGCTCAACAGGAAGTTCAAGATGGCTGTCGCATTCACACGCTTGGCCCCTGAACTGGAATGGCTCATGGCCTCTCTCTCTCCATATGTCCTCTCCACATGGCTAGCTTGGGCTTCCTCGGAGCATGGCTGTCTCAGAATGCTGGACCTCTTACATTGTGGCTGACTTCTCCCAGAGTATGTATTTAAGAGACCAAAGCAGAAGCTGCCAGGTCTTGTTAAGGCTTAGGGTTGCAACTGGCACCATGCCACTTCTGCCACATCCTTTTGAGTGAAAAGCTGGTCTGGAGTCAGCCCAACCTCAAGGAAAAAGAATGGGATTGCCTAAGATTGGGATTTGGAGGGCATCTTTAGAGACAAGTTGGTATACTCACTTACAAGATGAAGGAAGTGGCCCACACTCCTGAAGGTTCTTAGTCTACGGTTTTTGTGTTTTTTATAGTATATGATTCTCTGATACAGGCAATACCTATATTTCTTAGAATCCATTACATCCATCTCGAGGAGGCCCATTTCTCCATAATATCACTGCCACTCATTTAGCACTAAGCACATGCAGTCTTGCATTATGATTTACCTTATAAATGTAGTTACTCTGACTTCTCAACTCGATTATAAAATCCTCAAGGCCTTTATGCCTCCTTGAAACTCCATTACCTAGTGCACTGACCTATATATCATATTAGGCTTTCAATGAAGATGTGATAATGATGATGATGATGATGGCGATGATGATGTTGATAGAATCACTGCTGTTAAATTATCCTGTCTACTTGAATGAGTACAAAGCAACCATTTCCAAAGCTGAAAAATAATGTCACATGCCTTTTGTAATTTTTTTTACAGGTCTTCTTAAGGTAGACTTCTTAAGATAGGCAAAATAGAATTGTAAATATGACTTCCATTGAAGTACAGCTTGCTTTAAAGGTAGACTCTCCTTGGGGTGCCTGGGTGGCTCAGTGGGTTAAAGCCTCTGCCTTCGACTCAGGTCATGATCTCAGGGTCCTGGGATCGAGCCCCACATTGGGCTCTCTGCTCAGCGGGGAGCCTGCTTCCCCCTTCTCTCTCCGCCTGCCTCTGCCTACTTGTGATCTCTCTCTCTCTGTCAAATAAATTAAAAAAAAAAAGGTAGACTCTCCTTTTTTTATTTTCTGGTGCACAAGAGACAGTGTTTGGTGGTCATAAAACCACTTCATTTTCCTCCTAGGCATACAGGAAGGCCACATTTCTTAGCACCCTTAAACCTCGGTAGGACCACAAAACTGAATTCTGGTCCATAATCCTAGTCATACAGCATTACAGTCACAAGATAGAAAAAACTTGGTCCCTGATTCACCGCTTGGAGCACAGCTACCCAACCCAAAATACCCTCTCTACATTTTGCATGAGTGACAATTAGACTTCCATTCAGTCAAGACTTTGGATTTGAGGAGTATTTGTTATATTTGTTATAGCAGCTAACCTACACTGACTGGTATAGCTAGTTTATTCCCAGAGTCAACCCCATGGGTCATTGTCCTACATCAATAGTTTAAATTGACTTTCGAATTGAATATTTTTATCAATTAATCTATTTCTACATCATTTTAATGGGAACTTATAATGCATTGTTTAGATATTTCACATTTTATTTAATCAAATTCACATTATTGTGAATTTAGAGCAGAATTTCACTACTAAAACAAATTGATCGACCTTGACAATCAATTTCTGCAATGTATTTTCCACCACATCCCCAACAAGATCTCATATGCAAGCTGTGTATATTTGACTCTCTAGGTTTGTTATCTTTGCTCATTCCATCCCTCATCTCACTCAATCATTTATTCAAAAAGTATTTATGAGCACCTGCTGTGTGCCAGACAGTATCCACGTACTGGATGCCAGGATAAACAGAACATGGTCATAGGAAAGAAAATCACAACCACTGGGGGAGGTTATAAAGTGCAACCAGAATATAAAAGCTGGTTCTCTTAATGACGATGAAATGCAGAGACATTTTCCAAAGGTCATGACATCCAGACTGAGTTTTGAGAGGTAAGTAGCAGTTCACCAGATAAAGAAGGCAGGAAAAGGTAAATCAGACAGAGGCAATATGAAAAGGCCTAAAGGTGGAAGCCATCATATCTTGCAGTATGGTCCTAATAGCGGTCTAAGAATCTGGTTAGCATGACCCCAGAGATAACTAGATGACCAACCCAAATTCAGGAATGATTTTGAGCTGGGCAGCATTATCCTAATCACAAGAGAGATATTTGAGGTTTGTGTTCATACCTGATTGTTCTGGAATTTATATCGTTTAACCCCAAGATTTAAGTGAAGCACCTGGCCCAAGTGAGATGATTCCTGACATACTTCCACCTAAACTTAGAAGAACAATTTACTTACTTACAGAAAGCAAATCTTCAGGTTAGGCCTCCTGAAGATCTACCATAAGACTCACTTATCCATACATTATTATTATTCTCTGCTGTGTATTCCTTTAGTGAGGATTTTGTAGCCCAGAAGATTGCACCTCCATCCACCTTGGAGAAGGTGGCGAGTCCCTCTTCCTGAGCGCTGATTGTGCTCAACTACTCTCTGTATCCTTGATTTCCCCCAAACAGTACCAGTGCCTGTTATTTCGGCCCATCAAAGCCAACAGATATTATTTGCCAATTAAGTAGTTGTGCACAGAACGCAGTGTGTTTGGGGAAACTACAGTTTGCTTGATATGGCTAGGAATACACTGAGTCAAGAAAAGGAATGTAAGAAAAGGAATTCAAGGACCAGATCATGAGGAGTGTTATACACCACACTAAAGAATGTGGGTATAATCTTATTAGGCCAAAGAGAACCCAAGATATGGGCGTGGCATGATAAAAACAGATTTGAAAAACAAAAACAAAAACGAAAAACCCTTACTCACACTAGAAAGGCAAATTGTAAGGTAAACCAAGAGGAGATTCTTGAAAAAAATCTGCAGAGATATTTGAATAAGGGCAGGGGAGTGGAGAAGAGAGTACATATTTCCAAGATACTGAGGGAGCAAAATAAAATCCAATCTGATGATTTTAAGTTTAAAGAGGGAGAAATCTGGGATGACTTCAGGATATACTCCATTATGGGGGACAATGCAATGTCATAGTGTCATTAGTCAACATTAAGCTAAAACCTGGAAGAAAAGAAAGAGGTAGGAGTGGGGAGGTAGGAGTGGGGGAGATGATGAGCTTATGTTTATTACATTAAGTATGAGAGGGCTTTGAGATTTAAAGGTGGTAATTGTTGCCAGTTGGAAATATGTACTAGAATTTTAAATTGATGTCTGTCTGGATAGGAAAAATGGGTTTGGGAAGCATTTGCACACAGAAATGGTAATCAAAACCTATGCTGTTGATTGAACCAAGAGCTAGAGAACATGATGGGCAGTCATCCAAGCATAGAATCCTGAGAAAAAGGAGCATTAAGGAACCAAATGGAGAGAGAAGACACCCAATAGAGACCCAAAATATGTCATGGAGGCAGAGTATTAGGAGGAACAAACACTCACACAAGGACCTTCCCTGGGTCTCCAAATCCCCTTCATCCTTCAGGGCCTGGCTGTAATTCTATGTCCTCCATAATGTGAAGCCTTATTCATAGTGATATCTCCTACCCTTCAGTGTCTCCATCACCCCACACACCCAACATGACCTGGTATTATTATCTCCCCACACAAGCTCTGGGAAAAGCGTCCCCCTGGATGGACACTCAGTTCCAGGCCTCCAATTTATTTTTCACCTAACCCACTGGGAAAAGGCATCCTTATTCTTGGTCATTCTCAGCTCTCATTGGCGCTCATCAGATCAATGCTTATGTTTAACCAATCACTGAAGTCAGATTTGGGGGGTGGTGCTAGGCTCCAGTTGGCCAGGGCAGATCACATGACAAGAAAATGGGAGTGGAGTCCACTTCACCCTGGGAGGACAGCGACCTGAACCAAATGACGTACACCCAAAAAGAAGAAGGATTACCAGGGGGGAAAAAATGGAAATTGATACTGGATAAGCAAATAAGAATTTTGTGTAGTGAGGCCCCTGCATGCAATGGGCATTGAACAAATACATCTTGACCGCCTGGTCACAAACCAAAAATGTCCAATTTGCTCTTATCATTAAGAGACAAGAAAATGTGTCATTATCACGAGAAGTGACTTTTGTTTATGTGGTAAGGAAGAATCGGAAAGAAAAAGAGCTGGTGTTTGCACCCACCGGCACCCTGACTGGTAGAGCAGGTGAGAAAGAGACAAACGGGTTTGCTGGGAATGACAGTGAGGGAGTCACAGGTCTTCCTGGGAGGCCACGGGCGTTAGTAAGCGAGCGGGGACCGGGGTGCGTTGGTTTGACAGCCACCCAAGTTCTAAGGCTTCTCGGGAGTAAGAATAACAAGCTTGGCTGTATAAATCAAATCTACATTATTAGAAAAGTTTGACATTTGCTAGATTACCTATGAAAACTTACCCTGGTTGTTAAGTGGAACCCAAAAAATTATGTTCATTTCAAAGCTAAATGTCAAGCTCCCTTAAAGAGCTAATACCTACCGATGGGGGAGGGGTGGCAGGGGAGGAAATGCTGTGCGAATTAAGGACAATAAACTTTCCAGACATCTCTATCTCCATAACTGTTCAGAGATGTCTCCTGGCATTCTTAGCTGGGAAATTCTGTCTTTCTATTGTGTCCATCTATCCTCAATCCATTTTTAAAGGGATGTTCACGGAGCAGCCATTGAAAACTAAATTGAAACATTGAAAGATAGACACAGCAAAATTGACTCAAACTCATTTTATTTACAGCTGCAGCCAGAGGTGTGTTCACAGGGAAGGCAACCAAACAAATGATTCCAGAATACTAAATTAGCAAGTTCTAGAACTGGGAGACTCCGGGGAAGAGCCAAAACTACTCTTTACAAAACTAAAATTAAGACGCCCCTTAGCTCTATATGCATCAGTGAGTCAATGATCTGTTCCTAAACTGCACCATTTATTAGGAAGAAAGTGGGGAAAGTAAATGTACTTTATACTGAAATATATTGCTGGAAGGGATCAAATAAAAATATTTCCAAGTCAGTAATTTGTAAGAAAATTTGGCCTGCTGAAGTCTTTCAAATCAGAGTATTATACCAGTTTCACATAAGGATGGTTATTCTTGAGTATTTACAGATGACAGCTACACGATGTCTTAATTATACTTTTCCAAAACCCCAAAATACATATTATATGTGTCATAATGTACATGTACACATACACAAATGTGTCTGTTTTATGCAAACACATGAAAAGGCACCCCAAAGTACAACGAACTTTGGTATCAAACTTAAATTTACTTGGTGGCTTTCATTTATTTCCTACTGTATGGGATTTAATGCAGTGAGCACCTTGGGTTTCCAAGGAAGAGAGTGGGGATGTTCATTCACTCTGAAAAGCTATAGGAAAGGAAAGAGGAGCAGGAGTGCCTCCAAAAAGCAATTCAGTGCTTCCAGATACGCTTTGTGCATGAACACACACTCTTCCAAACTATGAGCGTGAATAGATACTTCACAGTGCGTGGGCATTGCTTCAAATTTTATCTTATAATTTAGATTCTGGAGAGAAATCGTTTGTACGCATATCCATAGCCACGCATGGACCTACATCTCCTTTACATCGTGTTCCTCTTTTTTCTTGCAAACCGTACTCCCCAGTTGAAAAGAAAATCCTTCTTAATGACCCACGGGACTTCTTCTATCATCTAGAAGCATGGGACTAAAATGTTGTAGTGGAACCGAAAGTGGCTTGTCTCCTACGGGGAAAGGGTGTGGATTTCTAAACCGGTGCCACAGAATTATTTGTGTAGAGACCCCAGGAAAAGGGCAGCACAGGAGCCACCAAAGCCTAGGCCTCACCCATCATCCGGGCACCCAGGGTGACCATGGCCGAATTAACATGATGCCATCACCCGTATTGGAATAACCTGCTCATTAAGATCTCGAAAATCACAATTCATGGCAACAGAATGAGTGAGTATGCCTTCCTTCGATGCCTTTCCAACCTTTTCCCAAAAAAAGGCCTTGGTTAAAAGGAGAGAAAGGAAACGACACTGAGGTTCATGGCAAGGTCTTCCATCCACATAGCAATGTGGCCCCAGAGACCACTGATGAAATGCAGGGACTTACTGCCCCTCATTGTCTGTTCCCCCACACTCTGGGGCATATCTTTGCTACCTCCCCGGCATTTAAAAGGTATAGAAGTCCTAATACCATTGCATATAGGATCATCCCAGTCCCTAGGAACAGCTCTCTAATAAAGAACAAAGACTCTACAGATCAAAGCAATTGCTATCCTTAGGGCTACAAGAGTCTTAATTGCATTAGCCTAGTTAACGAAGGGCCAAAGAACCTTGGAAAATGGTCCATGTCATTCCCTTTCCCAATCTCAAGTTGTGACCACTGTCTTTCTGACTTTTACCACCTAAGACCATTCTTTTTGGGAGAATTCCAAGTATAGCTGTATGGTCACTGAAGGCAGTGTTCTTTTACTTTTTGTCATTGTGTAGAGAGCTAGAAAGGGCTGGGAAAGTGACTTTATTTTTCTACATACTTTTATGATTTATGAAAAATCGATCCACTCCCTTCAGTTAGATAACCATGAGTCAGAGAAATACAGTTACAATAAAGTAGTGGTGTCATTTCTAAAGTAGACCACGCTCCAGTTCACGAATGATGGCCAATTAAAGTAAGTTATTCCTGTCTGGTGGGGCTGTGTGCGAGAGGAACTATCACCCAAAATGAATTAAAGCCTAGGCTTGGAAGATTTCCTGTTGACTAGCCTGCAGTATAATTTATAATCACTTCTGTTTACATGTGAGGTGGGCAGAGTTGTCAGGAAGAAAACTGGCCTGGAGTTCACCTGAATATGAGTAAAAGCAACAAAAAGGGCATCTGCTTATTAATGTTTTGATTCATAAATATTTTTTCAGTCATCATAGTGTCAGGGATCTACATGGATATAGATATATGGGGGAATGTTCAGAACCAAAATATCCAACACAGTGGCTTGCCCGCGAGGCTGGTCACATGGACCCAGCTTACCTCCTGGAGGACTAGAGTCTATCTCGATGCGCTTTCTGTGTTCCCAAACTTGATTTTGTCATCATAATGACTCTCTTTGGTAAAGAGTACTTTTTCTCTATTTTGAGGCTAGTTTCCTTTTCTTCTTTTTTAAAGTCTCGGCTTCTCTAACCTTCCTAAGATCTAATAGAAGTATACCCCTAGAGTTTCAATTAAAATCCTAACCACCCCATCGTCAGTCATGTCAACCATATGATTAATTGGGGGCGGAGGGGAGGAAGAAATTCCACCAGGCCTGTCCTTGACTCTTTCTACACCTTCGTTTTTCTTGTTCTGCTTCTGTGTCTAAATACCTCTGTATCTCTCTATCTTGCTATCTCTGCATATCTATGTGTATCCCCAGGTTTGAGTGTTTTTCTAATCCCTCCTTCTGTGTACTCCCTCTACCTGAAATTCTCTCTTAAACAGAGACACACATATTCTCACATACACCCCCACTTAAGATTTGGAGGCACAAACAGCAACACCAAATCTCTTTTCCTGCCTGCACCCTTAAACATGGCCCTTCATGAAATATGAGTTTCCTGGGAGCTAGTTGAGTCAAGGAAAACTGGTTCCTATGCGCTTCAGATCTGTGTAGCTGGGGCCTTTTGTAACTGCCCTACAGATTGCTTCATTCCAGGCTCAGATAACAGCCCTATGTCCAATCAGCAGGGATGTAAAGGCCATTGGCCTGAGGATGGGACATTTAGTATCAAGCCAGTCTTGCAGCTCATTTTTTCTTTTTTTAATTATGGTAAGGACACTTTACATGAGATCTGCCCTCTTAACAAAATTTTGGGTGCACAATATAGCATTATTAATTATAGACACTGTGTTGTACAGCAGATCTCTGGAACGTACTCATTTTTACCCACTGGACAGCAACCCTCCACTCCCTGCCCCAGCATCCAGAAACCACCGTCATGTTCTGTTTCCATGAGTTTGACTATTCTAGATCCTGTATACACGTGGAAGCATGCAGTAGCTTTCCAGCTATGACTGGCTTGTTTCTCTTAGAAAAACGTCCTCGAAGTTCATCCGTGTTGTCACATATAGTAGGATTTCCTTTTCTTTGAAAGGTTGAATAATATTCCATTGTATGCATATACCACCTTTCTTTGTCCATTCATCCATTAATGGACATTTAGGTTGTTTCCACATCTTGGCTATTGTGACTAAGACTGTAGTGAACACGGGGATGCAGATATCTCTTCAAGATCCTGATTCCAGTTCTTTTGGATATACATACCCAGAATCTAAGCACATTAGATTTAAACTCCTGCCTGGTTCCAAAAAGACATCCTTGCCTCCCTCTGCCTGGAGCCGGAAGTTGTATGATACCCCCGTTCTACTCAGAGTATTGCTGCCTTATGCCCTGGTTCCCCAGAACATGTTCTGGTCCACTGCCCAGTTCCTCCAGTTTCTACTGCAATCATTTATTCCCTCATTCAACTGATAAATATTTGTTGAGCTTCAACTCTATGCTGGCGTCTGGGTTAAGTCAGAGGTGGTATCGGAGCAAAATGGTTCCCTCATCTGATCTCCTTCTAGCTGCCAGCTAGTTCAGAAACTCACGTTTTACCTCCAGCCCAGGCTCTAGCCCCTGTGATTCATTCTTCCTCTCAACCTCTCCAATCCCACCTGACTTTGACTCGCCTCTCTGCTTCTCCTGATGCAAACTTTGACGACCTCATTTTCCACATACCCCTGTGACCATCCCACCTTCAAATCTGTCTAGTCCTCTGACCCCTCCCCACCTTGCCTGGCCTATCTCTACTTCAAAAAGACACTGACACCCAAGAAAGGCGAAGGGTTAAATTTCTCAGCATGAAAGTCATTCCTTTCTCTTAGAAAGCACACACTAGTCTTCTTCCTGACTCTAATTATAAATGAGGAAACTCTTCCATCATGGCTGCACTGTGGCTCTCTGTGCCAAGTGGAAAGCTCTAGGTTCAGTTTTCTTCACACATGATAACAAGGGCAAGAGCTAAGTTTGGCTATGAGAAGAGATGCCGCCCTTAATCCCCAAAGCTTCCTAAATAATCAGATTCCATGAAAGGCTGGGTAAAGAGTCTCCGAACCCCAGGTACCTGCTTGGCCTTAACACCTCTTCTCACTGTAGAAAGACGGTGGCCATTAACTTACTGAGGTCAAGATTGTGCATGTGTGTCTGAGGTGGGGGGTGGGGGTGTATTTAAGTGCCATCAACCATTTACTTGAAAGCTAAAATATTTACTCATCATGTCATTTTATGTCCCTAACACAGGTCATCAAGAGCCTTGGGATTCACAAAATTTCTTGCCCCCAATGCTGTGACATCTATTTCCAATGAGTCTTTACATAGCCTCATTGTATAGCAATGGGAAAGGAATTCCAACTCCCGTGGGAAGCTTATAATGAAACCGTAGTCATAAATCTGTTCACTCTTTCCACCACTTTGCTTTTACCAGAATTCTTATAAATGTGCTCTCTCTGTCTTACAGTTCATATATTAAATGAATAAGTAACAAAGGAAAAATGCTGAATTTCAGAGCACATTGCAGAGACCAGTAGATAAGATGGTTGTAGAAATCACCTGTGCTCATCTGTGCCAGATTCTGGGGTGTGGCTGCCGCAGCTATGGGGGTGAGCAGGGCGCTGGAAGGGGTTCCACTCCCTCCCTGGGTCTTGATCCCCTGGGCAAAAGCTTCCAGCAAAGCAAAGGAATGTAGCATGAGTCAGTTACCATGTCTGTGCTTAACATTTTATACAGTCCAACTCAAGGCAAATAAATATTTCAGCAAATAGAACTGCCCTGTGATATATGTGAACGTCACTGAATTAAGAAAGCCACTAAATTCACTGCAGTCACAGAGAAGTAGGAGGAAAGAACAGGAGAGAATAGGTTGATTTATTCCCTCCTCGGCTCTTCCAGGATCTTTGCTTTCCCCTGTATTTTTTCCTCTCCTCCCTCTCCAGGCCTGTCCTCAAATGTTTTCCTTGATTATATCATCGCTACTCTTATTTTCTCGACTCAGACTCCTGAAACAGAAATAAGAGTAACATGAGTGTGAATTTGTACACTCTTTTTTCCAGAGGGAAACCTGAACACTGAGCAATAAGCATTTCTCTCCACCTCTCTCTGGCCCCTCCTGCCCCCAGCTGAGGGCTGCACACACTTCTGGGAATGCAGAAAGCTTTAGTTTATTTAAGCAGAGACGGGCAGGGCACGGGGACTAGAACTTGGTAGTAAATTCCACCATTAAGGAGCAGAGCTGCTAAAAGCCCTTCCTCAACGGGACTTGAGATTATACTGTGAACAAATTAAATTGCTGCTGCTTGCATTTTCACTGGGTGACTTGGGGACCTATGGTGACAAAAGATCAAGCAAATATATTCAGTCCAGTTCTTGGTTTAAAACAATAGTGAAAAAATAGAGAGTCCAATGCTGCATTTTTTTAAAACTGCAATTCCTACCAATTGAGGGAGGCTTGACATCTAATACTTTTTCAGAACATGGGGACCTGTTCTTTGAGTAACCTACGTTCGGTAAATGCCACACTGTGGCACTTCTGCAAGTGGAAAGTTATAGCTCTCCAGCCTTCAGATACCAAAAGACTTAATTCATCTCCCCACATCTTCTGCAAGGCTGTATTCTCTCCTGGCAGCACTTCCATAAATGATATAAAGTTTTAGAGAGAGAGAGAGAGGGCCAGGAAACACACAGGCCACTCAAGGATCCGTTGGCAACGGGGCACCAAGAGCTGCTCTCCTTCAAGATGCTCTCCAGACATTTTAATCATCCCGAATTGCCAACGAGAGCTCAGGCCAAGCAACAAAATTCCAAATCATCAAGTGAGGCGATCTTTCATGGAGGAAATTCATAGGCTAAAAGTGAGCCTAGCCTAAAATCCAGGCATTTCATTAAGGAATTACGTCACCTTTGCCTGGGTAACGGCAAAAAAAAAAAGCTCTAGCATTGCACTCATCAAGCAAAACTGCCCACGGGGACGTACTAAAGCCCAGTGTCACGTGGACTTGTCAAGGTCACACAATGCACAGACTATTGGGGCCAGCACAAGGCCAGAGGTAGGTCAGTTCATGGTAGTGGGGGAGCTTTACCATACCCTTTCTAGCGTGAGCCTCCAGGAATGGAAGAGCACATCCTACCATCAACCTGTCAACCACGAATTTGTAAGGTTACACAGGCGGGATTTTCAGGTCTGGTTCCCCTCCTGTGGCAACCTACTCTGCCCCGTAGAGTATCTTTTCAGCCCCCAGAATGCAGAAGACCCCCGCTCCCACCCCATCAGGAGGTTTATTTACTTACTGAACTTCTTACAAACCACTGCAGGGAAAACAGAGAGAAGAACAAAGCAAACTAAGTAAAGGGGCAAATTATACACTTCTTAAAATCATCATTGTCTATAATGTAATCCTAACTCTGTCTGTTCTTAGTTGTTCCTCCCGAAGCTTTTCTGACTTCACATTTTGCATGGTGGTTTCGGTATCTAACCTGCACCTCTTCACACACACCATTTGTGGGTGATCAGAGCAGGCATCATATTTCCCAGCTCCTGCAGGACCTGGTCCCAGGTCTAGGGAAAGACCTGAATTCGCCATCAGGAGATGGCATTGATGTCACGGGCTCCTCTCTCGCTCAAGAGAATAATCTCTCTGCCTTCCCCCCTACCCCCCACCCCCTCCCGCTTGTGCTCTCTCTCTCTTTCTCAAACGAATAAATAAAATCTTATAAAAAAGAAGAAGAAGAAGAAGAAGAAGAAGAAGAAGAAGAAGAAGAAGAAGAAGAGGAGGAGGGGGAGGAAGGAGAAGAATAGCATTTGAGGGACATCCCAGGCTGAATATACTCCTCAAAATGGACTGTAGGCCACACCCTCACGTGTCAAGAAGGCAAACCAACACCCTGGGTTGCTGAACAATATGTTGTATATAGGTAGAAACGTCTGGGATACCATATATAGGTAAAAATCCACTTAAAATTTTAGGAGTGGTCTTTGGCAGTCTATTATATTTCACCATGTAATCCTAAACCAACATTTCTAAACCATAAAAATAATGTGAATTTACACACAGATCTTTCCTATGATCCCACAATTTCACTCTCAGGTTTCATTCCATAGAAATGAAAATAGAAAACCTCACCAAAAGTCTTGTACAAGAATATTTATTCATACTGGCCAAAAATTGAGAACAATCCAAATATCCAACAGCAAGAGATTTGAGAAGGACGCTACTATATATAATCAGACAATAGAACACGATTCAGTAATAAAAAGATACAAACTTGATTTACACAGCTACACAGATTCATCTTGAAAACCAAAGGTAATGCTGGGTAGAAGAAGCTAGTGGAATTCAAGAATAAGCAAAACTGTTCTATAATGATGGAATGCATAGGAGTGATTGATTGAAGGCAGGGGAAGCTGACTGGAAACAGGAGGGAGTTTCTAGGGTGATGTATCTTGATAGGGATGTATGTTACATGGATATATACACCCATTGATCTATGCACTTAATATGCATGCATTTCACTCCTTGCAAATGATATTTCCATTACAAAAAAAGATTCAATCAGAAACAGAATATTGGCATATCTGGAAAGTGTATTCCATAAGACAAATGGGTTTTATACACTTGATGTCAGTAAGTTCACTTCCTGCTATTAAACAATTAGTTCATCATAAACTCCTTTCTTCTGAGTGTCCTTGTTACTTCTAGTTAAACAAACATCCCAACATCTTTTTATTTTTAAAGATTTTTATTTATTTATTTGACAGAGAGAGAGAAAGCACAAGCAAGGAGAGCAGCAGACGGAGGAGGAGAGGTAGGATCCCCGCTGAGCAAGAAGCCAGATGGAGGGCTTGATCCCAGGACCCTGGGATCATGACCTGAGCCGAAGGCAGATGCTTAACCAACTGAGCCACCAAGGCGCCCACATCCCAACATCTTGACAGCACATTCTACAATCAGGAAGAGCTGGAGAACCTTAGGTGATACCCCAGAGCTTTCTACAAGTGCACACTAACAGAAAATACACTCAATCAAATCAACTGCAAGGGAGAGAAAAGACACCAGGGGCTGTGTTTTGGGATCTACCAAATATCTCCATAGCACTGTGTGCATCTGAAACATTCCCCAAAACCACTGACTAAAAACTGAGAGAAAGAGCTGGAGTTGGCAGCATTCAATAAATCATTAAATACAGTCAGCATCGTTGTCTGCTTGGGACGAGAGCTACACCTGGATAGAAAGTTCTCCAATAAACCAATTGGAGCAAGGTGATTTTATAATTATCCATAAATAGCATTTCCGCCCTCATATCTTAGACAGAAAGTCAGGATTTGAGAGCTGCTGGCAATGAGAGGAGCCTCAGGTGGCGATGCAGCAAACATGTAACGGAACCAGCCTTAATAATATAAAAGCAAGTCCAGATTTGAAGAAAGTCATCACAACTTAAAAAAGAAGAAGTACTGTCATTGCCAGAGAATATTCTCACATGACACAAAACAGGATTGATTTTAATGCCTCCATTCTTAGGTCCACCCCTGGAAAAGTAAGCACAGAGAAGGAAGGCAACAGAGAGAAATCCAGAGAAGCACATACCCAAGGGATCGTACCCTACCGGGTGGATTTTGTGAGCACAATAACTATGGTGATTTACAGTCCCGATGCAAAAGCACTGAATATTTTAATTTATATGTCTTTTTCAGCTCTAATTGCTCCTCAGTTTGAAAAGCGAAATGTTTGTAGGGAGTCTCATTTCCTGCCAATGAGATAATATGGGTTTAAATGTCATAATTGGAGAGAACTACATGGGTCTTTAACTTCCTGGTTGGGACCCAGCTACTCTCAATATTTTCAGGTAATAGCCAAAAGATTTAGAATCTCAATTAAAAATATTATTTCCCTTCCCATTAGAACTAAAAACAGAATGCTGATCAATGAATGAATTTACTGTTTGGACTCTGCTTAAGAATATAGGCTAAATTATCTTTATGAGGTCAAGTTCCAAGCCCTCACCTATTTATGAAATAAAGTGTGGAAAATTAAGATGTGAACTATCTTTTTAGAAGGTCATTGCTGCAGATGTTATTGGTGCTCCTGGAAACGTGACCAGCAGCAAGCAGCTGCCAGCTTCCTGTGTAAGGACTTTCTCTTTGTTGCCCCCATACAGGGCTGGTCAGAAGTGCTGGAAAGTTAGTATCTTCAGAAACTAGCCTCAGCAGATAAGGAACAGGAGTTGGTGAATAAATACCTCGGCTTCTCCCGGAGGGGCAAAGCTGAAGTGTTCTACACTGCCCCCTAGAGGTCTCCAGTGGTATTGAGCCATGATTGTTCAGGGTGTAGTTTGTCATCAACATATCCCGGGCTTTTTCCTTCCCTGTCTCAACCCTTCAGGGCCCTGTAGCCACAACCTGCCATCACAACCCACATAATTGACTTGCACTCCAATCCTAGTCTCAGGATCTGCTTCTGGGGAAACCCAAGCTTAGATAACTGTAAGCATGATTTTGGTTAGACACCGGCCTAGCTGCCTAGATTTTAATAAAAGCTCTCAGTGATTCAGGAAAAGTTAAAAAAAAAAAAAAAAAAAATTCCCCACTGAACCTCTCAGAAGTATAAAGTGCTCCTGTGAAAAAACAAAATGGGAGAAATCCAGACTGACCTTCTAATTGCAGACAGTGGGGGACTGTCTGGTTGTCTGACATTAAATTCAGAAGGATTAGGGAAATTATTTTCCCTCAACTATGTGCACCAAAATAAAATTGCCCCATAGTGTTAACTCCAGTCAGGAACAGGGGACTGGCATGCCAGCAGGAAGTCGGCTGTTTACCCCATCACTCTTGGAGTATTTTTTATTATTTTTTTAATTTATTTTTATTTTTTTAAACATCTTCTATTTACTTATTTTAAGTAATCTCTACACCCACCATGGGGCTCCAACTCATGACTCCAAGATCAAGAGTCACATGCTCCACCGACTGAGCCAGCCAGCTGCCCCCTTAGAGTAATTTTTAAGTAGTATATCTCTGTCAGGATATTTTCTCCCATTTCTGTGCCTATTAGCCAGCCTGTCAGGTCTACATGTCCATTTCACTCATCGGGGTAGTCAGTGGATTCCAATCTAAGACCTCTCATTAGTATTTGGAAGTGTCTGGAACTCCGTGATACTCCGTGATACTCCGTGATACTCTGCGATACTCCGGTGGAGTTCAGACTGGAAAGAATCACAGCAGAGTGTTGGAGGTGAATAATGCTGTTCTGACACTTACTATTCACCTTCAAAAAAAGAAATAGTACCCATTCAAGGCTCTAAGAGACAAGGACAATAGACTGTTCCAGGAAGACTGGAGGAGACCCTGTCCTCATATTTCTTAGGTAGGGCCACGTGTGTGGGAAGAAACCAACTGGGATTAGGAGGCTTAAGTGTTGTCCCCACTCAGCAGAAGCAAGCCCTGTGACATTGGTAGGTCCCCTTGATCCATCGTTGGCCTTGGTTCCTTGGTCTCTGAAATAAGAGGAAGTAAACTAAAGAGTTCTTCAGCTCTTTCATCCTACTCTCTAAGAATGATGCCAATTTATTATTCAAGTAAGTGATATAATAGTGAAAAAAAGGGGGAGGGCATAATAATCTCCTAGACTTGAATGTGTCTTAACTGATGGGGTATTGGTTTAGGAAATTGTGACTTTTGTAATTCAAAGCACCCTAACCTAAACACTTTATGAAATTCCCACAAGAGCCTTGCTGGTGAAATTCAGAAAATACTTCTCTGTTTCAGCAAGATAAATCTAGAAACTAGGAACAGGAAATGTAAAGGAAAAAAAAATATGCAAGACTTTACAAAAGATTGGAGATTAGATGATAAAGTTAGAAATACTCATTTTGAGAGAAAGTGTGCTCTAATCACCGTGTCATTTGAGAATAGATATAATTAATATTTTTGAGCCCTAGCGACTAGTGGTAGCAACAAGAGATATTTGGGTAGAGGTGAGGCTTTGGGCCCATCCTGAATCTCTGGCCTTCCATTCCCTATTGTTAGATACACACATTCTCAGATTTCATACTTGTATGCAAACTGCTTTTCAAATCAACTACAGATATATGCCCTAGCCCTTACCCCAGCCCTGTTTCTCTACAGTTTGCTATACCTACAACTCCTCAATATAAAAATTCTGAACATATAATCACCTCAACCTTCAGATAAAGATGTTATACCCCTTTCATAGATGGAAAAAGTAAGGTTCAGAAATATTAAGTAATAGTGGTAGCTAAGACTCTCATCCATATCACTGTGGCTCCAAAACACAGGCAATATTTTTCTCCTTTAAATATTATTCATTTTAGGGGTGTCTGAGTGGTGCAGTCGGTTAAGTATCTGACTCTTGGTTTCAGCTCAGGTCCTGATCTAAGGGTCCTGAGATCAAACCCCACGTGAGGCTCCATGCTCAGTCCAGAGTCTAATTGAGATTCTCGTTCCCTCTGCCCCTCCCACTTGGGCTCTCTCTGTCTCTAAAATAGATAAATAAATCTTTAAAAAATATTAATCTTTTTGTTTTTATTATTACACATATAATGCTCATTGTAACATACAATAGAATAGACATACCAAATAGACAAAACAATAGAAAGACATACAAAAAACATGATAATCATTATTGAACTTTAGACTCCTGACCTTTTGAAAGGCATTTGTGTTATTGTAAAGACTTTATTTTTATCTAGTCATATAGGTCTGTCTCTTGCTGGTCAAATTTATATAGATATTCCCCTAGAATTTCTGCTACTTTTTCTTCCCCTACATTTGCATACTTGATAAATTGGGGACTTATCTGTATATGGTAATGAAACATGGATCTAGTTTTATTTTCTTCTATAGATGACCAATGATCAAATAAAGCATGTTGTCCTAGTAATTTCCTGAAATCCCACTTTTGCTATACATTGAGTTCCCATTTGTACATGGTTCTACTTCTCCACTGTTCTGACCATTGATCTCCTTGCCTGCTCTGCTAGCAATGGGTTTTGATGACAGTGGTCATGGTAGGCTGAAAAAATGCCCTCCAAAAATAGTCACACTTTAATCCCTGGAATCTGTACATGTTACCTTTTTTGGAAAAAGGGTCATTGTAAATAGGATTCAGTTAAGGATTTTGAGATGAGATTATCCTGGATTATCAGGGTAGGCCCTATATGCTGTCACAGGTGTCCTTACAGGAGGAGACTGAAGTTACGAAGAAGAGGAGGAGGCAGTGTGACCTGGGAGTCAGAGACAGGAACAGGACAGCCCTGAGTCAAGGATTGCTGGCAGCCACGGGAAGCAGGAAGAGACAAGGAACAGATTCCCCATCTCCTTGAACCTCCAGAGGGAGTAGGGTCCTGATGACACCATGACCTCAGACTTCTGCCTTCCAGAATTGTGAAAGAATAAATTTCTATTGGGATTTTTTTAAAGATTTTAATTATTTATTTTAAACTGAGAGAGCGTGCAAGCTCATGCTTGCATGCAAGTGCAGGGGCGGGGGAGGGGGTTAAGCAGAGCAGGAGGGGTGAGGAGGGGAAGAGGAGGGAGAGGAACAAGCAGAGCTGACACAGGGTTCCACCCCACCACTGGGAGATCATGACCTGAGCCTAAATCAAGAGTCTGATGCTTAACCGACTGAGCCATCCAGGCACCCTTAGATTTCTGTTGTTTTAATCCACCGATGTGCAGTAGTTTATTACAGCACCCACAGAAAACTAATGTAGTAAGTTTTTGAATTTTTAATAAATGCTAAGTCAAGTCTCTAGTCATTACTCCTTTTCAAAATTGTCTTGGGTTTCTTAATCATTTAGTTTTCCAATAGTATTTAATTATTTTGACCAGATCCAATTCAGATTAAAATTGCATTAAATTTGTATACATTAAATTGGGATGAATTGGTATTTTTATGATATTCATCCTCCCATCCAGAAATGTGTTTTCCTCAATTTTTTTGTCTTGTTTTATATCCTTGAGTAAGACTGTATAGTTTTTTCCACCTAAGCTATATTTTTCTCATTTTATTTATTCATAAATATTTTCTTTTTTGGTCACTATTATGAATAATAATATTTTCCTATTTCTAAATTGATATTTCAGTTATGAAGAAAAGCTACTGATTGTGTATATTTATGCAATCCCTGTTCTCTTAATGATTTTAGTAGTTATTTTAGTTGGGAGTTTCTTGAATTTTGCAAAGATACAATAACTGAGTCTCTTTCTCTGCTGCATTTATGCTGATATTTTTACTTACTAATTTTATTGCATCGATTAGCACCTGTCATACATCGTTCAATTTTAATAGTAATAGAAGCTATCCCTAATCTTTCCATATTTTAATGGAATTAGCTCCAGGGTCTTACCATTTATTTTCATGTTTTTTGTTAAGTAAATAGTCCTTATAATGCCTACTTCTTTCCTTCTATTCAAATTTTACTTAGGATTTTTAAGAGGAATGGATGCTGGACTTTATAAAGTACCCCTTCAGGCTCTATTGGTATAATCGTACAGCTTTCCCTCTCTTTAACTTACTGAGACAAAAAACTCAGTGATATATTTCAAAATTTGAAAACTCTATGAATAAAACTCAAAACTCTTTGAATAAATATTATTTGGGTATGGCATTCATATTCTACTATTTGACTGAAATCTCTTCGCTAACACTTTACTTCAGAAAATCTGCATCTATATCCATGAGTAAATTGATTAAGAGCTTTATTTTGTATATGAAACTTAACAGATTTTGGTCTTAGGACTATATATATTTAATAAGATGAGTTGCCCAGCTTCTACCATTTTCCTGCAGTTTTTAGTCACTTAAATTACAGAGAAATTTTCATATTTTTAAATATTTGGTTAAATTTGACTATAAAACTATCTGGGCATTGTGATTTTTTTAAATGGTATTTAATTATTTTACCATAAATTTACTGGGTTTTGGCCTAACCAGATATTTTAATTCTTGTTGAGCCCATTTTATTCAATTATACTTTTTCAGGTAATAACATTTTTTACAATATATTTATGTATAATATTTATGTGTATGTATAATATTTATGTGTAATATATTTATAATACATTATTTATGTTTCATATTCATATACATTCATATACATATTTCAAATTCATATACATTTTTAAATCTCTCACAAATCACGAGTTTCTCTCCTTCCTGAGGCTACAGAGTGAACATTTATGCCTTTTTTTCTCACCAATCATGCTTGCCAGTCTATCTTATTCATCTCTTCAGTGAAATTGCTTTTTGTTTGATGTTTCCTTTCTATTTTTTTTCTAATTCTATTTTTTAAAATAAATCAATTGCTTCTGTTCTCCTCATTTATTTTGGTTCATTTTATTTGTCCTTCAGATTTCTTAATTTGAAAATGAAGTTCACTTACTGATTGTTCTTTGTAAAGAACAAAAGCAATAAAGACCTATTTTTGCATAATAGAGTTTAACTACACCCCATAGCTTTTTCTTTTGTACAAAGTGTTCCTTTTTACATTATTTTCCAAATACCTCAAATAGTGTGTAATTTCAGTTTAATTTCCTTATCGATCCAGTAATTATTTAGAAGAATACTTCTAACTTCCATCTAGTTAATGTGCTTCTTGGCCTTTTTATTACTGATTTCTGGCTTAATGGTGTCGAATCAGTGAATATGGTCTATAAAATGTCTATTTAGGATATTTCATTAAGATTTTCTTTGTGGCTAAATACATGATCAATACTAGTAGTTGCTCCATCAAAATAGGAAGGAAAGTATACTCTTTCTAGATCACAAAGAAAAAGGCCTATATTCACGGTTTGTCATGCCCATATCCTTGCATGTTTCTACTAGAGTTTAATGATTATATTCTTCAACACATTGTTCCTCACTTTTCATTTATTTGATATTTGGAACGCAGAAAGCTGCTTACCAACAGCTGCTTTCTAATTGTACTTTGTCCCAGTTTCCTTACATTTCTAGTCTGTTTTGTTTTTGTTCTATATTTGGCAGATGTGATGTTTGATGCATAAATTTTTACAACTATAGTATCTCCTTTGCTGAAAAAAAGTTGTACCATTATCTGTTCCTCTCCTTTTCCCTATTCGATGCTTTGTCTTTGCATTTCCTTTTGTTGAACATTAAGAATCTCCCGTTTGCTTCATTTTGAGTTGATTTCCTGGCATATCTTTGGTAAACCCTTTATCATCCGTATTTTATTACCACTTGGTTTTATGTTTAATAATTCTAAAAAGCATGTAGTTGATTACTGTCGATTTGTACAATTTGATCATCTCTCTACTTTGAAAGGGAATTTAGCTGATTTAAATTTATTTTGTAAAGTTTATTTAATAGTTTACATACCCAGATTATTTTGTTTGCTGTCCGTTGTGTTGTTTTCTTTTTCCCTATAATTATACACATATAAGAGCAGGAGACATTGCTGATCTTGCCCTTCTCTGCTTTGCGTATTTCCTATCTTGAGATCCATGTTGTGAATCAATTCTTATTTGTTAGACAGTGTCCTTGAATATTTCCCTCAAGGTTCATGAAGTTTCATTTTCTAGAAATACTCCCTCTACACTACTCTCCGGGACTTCGCAACTCTGAGAATAGATAGATGCCTATTGCTGGCCATGGCATAGATATCTTGACTGGGTACAGAATCATACTCTCCTAGTTTTCTCTAAATTGGTTATAAATGAGAAGTCCAGTGCTGGGCTCCTCAGATGCAACTGCCAACCCTTTCCCCACACAATGTCCAGTAACAACCCAGCCCACTGATACTTCGTCTCTAGGTCGGCAGGGTCACAAGTTCAGAAAATACTTCCAAAGGCCCCACGTGTATACGTGAATCTCCTCTCCAAGGCTTCTGCTGAATGAGCCTCCCTAGGTAGCAGCAAAACCTATAGACTTCAGTCTAGACCTCCAGAATGGGCCAGCCACCTCTGCATGGGTTCTCGGACTCTCCTTCCCACTGGCTCCCTGGAAAGTTCTGGACCATGTGTTCCCTCTGGTCCTCAGACTATTTTGTTTCTACACAGAGGAAGCAGAAGGGGTAGGGGTACAAAGGAATTCTGATACAGGTCTCAGGGCACCACTGGGCCCATATACTGTATATTTGTATGACTTTTATATACTTTTCTCATTTTATCCTCACAACAACCTTCAAAATAGAGAGGGAGACTATAACCCCATTTTACAGAGGTGAGCATAGAGGCTCAGGGAGTGGTTGATTTATCCAAGTTCACAGAGCTAGTGAGTCATCAGGACCGAACAGAACAAGGGTTCAAGTGTTCTGACACCCACTCCAGTAATTCCATGACCCTAGTGATTTTCCAAAAATGCAATTTGCTTTACTCAGTTCCAAAACCCATCAAACACAATATAGCACCAGGACGAAAAATCTCTTATCCTGTTATCTTAGCAGCAAAAAAGCAGATGGAATTCTCAGCTATTCAACAGCGTTTCCTCTTTTTAGTCCACCATATATTTTTCCTTTAGATTCTGTATTTCTCCTCAGGCTCGGGTTCAGTCCTGCTAAATTCCCCCCGTGTCAGAGGAAGTCTCTAATATTTTATAAAACAGGTTACCGCTATGGATCTGAACTGGTGGGCTAGCTAAGTGCTTCCCAAAGTTAAGGGCGCGTCAGGATCGCCTGGGGGGCTTGCTGAAACACAGATTTCTCGACCCCATCCCAGGAGATCCTGAATCAGCAGATCTGGGGCAGCCGGGGATTCCGCATTGCTGTGAAATTCCCAGGTGGACTCTTTCAAGGCCCTTTCTGTTCCTTTGCGGTCCCTCTCTCTCCCATCTCCAAGCCCTGAAAACTTTCTAGTTTTTAAGAGCCTTGCACAATTCCTGGCTGAAGTGAGAACTGCTGAAGGTAGCACCCTTTTCCAGAGTGGTTTCATTTTAATCGGATATACCGGCATACCAAAAAGCTTGAAAACGAATACAAAAGACCCTGGAGAAACGTCTGGGTAAATGGAGTTTCTACCTGCTCGGCACCACACAGACAGCTGGGGGAAGGGCACTGCACACCTGATCGGCCATTCAAACTGAGTCTGATTCTTTGCAGAAGGGGATCCGCACACAGCACACTGGGAAGAGGCAAGGGAGGAAGGAGAGAGCTTAATTTGTTTTCCTTAAAGTTGTATCCTCTTGGAAGTATGTGCGCACGTGTGGCCAGCTTTAGAATTGATAATGCCGATTTCATAAAAGTAGAAAAGAAAATGTCTTAAGGTATGGGGGTAAGGGCTGCAGAAGGGAAGTAGAAAAGTACGAATGTATGAAAGAACACTCAATGCGTTTTCCTTGAAATGCCCAAATCTGAGAAGACTCCACAGAGACGTGTGAAGACCTTAGCAGGAGAGCTCTTGTTTTGTAGAGGAAAGGTTCTGGAATAGTTGAGATATGTGGCATAATTGAGAGATAGGAGGTAATGATAGTGCTGCCTCATCTCCAAAAATAATCAAAATTGTTAACAGCCCCGAGGGGTCAGAGCACGGCTTTATTTTTTAGCTCGGCAGAGAGAATCAAGCCATAAGGGTAAAAAGTCGGTGATATCTGGCTGCCATCATTTACTTTCAGCTGACCCAGAGAAAGATGACAAGACGACAGGACTGCCCGCTTACCTTGGGAATGCACCTGGATTTAGTTTTGAATGTCAAGAGCTCTCAGAAAAGGTCACGGGTCAGAGGTCTGGGAAATGTCTGGCCCCGTGTGTTCAGAGTTAATAGTCAAACCTTTCTGTTGGTCAATTTGCCTCTCAAATTCTGTTTCTAATCACAAAATTCCTGGTTAATACCCTATCATAATAATTTGGCTATATTGTCCCCTCACCCACTGTTTTCTAAATTCTTTGAAGGTGGCAGGTGTATCTGACTGATTTCTTCACCCCTCGTCTATAGCATAGACCTGAAGCCACAGGGGGGTGAATTAACCCTTCACATCGTCGTCATGGTTCCACTGGGTTGAGACAGTATGCGCATCTTAGGTTATCTCTGATGAAAGCAACGGAGAAAGAACGCGAATAATAAGATGGAAACTCATTATATTAATAACCGTCATCTCGTGAGTGCCGGCCAATTTGCATATATCCGCTCATGCAGTTTTGATGACTCAGCGAATCGGAAGTGACACGGCCGTGCTATGGATGTAGAAACTGAGTCGTGGAAATCCGATTCCTCTGCTGTCTGGGGTGACGCAGCTAGGAAATAGAAGACCTGGGATTTGTCAACAGAACTCTCTGGTTCCAGGCTCTACTCTATTTACTCCGCTGTCCTCCCCTCTTGCTCCATGAGGGTGGAAGAACCCGGGGGAAACAGTAGTAAAGCACTTCAGGGATGTCTTTTGGTGCTTAACAGTTTGGGGTTTTGTTGTTGTTGTTTTATCTGAGAGAGACCATGCAGGAGAAAGCATGGGAGAGGTGAAGGGGAGAAGCTAGGATGAGAGGGAGGGCGGAGGGAAGATAGAGGGAGGGAATGGAGAGAGAGAGGGTAAGGGGGGAAAGGCAGAGGGGTAAGGACAACTCTCCGCTGAGCAGGGAGCCCAACATGGGGCTCCATCCCAAGACCTTGGGATCATGACCTGAGCTGAAGGCAGCTGCTTAATTGACTAAGCCACCCAGGCACCCCTGGTGCTTAATAGCTTTAATGACATTGCCTATAATTAACACCAAAGTAAGCTGACAGCATGGAGCAAGTTGTCCCTTCCTTAAACGCAACCTGTGTATTCTAGCATCCCAGCCTTTATTCACCCCACATGTATCAAGTACCTCTTCTGAACCAGCCTGCAGAAAACCACGCCACCAAGGAAACACTCATTTCCCATTTTCAGGAATTCTCAATTATCACAGAAAAACTCAGAGGCAACCGATAAGCACTAAATGGCATTTTTAAGTACAATAAAGTATAACGCAAGAGTCCAGCTTTCAGGACAACTGGGCTGCCCATATAAAAACAGAAAAGGGCTCACAGTACAAAGCTGCAGATTTCTCAAGTAAGAGTAACAGGTGGTCAATAAGCTCTGGGCAAGCCCGCAGGAGTCATTCCGGTCCACCTGCATTCCCAACCAGCACATTTTCTGGCTCATCCTCACAGTGGTCATGCAGGCGAAGCCCTCTGAGAAGGCAGCAATTTCTGCTCTTGGTCAGTTTTAATTCTCTAAATCTTTGCGCACATTTACTTCTCTTGATGGAAGATCTGATTGAATTAGATAGCCCTACGGCGCTCACAGATGGTAGATTCCTACAATCTCTGAATCTTCGAGAGTATTCCCCCAGTGTCTGCGAGACACACAAAGGGGTTAAATTAGGAACAGACCACTCGTTGTAAAAGCTAATTCTATTTCTTCCTGGGGAACGGGAGGGGGGCAGTGGTGTGCTGGAACCAGCTCATAGAACCCCAGGAGAGCCAATTGTGAAATTTTCAGTAATTCTGTGAGCAGGTGGTTAAATACAGCCATCAGGAAAAATTTAATTATATAAACTCAAAGTTAAATAAATAATAATAACAAATAGAAAAATAACGATACTTAACGCTCATCACTCTCTAATTCTTTCACTATCCTCGTGCTCTTGAGGCTGTTTGCAGCCATTGTATCTAAGTGGTGGGAAGACTTCCCAGCTCCGTGCTCCTTGACATCAGGTTGGTAACTTGAAATTGACCAGGGTGCAAGAATTTATACCATGATATTCAGGAAATGCTACAGAGAATCGTTTTTTCAACATTTACCAGCATGGCACCAGGGAAGAGGCTTTTCTCCCAGAGAATTGCAAGCAATATAACTTTAACCACAGGCCCAGAGCAAACACAGGCACAGATAATGGCTGTGAAAAAACAGCCAGCAGGCAAGACAGATGCAGACAAGATAACCTGAGGGGGACAATAACACCAGTGGCTTAGAATATAACTGAGGGCAACTTTCTCAGCCATGCTGCACAGGCTGGCCTGCAGCCCCCACGAAGGGGTAGGGACTCAGTCCTTGGAGCTTTCCCAGATTTCCAAATACATACCCCCCAGAACAGGCTGGAGCAGCCCCTCGACACTTGCTACTAGGAGAGAAGTCCAGATGATTGTTGCAACAGAAATAAACCAGGTTGTCCATGAACCAGAAATAATCCAGACACAGACTCAGTGAGAGCCAAATCTCTTGTCATCTCCGGGGTGCTGGAATCACTGTGGGAGCTGAGAAAGGGGAGTCTGGGTGCTGCGGCCCACGAGCTGAACTTGAATTTTTAGGATTACGTGTTTTTACTCAGTTGACAATTGGGAACCACCTCGGGTTTTAGGCTTTTGAGGGAATAGTCCCTTGTGCAGTGTGTCTGAGAGTTCTGCGGAGATGAACAGATGTTAACCACCCGCATGGCCCTGAACAGCAGCCACCTCGTGGGCTCTTGAGCATTTGGGACGGGACTAATACAGCTCAGGTGCTGAATTCTAAAGTGTGCTTAATTTCAATTACTCTAAATTTAAATTTACATGACCATGTGTGGCTAGTGGCTATTGTATTGGACAATGCAATTTCAGAGCTTTGAAGCTTGGAAACAGCATTCAATCAGGGTGAATGTAAGTAATAAAGTTCAGATGCTAATTAATAGAACAAAGTGTAGTTTCTTGGGGTGGCTAAGCTTATTATGTTCCGCTCGTTCGCTACACAGCCATGATTATGGATTCCCGAAGGGTCCACCCTGAATACGAAATTTCTGTTAGACTTCTAAAAAACCCAGTCTCATCCACATAAGCATGCCACCTCGATCAGCATTCCAGGAAATGATCAGGCACTGGGGCAGACTCATCTCTCCTAGTTCATGTGCCCAACTTTCATCACCCTTTGGATGCCATGTAGTCCCATTCTAAGTCCATCTTGACCAAGGCAGGCAGAAAATCCCATCCTCGGACTTGTCAAATCCCAGGGTCCTCCAGGTACTCACTGAGCTGTGGCCTGCATCTGATCCCCCCCATGTTTACACTCACTGTGGGGCCAAGTGCTACCTGAGTCTCTTGTCCTCACATCTCTGCTGGTTCTGGAGCTTTGAGCAGCAGCCTACACCTAAGCGCCATGATAATGCCTCACGCTCAGCGTCTGGCAGGATCCTCGATCAAACTGTACAAACGGAACCCCTGGAGAATTGCAGCAGCTTGTATGGCACCCTCATTGGACCCGAACTCCTTAGGTTTGGAGGCCACCCCAATATGACTTGTGTCTAGTATGCCCATTTTCTCAAGGTCAAATTAAACTTTGGGTCAACCTTCTGAAAAGAGAGGAAGGCAGCCCCCTGAAATGTCTTCTTGGCCAACGTGACAGAATTGAGAGAGAACAGAGAATCCTATGCTTATCTTGTGGGGGATGTCCACGCTAATTTCCAAATAACTCCATTTTTGAGGCAAAGTGGAGTTTTATTTCCCCCTTTTTTTTTAAAGATTTTATTTATTATTATTATTTATTTATTTATTTATTTATTATTTATTTATTTTATTTATTTTATTTTAGAGAGAGAGAGAGAGAGAACAGGGGGAGAAGCAGAGGGGGAAAGGGATGAAGGGGGAAAGAATCCTAAGCAGACTCCATGCTAAGCAAGGAGCCCAGTGCAGGGCTCCATCTCATGACCCCGAGATCATGACCTGAGCCGAAACCAAGGGTTGGGTGTCTAACTGACTGAGCCACCCAGGCACCCAGGAATTTTATTTCTAATAAGGCATAATAGCTGGGCTCCCAGAATAAAGAAGGCTATATTTATTTTACTTCAGTCATTAAATAAGAGTTTACAATTTTGATCAGTTTGGAGCTTTTTTTTAAGAGCTGGTATTTTTCATGTTCTTATTTTTTTTTCTCTATAGTCCACATTTATGAAGGTATAAATTACATACAATAAAGTAACCCTTTCTGGCATACAATTCTATGACTATTGACAAACACATACAATCCTGTAACTACCACCACAATCAAAACATACAGCAGTTCCATCACAACAACAAATCCCCTTGTGTCCTTTGTAGTCAATCCCTCCACCTGCCCCCAAGCAACCATCGATCTGTTTTCTGTCGCTATAGTCCTGCCTTCCCCAGAATGTTATATAAATGGAATCATACCGCAGCTAGTCTTTTGGGTTCCATGTCCTTCACTTAGAATGATGCATTTAAGAGTGAAATGTTCTATTTCGCTTTTTCACAGTCTAGCTAGCAGTTGCAGGTCCCTGCGACAGGTGTTATGCCAAGGTGTGTTCAGGAAGCAAGAGGAAGCAATACCAACATGGCCCAGAGCTCATAGAAGTCTTCTCGGATAAAGAAATAGTTGACTGGGGTCAAAAAAAGAAGCCAGAAGGTGTTGGGTAGGGGGATTAGGAGGAAAGTGGTCAAAAGGCACAGATGTCTAGTTGTGAATAAGTACTAGGGATATAACATACAATAGGATGACTATAGCTAACACTGCTGTCTGATACATGGTCAAGTTGCAAAGAGAATAAATCCTAAGGGCTCTCATCACATGGAGATTTTTTTTTTTCCTTTTTTCTTTTCTTCTTTCTTTTCTTTTCATTGTATCCACATGAGAAGATGGATGTTAACTGAACCTATGGCAGTAATCAGTTCACAACATACATAAATCAAACCATGATTGTACACCTTAAACTTATACAATAATGTATGCTAGTTATTTCTCAATAAAAACTGTGACGAAGAAGAAGGAGGAGAAGGAGGAGAAGTGGAGGAAGAAGGGAAAGGAGGAGGGGGAGGAGGGAAAGGAGAAGGTAGATGGCAAGCACCAATACTAAGGTAAGAACCTGAAGGGTAGAGGAACCAAGGCGCAAAGATGAGGAGACATTAGAACAAGCCTCCTTCTAAAAACATACGCTGCTAATTACAAAGAGCCCCATACTTTGGTCTAGAGACCAAGTCAAACAAAAATCTGCAGCTCCAAGTCTCAAGTAGAATTCATGCTTCTAACTAGCAAGGTTTCCAACTTCATTCCCACATAGATCTCTCCATTTGTTCCAACAATGATGAAAGACAGAAATCTCTCAAACAGGAAATACATCCACTGAACAAACACATTCTACAGCAAATCTCACCCTGGACTGGGCTGTGGAGAGGGTCCAGGGACTGGGGAGGGATTCTGAATTCCAGCTCTAAACTTTTCCTTAACGGGTAAATCGGAGAAAATCATGTATCACTTAATGGAGTTGTATGTCCATTATCTTTCCCATAGATATGTAGAGAGAACAATACTGGAAAAAATAATAATAATCTGGTGCATTTTGGTCAAGTGTTTCTAGGTTTGGGGGCAGCGAATCAACGAACTCTGTGGCCAGCCAAATGCTTTATCTTGGACAAGTCTCTTAACTTTTCTATCTTCTTTTTCCTCTTTTCTGTTACCAATAAGGAAGAGAATGAGGTTGGATCAGACCATTTCAGAAATTCTTTCTGAGTCTTCTATTTTATGATTTTGTAAGTTGACGTCAAAAGCATTGCATTTAGGGAAACTTGAGCACACTCAGAAATGTGGCGGGAATAAAGGCCCCATTCACAGCATCAGGGTTCAGTGAGCACAATGAGGCTTTTTGTTGGGGGGTGGGTGGGAGGGGAGAGAGAGAATCTGGGAGGTCTGGTGCTCACTCTCTCCACCACAGATCCCCAATGAGTCACTAAAATTGTGGTAGCAACGGCGAGGTAAAAAGAGAAAAGAGAGCACTCATCAACTCTAATCATCTTGGGCCTCCACTGGGGCCCTTGGAAGTGGTACCTGGCCAAACTCTTAGTCTTTGTTACAAGTCAAACTCAGACACCTGCATCCATTTCTCATCAGTTCAAATATCGTTTTGGTTTGTTTACCCATGGACTCTCGAAAACACTATTATAAATGAGGCTATAATCATGCGTCGTAGGCTCTAGAAGTCACAGAGCTGTTCCCTAGTGGAAGAACGTTCTCCAATTCTTCACTTTTACCATCGCTCTTCTGCTGCATCCCTTCACTCTCTCATCTCTGCTTTGTGTCTACACCCTGCCCTGTAGACACACCACTGCCAGGAACAATTCTAGGCACCCCCCCCATCCCCTGGGGAGTGGTACAGGGCCTCTGCCCAGCCCCCTTTGCACCTGGGTGGGACTCTGATGTATCAGGGAACTCCAGGACCATGGAGGTTGTGGTCCTAGCATGAGCTGCAGGTTCCTGGAATGTCAGGGCCAGAGGGGACCCTAAGGAAACAAAGTTCACTGGTATTCAAACCTTCTGTTAAGTAGAGCAAACCCTCTTCTCAAGTAACCCTTGCAAGGAAAATCAAAATGAAAAAGTGATAAAACCTATGGAAATGAGGCACCAAGGTAGAGTGGAGGGGGAGGGCAGGAATCTTAACAGGCTAAGTCCTTAAGTCCCTCAAGGTCAATGCAAGCACGCACACACACACACACACACAGTCCAGGAAATATATTTAAAAAAAAAAAAAAAAATCTTCTCCCAATCCAGACATCCTCCCCACAAAGTCAGCAGAGAAAGAAAACAGTTCGACTACTGGATAAGCTTGAAACCTGAATGCGATGTGCGTCACAGGCAATCTGCTAAGAGACCACAAAGATGGAAAGAAATCGCCCACCCCCGTTTACATAGGCAAGCAGAGACAACCGGTTTACGGGCACGTTTTCAAGATAAACAATAACGAGATCTCAGGTGAGAGGGCTAGGCAGCACTATCCGTCACACAGAGTTCATCCTAACCCTGCTTGCTAAATGGGGTGACCATCGATGTTAGCTAACTGACTTTATCCAGAGGAACAAACATAAACTGCTATCTCTATGACAGGAGGTAATTTTACGACTTGAAATGAGGTGCCCACCAAGTTAGGTTCCTACCTCCCACAGAGACTGGCCGGGGTGGGGGGGTGCTGTCCACATTTCAAGGAGATGGCTCCCAGGTCCTTAAGAAAGACACTCCTGGGCCATAAAGCTGACAAAGGCTTATTTGGTTTCTGGTAATTTTTCTGACATTTTCTAAGGTAAACGTTCTGACAAAAAGGAGGAGAAGGGGAATCTCTTCCCTCATTTTCAACAGGGGGAATTAAGCCTCTTATTCTTAATATTTGCCCTTACACTGCATTTGCCGTGCACACATACACACACACGCACACTCACACACAGTCTTTATTTGAATCATCAATAATCCTGAACCGAACTGTCTGATTCCTGCTGTTCTGAGACAACCAGAAGTCGTTCTGGGTGAGGACTTAATCAGCTGCGATAAGTCAGGGTCAAGGCCATATCGCAAAGCCAGCTCGTCTATCCCCTGGGCTCTCAGCAGCCTTAAGACAGCAGTGACCCCCACCCTGGCTACACACTGGAACAACGCACTGCTTGGGCCCCACCCCAGATCAATTAATTCTGAATCTCAAGAGATGGGCCCTTACCACCAGTATGGTTTAAAAAGGAAACTGGGGCTTCTCATTTGCATCCAGGGTTGAGAACCACTTAGCTACAGACTTGATAAGACAGTGGCCCTCAGTCCTGGCTTCCCATCAGAATCCCAGGAGAGCTTAAAAATCCTGATACTCAGGGTATACCCCAGACCTACTATATCAGGATCTCTGGGGCTGGAACTCAAGTCTCCCTCTTTCTTAAAGCTTCCTGGGTGTGTCCAGGATGCAGCCAAGGCCCCGAACCACTAGGATGAGAGCTCATCTCTACAGAGCCGCCAATTCGAAGCCTGGTTCTGGGGCTGTGATCTCACTGGCAAGGACCTCACCCAGCACTTATACGCAGCTAGCTGTAGGACCAGTTCGAATCACATTTAGGGCAATGCGTGTCGTATGTTGAACAGAAATAGTGGCCAGTATTACTATGGGTCCATGTAATATTTAAATAAAAATTTAAATCTGTTTCAACACGTTTTTGCTCTGGATATAAAGTTCACTCTCGCTGCTCTATTGGCTTTGTAAGTTTCATTTCTGTCTGTGTTATTCTCTCTGTCCTTAGTTATCCCAGTTCCTTTCTTGTCATCCAACTAAAGAGAAGGATTTCTTAGGTGAAAAAGAACCCCTTCATCCCACATGCATGCACAGTGTCTGGACCACACAGCCCAGCACGCCTGGGCAGTCCACATCCCCCTAGACAGTGGTGCTTGGCAACAGAGATGAGGTTTTCTCATGGAGGGTGAAGAAGAAAAATTGTCAGTCCTAGTAGCCCTCAAACTTTAGCGTACATTGGCATCGCCTGGAAGGCTTATTACACCATAGATTGCTGGACCCCCCTCGCAGTTTCTGGGTTAGCAAGTCTGGGGTAAGGCCTGAAATTACGTATTTTTAATGAGTTCCTAGGTGATGCTCATGCTGCTGGTCTAAAGACCACATTTTGAGAACCACTCTTCTATCTCATTCCTCTCTCTTTGTTGGGCAAGCTAGTAAAGAACATTCCAGTGTCTGTCTCTCGTTCTTTCTGTACCTCCATTACCACCCCAGCTTGGGAATGGTTTGGGACAGCTCTTGAGAAATGCTTCACAAGACTTCACTTCAGGCAGTTTTCAAAAGAAAGTAATATCTACGTAAACAGACTTCGGTGGTTTTGAAAGAGGTCCCCTGCCCGCCCAGCACCCTGGCTGGAAAAGCTCTTTGTAACCAGCACAGGGAGAGAGGGTTGTTGGTGGGGGCTGGTTTCAGACAAAGTTCTTGTTTTCATTTTGCTGTCGTTCTTCATCTCCACCCCCATCTGTTTCTCCCACACCCTGAGCTGACTCCATTTCTTGCCTCAGGAAATTGTCCATCACAAAGTCGAGAAGAATGGAGCACTTTCGAAATGTAAATTTATGGACAAATCTCCCAAGCTGTGGCATGCTAGAATATGGTAAATAAATAAGAGCTGTTCCAAAAATATCAACGAATTTGAATTGGCTTTAAGAATAAGAGCTACTCTTTCACCAGACTGTGGAGGGCACTGGGAAAACAATAAACACCGAGTCCAGGGCAAGTTCCCTTTAAAAAATAAACAAAGGGAAGGCAAAGAGAATGGGGGAGGAGCAGGAGGGGAGACCCAAGAAAATTGGAACACGTGGAGTAGAAAGTATGGAAAATGTAGAGTAAAGAGAACGTCGTTCTGATTTAAACCAAATGTAGGTAAGATGCCTCGGTTCCTTTTAAGTACAATGTTCTTGCCAAGATTTCTGCCGGCTCAACACTAAGTCTTTTATGAGGCCTCAGAACCTCAGCTCCTGCTTCTCATGAACCAGTTGAGGGTTCATCATAAAGTCACTGGATTGAGCAAATAAAAATACAAGGTACCCAGTTAAATGAAAATTTCGGATATTTCAAATATCACATAGTGCGTACTTACACCTAAAGAGGTTTTCGTTCGTCATCTGAAATTAGAATTTAATCAGGTGTCCTGTATTTTATCTGGCAACCTATATCATCGTCCCACTCTGAACGTACATTTTCTATATAAACTCGGGCATTGGGGCTCGGCCTTTATTCCTTATTTTCCATAACAGGAGCCAACCACGTGGAGTCTTTACGACAGTTCTGGGAAGACAGAAGTCTTTCTATCACAGAAGCACATATAACCTAACATTCAGTGTGGGGTCTAGCTTTCCCCCCGAAGCTCCTCAGCCATTTCCACAGTCGAGGTTCCACGTGGCTGGGCTTCTTCCTCCACCATAACTCTTTACTTCTTACTCCTCTCTCACACCTAAACTCCAATTGTCTTCCCCGTGCCAAGGATCTCTAAGACCCTCAAGGAACTCCAGCCCCCGACTCTTCCTGGCCTTTCTCCGGATCTCGCTTTGCACTCCCCGAATAGTATATCAAAGTATCATCTAGGAGATTTAAAAATATACAGACACCTGGGGTCACTCCTAAAGATTCTAATTTCACTGCTTAGGGTGGGGCTGGGCATTGGTATCTTTAAAGGCCCCCATGGAATTCTAATGTGTAGCCAGGGTTCTGAAGGGGCTCAGGGAGGGTTGCCCCAAGATGGGCCACTTTGGCATAAAGATTATTTTGAATTAAAAGTAATCCAAACCCAGCAGGAAAAGCTGTCTGTCTCCTCCTCAACGGCCTACATTTACTTTGGAAAGGAGAGCCTGTACCAGGAAGAGAGCTATTAACAGAGTGTCCCTTTTACCCAAGAAACTTATCTGCATAATAGGGCAACCTTGTTTTTCAAAACATCTCCTTTCACCTCTGGGCTAATGGCCTGCCTCCCCTTTGTATCCTTAGACTCCTTCCCCCTCTCCTGAGCTCAAATAAGCTTCCTGTTGCCTCACTGTCTTTGAAATTTCCACATCTGTGTGGATTCCCTGCACGTACACCTATTAAATACGATTTTCTCCTGTTAATCTGTCTCATGTCGATTGGATTATAAATCCAGCTAGAAGGACCCTAGGGCAGAGGAAGATCTTCCTTCTCCAGTTGAGACGTACTCACTTAGATCAGTGCTTCTCAAACATTAATTTGCCCAAGAATCAAGAAGGATCAGGACGCCTGGGTGGCTCAGTTGGTTAAAGCGGCTGCCTTCAGCTCAGGTCATGATCCCAGGGTCCTGGGATCCAGCCCCACATCGGGCTCCTGGCTCAGCAGGGAGCCCGCTTCTCCCTCTGCCTCTGCCTGCAGATCCCCTGCTTGTGCGCTCTCTCTCTCTCTCTGACAAATAAATAAATAAAATAAAATTAAAAAATCAAGGAGGATTTCATCAATAAGCAGGTTCTGGTTCTGGAGACTGGGGTCGAGGCTGGAGGTTTTGCATTCCAACCAGCCTCCAGGCGAGGCTGATACTGCTGGTCGGAGGATATTTTCGGCAACAAAATCTTAGAATCAAGTGCCAGGTGTTAAGACCCTCAGAGATGGGTCATCTTTGACATAATGGAGCAGATTCCTAGAGCCGATTCAGTGGCCAGCATGCCAGCTACCCAGGGTAGGTGGCTGGACATTCGTGAGAGCTTGACGACAGAATAGCGTTTCCTGGACCTCATTAGTTTCCTCAGTGTTGAGGACTTGTACTTAGCTAAAGGATTTAGACTGAAGCACTTCGTTAATAAAATAAGACCCAATATTTATGTATCTCTTTATTTGTTCCAGAGCACTTTATTATAGCTCTGGTTTGATTGCTTCAACTCCTTTGAAAATCATGGAAGGGAGTTCTGAGTCCCCATTTGACATATAAAACACTGTGGCCCGAAAATGGTAATAGATCTGGGATCTTTATTAAAGTGGTCTACAAATAAATGTTTTGCAAGACCAACGTTTCTACCAAATCCAGATGTAGCCTCTAATTTGTAACATAATTAAGTAGAAACCAGTGCTTCTCAAAGGCTCATACGCATACAAATCCTTGGAGTCTGGCTAAAATGCAGACTGATTCCGCAGGTCCTGGTGGAGACAAGCTCCTAGGTAATGTGATGCCGTCTCTCCACGGACCACACTTCAGGCGTCAAGGAACTCACCTCAGTGGATTCGGCACTCTCAGCTCTGGCTTTCTTCTTCTTATTTTCTTGTGTTACTAAGCACTTAGCAAATGTAGTGAGTGTCAGATGGACTGAGAGTTCTGTGCTTTGCCATTGTTCATCTCCATTCAAACACTGAAAACAATGCTTTGGAAAAACACGGGTTCTTTTCTTACTGTACCCTAAACTATATCTTATAAAAAAAAAGAAACTAATGGAAGTAATGAGTAGTCTCAACAATTTCAGCCTTTATCATTTTATCTTGGTTGCTTACCTGTGGGACCCTATTGGCAACACCTGTATGCAAAGGAAAAGATGTACGAAATCAGTATTGACTCATATCCTTTATTGTCTCCACTAGACCATGTGCAAAACTCACAACTTTTCCTCTGCAAAAATAACCTATCCATGTTTTGTTGGTGATGGTAGTGGTGGAGGGGGGTTTTGTTGTTGTTACTTCTATTCACTCTCACTTTTATAATAAATACTTTCTCTTGGTGTGTGTCAGAAATAAATAACCACCTTTCCAAAGATGAATCCCAAGCTAAGAATGCAAAAGCAGCTCATGATGTCAAAAATGAGAGTGGTGTTTGTCTGGAAAGATCTCCCACTTGACAGTGTCCTTAAAATCATCCTTTTGCAATTCCCCAGAGGACTGATAGAAAGAGTTTTCAAAGGCCTCCAGAACTCTCTTTTTGCTCTTGGTTCGAGGGGAAAAGAGAAAAGGAGAAACATCGCCCCTTCTGCACACAGACACACACACTCAAAGTCAGCAGCCTTCATGTTGCCTGAACATGGTCCCATTCTTTGTTTTCAGAAAGTTACCACATTGTTCAGCAATGACAAAGAGGATGACAGTGCTCCCATTACCCTCACACAAACCATCACTTTAGTGTCCGTGGTAGATTTATTGCATTGGTAGCTCCGGTTCTCCACTCTTCCCTATGCCTTTGGTAATGACCTCCCACGCAGACTCTGGACTTGGCCGTGTGCTTGTTTTAGCCAATGGGAGAGTAGCAAGCTTGACACAAGTAGAAGCTTGTAGGAACATGTTATCTGCTTCCCCCCTCGCTTCTCTGAGGACCTGACCTAGCTGTCCTGTAGGAGGCTTAGGGGAGACACATGGAAGAGAGTGGCATTATCTAAGCTTAGGCAGACCTGCCCCAGCCAATCTCCAGCTGAGTCACCAGCTGACAACAAATGCATGAGAGAGGCCACCAAGTTCAGCTGGACCCAGCCTGTGACAACAGACTAGCCTAGCCAACTCCTAGACTCAGAAGTAAGGCATAAGGTTGGGTTTTGTTTGTTTGTTTTTAAACCACTGTTTTGGCTGACTTGTTCCTAAATGTGAAATGTGAAACATTTGGCATCATCCTCGGAGAGTGGCAGAGTCAAGTTCATTCAGAGTTGGAAGAGTCTTCAGGCTCCTTCCAATCAAGGGGTCATAAACTTAAATATTATAGACACCAGGAAGGACATTTTAAAAGGGAAGCTATCCAAAGACAAATAAATAAAAGGAAATAAAAATAAAGGTGAAGCTATCCAGCCACGAGACAACAAAGTAGTAGTGACAGATGAATCGAAAACATACAACATTATCTAAAACTATTCATACTGCAAAAGTCTTTATAACGCCGTGTGATCCAAATAAAACCCCTCAGTTAGCTAAATATAGCTCATGGGGCTTCAGCATCTGAAGTCTGATTTCTAGTTTGATCTCTAGATGAAGTGATGTCATAGTTTTGGCCAGATTCCTACATGTGGTTGAAGATCAATCCAGGACTTGTTCCAGCCCTCTTTCCAGAATACCTACAAGCTAGTGATTGTATTACCATTTTACTGCTGACATCGGGAAGGATCACGGTTTCAGCAACTACTCCAAGGTCACATTGCTAGTTAGTGGACAATCTAGGATTCCAACTCAGCCCTGTCTCTGCTTGTAGGTTCCTAATGTCCTAGACCAGAGCTCAGCAAGCTATGGCCCAAAGGCCAGATCCAGCCCAGGCACCTGTTTCTGCAAATAAAGTTTTATTGGAACATGGCCACACTCATTTATCTATGGCTGCTTTCAAGCCACAGTGGCAGAGTTGAATAATTGTGATCGAGGCCGACAAAGCTGAAAATATTTACTATCTAGCCTTTTATGGAAAAATTTGCCAATCCCTGGCCTGGAGACCTTCCTTCTCCTGCTAGCAATCGCAAAGTCTCCAGGACAGATCGGCTCTCCTGCGTGTCATGGGTGGGATCCCTCATTCAGGCTCACCACAACTCCAGGAACGTGACCCGCTCAAAGTCCAAAGTGAACAAAGCTGGAAAGATGAGAAGACAGTAAAAGAGCCTTTTGACCTAACCTCAGCCTAGAGCTCCATAATGTTAAAGTCTGCAGCGTAAAGAAGCCTGTTTCCTAACAGCAAACTGAACAGCAGCTGCAGAGAGCATCAGTATAAACACACCTGCCTGCTCCTGGGTTTCCAGCCTTCCCGTGTGCATTTCATTCAAACGTGGGAAGAAACCATCAGCAGGGCTCCTAAAAGTTTTCGGAGTCTTTCATCAAACAAAGGATGAGGAAAACCTGTCAGTTCTCCCAAAGAGCAAAGCCCCATCTTCTATTAGAAAAGGAGACAAAATATTGTGATTTGAGCTGATGCTGGAGCGAAAGGAAGGGAAATCACTTTTAAAAGAAAATGGTGATGTGTGACAGCCCTGTTCTGCAATAAGACAGAGCAAAGTCACAGGCACTGCTCCCCGAGGCAGAAACAGGGGTAGCCTTTAGTTCTATTTCCTTTTTGCCTTGGAGGAGCTGGAAGACTGTTTACCAATCCACCTCCACTCAAGCTGGCAAATTCCTGTAAACATGCAGATTCCATTGTTTCATTTAAGGGCAAACACCAATCAGGGTAGAAAAGGAATTTGCCCTGGAAGAAAAAATTGGTCCGAATCCTGTGAGCCAATTTCCTCTTTCCTCTTCCCACTTTTTATTCCCTCCAGGTCCCAGACTGCCGGAGGCTTGGTCAAGCCCAGAGTCTAACATTTGGCTGGCTTGAGAATTAGCTGGGGAGCAATTGAAAACTAGGTTTCCCTGAGCCCCATCCCACGCTTGCTGAATCAGAGCTTGCAAAGGATGAAATGTGAGGCTTCTTATTTTGCAAATACCCTTCAGGCAGTCTCACTCCCTGGCCTGGTCTATAGACACTGTCTTCCCAAAATGATTCCCCCAAGCCCAAGAGCCCACCTGCTCTTGCCTCCTCTAAATAAAAAGTGGTACAATGAGAGGCTGGTTCTCCTTTGAATAAATAAATAGAAACAATTTGAGGTCCTACTGAATGCAAATATTCAGTTGTCTTTGTTCCTTACTCGTTAGCTGTTAGACTTCAGAAAATCATTTAATCTCACTGGATTTTATCCCTCAACTATTAATCGGTAACATTAGCTTAGGTGGCTCAAAAGTTCTCTGACTATATATCTCTCTTACACACCTAGTAAGGGAATACGCTCTGGACTATTTATTTTCATTTATATCCAAGCTCTTATCCAAAATACTCCCCTTGAAGATGGATGAGACTTCTCCCCTACTCTCATTCCTATGACTCAACTGGAATCTCACGTGAGCAGAAAAAAAAACAACAACAAACAAAAACAAAACTAAAAGAGGGGAAAGAGAGGAGAGCAGGTAGGAGGCAGAAGAATTTTCATTTCTGATTCAGATTATTTCCTCAAAGTCCTCTGTCCCTGTGGGTCAGTCACTCAAAGTTATTATGTTATACATTGCACAAGTAAAAGGCACATAAAAGGTATTCAGAAAAGACTTGTAGGTAATATTTGTTTGACTACGACATTTGACCAACTTCATTCGAATATGTCAAGGAAAAACCAAAGACCCAAAATGGTCTCTGTTAGGATGAACTTAGTATGCTAGACAAGAAAAGCTGCATTCTTCTGGGAGGAGGAATTCAGCAGGCCTCTCCTAATAAGTAGTGAGAGTCAAATAGAAGGCAAACGGGAGACTCAGTCTTTTCTAAATTAGGAAGGATCCAAATGGAACTTTGCAACTGTTACCAAGGGGGACTGAAAAGTTGCCGATGGGATTGGTCATTATCACTGTATGATGTCATCTGCATGATGTCATCTGCTTCTCCAGTCCAATCCCGGTGTGTGGTTCTCGACTGAGTCCAGTATAAGTTGTTGGAGGCTCAAGCTGGCTCTGAGTTATATGGGAGTCAAGCTTTTCTGCAAATGGTCAAGGTTCAAACAGAAATTTCCTTTACCACGAAACTGAAGTAAATAAGATCATACTATATTTATTGCTTTATAACCTATCTTTTGCACCTCATGATACACTAGAACATCTCCTACCAAAATATATTAATCTTTAACAGCATTCGTAATGACTACAAAGTGTTCCATTATATGAATGTGCTGTCACTGTCACGTACCCAGTTGCTCATCTCCGGGTTGCTTCCATTTCTCTGATACTACAGACAGAGCTTCAATGCAAAGTCTCAGAGCCAAATACTGCACAGACCCTCATTCATTTTCTTTAAGTACATTTCTAGAAATACAACCACTAAACCAAAAGTGATAGGCATCTTTAAAACTGTACTTACTGCCAAAATTGCCCTCTAGAAATGGATTATCGTTTGATACTTGTACCACCAAAGGCCTGTGCTACATCATTCATGTGTGAGATCACAGGCAAGGATAAGCAGAGAACTGAGGGCTGACGAGGCTTGGGCTCTCTTCTCCTTCTCCGGCCTGGGCAGCCTGATTCTGTTTAAGGTATGGTTGGCTACTGTCACTGTTAGGGCCCCTCCAGAAGCAGACCCCGAGATAAGGATTCATTTACAAATGGGTTATTCGGGAGGTGGGGAGGTGATCCCAGGAAATACTAATTGTAGGGTCTGGGGAGGAGGAAGGAAGCAGTAAGACAGGGTAGGAAAGGTAATGAATAAAGAGTATGATATCAAGTAAGTGACCACTATGAGCGGCTGAAGGTTGATCTTGCTGGGTAAGTCTGCAAACGGTATAGAAGACGCTCCCCAGGGCTGCCTCCCTGAAGAGCGAGGTAGCTGCAGTGTCTATACATCAGCTCCCCCTAGACATGGGTTGAAGGCTGCTCTGGGAGGATCTGATTCTCCGGCACTCCCAGCCTGCTGGGAGCATAGCCAGGCAAAGTGATGCAGAGCCAGTAAACTCTGAAAAGGTAAGAGCCATACGGACTGCAGCAATCTTATGGGTGATGCGTGCGTGGTGGGGCCAAGTGGGTCAATGATATACTTCTCTGCGGTTTCTAGTCAGACTCTTCTATCACATTCCAGCACTTATACAACATGGCAAAGTTCCACAAAGCTACCCGAGCCTCCAGGCTGTGGTGCAGTCCCATGGATGAGAATGCATCATGACGTTTATTGACGTGTAAGTCACATGAAGCAAAATGCTCCCATGTGAAATTTCTGCTTCCCATTGTGATGAAGTAACAAAGACCAGATATGTCCCCCACCACAACAACTAAAACAATCTGGACAAAAGACGGGTACCAGGCTGACAGTAGAACATGCGAGTCTTGTTCTGGGGGTTGTGAGTTCAAGTCCCCTATTGGGTGTGGAGATTACTGTTTAAAAAATGGGGCAAAATATATGAGACGATGGCTTTCTGAGACTGGACAACAAACAGGGCAGCACGGTGGTCCATAAGAAAGGAGAAATCAACAACATGAATCTGTGATTGCCCCAGCTTACTATCTGGGGAGAGTTTTCAGGTTTCAGCACAGGGAGGAGTAATGCTCACAGAGTCAGGGGGGTAGGGAGTAGTCAAGGAAGCTAGAGTTGGTAGGGCAGAATAGCAGGAAAGAGATAGAAGCACACAGAGAAAGAGAGGGAGCTCCAGAGTTCTGCATGGGGTTCCCATGAAGTCCTTAGCTAAGTACTGATAAGACTGCATGTGAGGAAACCACCCAGGGCCAGGGAAAGAACCACTGGAAAAGAGCAGGTGGAAAATTACTCAGAGCTTATTCAGAATTAAAAATAATTACCATTTCCAACAGCAGAATGGAGAAACCTCATGATACACATTTGGTTGAGTACTGATTACTCATTTGTTTGCATACGCTTATTTGAGATATGGTTGAGTACTCAGAAAGATATTGCCTCTGCAGTGTGACCAAATTAGCCACAGAGTAAAGGCTCTGGTCCTGCGTAACAAAGCTTAAAAGCAAATCTCAAATGAATCAAAGCATTTCTAAGTATAAAACTCATGTATATTTAAAAGAATACCAAAAGAAAAAATCTAGCACCCAACAATGTAAACATTACAATGTCCGATACCCAGTCAAAAATTATCAGGCATACAAAGAGGTAGGGAAATGCAAAGAAGAAAAATCAATCATAGAAATAGAGAAATGACACAGATGATAGAATTGATATACAAGGACCTTATACAAGTAATGTATGGGATCATAAATACATTCCATGTATTCAAGAAGGTAGAGGAAAGCATGAACATAAGCAAAGACACAGAGGTAATAGAAGACTCGAACTAGCTTCCAGAGATGAAAAACACAATGCAATACAATGTTTGCAACAACAACAAAATACGGTAGAAGAAAAGATATGTAAGTTTGAAGACTTAGTAGTAACAATTATTCAAATGAAACCCAGAGAGAAAGCGCATTCATTTTATGTGCATATTTTGATACATTTTGGCAAATGTAAACACCTGTGTAATCACTACTACAGTGAAGATATAAAACATTTCCATCATCCCAGAAACTTCCCGTGTGTCCTTTTGAGATCACCAATCCCACCAAACAATTTCTGGTTCTAGGCGACTCCTAATTTGCTTTCTGCCAATATCTATTAGGTTTGTCTTTTCTTACGTTTTATATAAATGAAATCATACAATAAGTACTCTGAGTCCAACTCCTTTTGTTTAAGTGTATTGCTTTTTATTGCTGAGTAGTATTCAACTGTATGCATGTGAATTAGTTCATCCATTCACCAGTTGATGAACATTTGGGATGTTTCCAGTTTTGAGTACTTTTGAAGAAAGCTGCTCCGACCATTCACATACAGGTCTTGTGTCAAAGTTTCAGGGTTTTTTGAATACCTAGGAATGCAATGGTTGGGTCATATGGTAAGTGTATATTTATAAGAAAATGATCAAACTGTTTTCCAAAGTGGCTATTCCCTTTTATATTCTCACCAGGATGCAGGAGAGTTCAGTAGTTTCTCACCATTGCCAGCACTTGGTGTTGTCAGTCTTTCTTTTCTATTTTTAAAATTTGAGACATTCTAATGATTATGTAGTATTGTCTCATGGATCTAATTTGCATTTTTTTGATGATTAACAATGTTGAGAATCTTTTCATGTGCTCATTGGCCACTCATACATATCCTTTTGTAAAGTATCTATTCAAATCTTTTACCCATTCAAAAATTACACAGGGAGCAGTAAGAGTTCTTTATATACTCTAGATATAAGTCTTTTGTTAGATAAGTTTAGCAAATATTTTCCCTCAGTTTGTGGCTTGCCTTTTCCTTCTCTTCATGGTGTGATTCAAAGAACAGACATTGTGCTTTGCTTTATTTTTAACATTTACAATTTCATCTTACTCTCAAAAGAGTCTTTTGACCAAGATGAGCCTGGTATTGTTTTAACATTTTAGAGATAACGAGCCCTGCACGTTCATTGCCAGGTTCAAAGTCACACAGCTGGTCAATCAAAGACAATGTCAATATGAAACCTTTAGTTTCCGGATTCTAAATCTGTACAGAATTTGAGTGTGCTCACTCAGGAGCAATTCAGGGGTTTACCTCTTGAATGACATCTAAGAAAAAACTGCTTTATGCAGTGACCTCCAGGCAAGTGGAGGATTTCAAGGCTCTAGTATGAATTTATATTCCATCTATGGCTGTGTCTTCCCACCCACGAAGGGAGACGTGGAGAAAGAGCTGGAGCTCCTTCAAGTTGAAAGCTACTTATTAAACCTGACAGATGATGCAGGAGCAAAATCGCATGCCCTCTCATCGCCTCTGACCTCCCTTCAACTTCCATTCCCTTCTTGGACTTTTAAAAAATTGCTTTTTAATAATATCCATAATTCATGAAAAGAAACGATAAAATCAAAACATATTACCACTGGCTTATAAACGCCAGCACTATTAATTATTAACAGCCCAAGAAGGAAGTCAGGAATGATCCCAAAGGTGAGAGAGAGAAAGGCGCTAGAGGAAAAAAAAAAAATGTTGCATATTAAATGGGAAATTAATTCCTCTTCTCAAAGAGCAAGCAGAAGTTTAGCTAAAATAAGGGGCCTTGGCAATCCTCTAATGAAAAGCCCTCATGCCACAGATGGAAAAAACCTGAAGCCCCAGGCACGGCCTGCCTTGAGTTAGGATAGGGCAGCAAAATGTGTTTCTTTTTATTGCCGTCCTGTTCTCTAACTCTGCCTCTTTCAATGCCACACTTGACATCAGGGAGGACGAGTGTTTTCCAAAAATAAAGGGACTCGTTGTTTGCAAAGCCTAAGAATCAGTCTTCACTTTAATGTTCCAAAGCTCGCTGCCACTTCTCCAATGCAAATAGAATCGCCCCCTCCGCCGCTCGAGATGCCAAGTGCAGAAGAAATGTGCACGGGCGCGCGATCTAAGTGATTTACCTCAAGAACACCAGTGGGCACAGGCTCTCCCAGCCCCTGGAATTTCTTCACCGCACATGTAATCCTTGGGGGCATAAAGGTTGCTCTGTCTTCAGAAAATCCCAACTACAATGTAAACGCTGCAGGAACTTGGGACAGTGACTTCTCCAGGGCTTGCTTTCTCCATCTGCAAAATGGGGCCCATGATGTGACCCCACTTCACCAGGTTGTTCCAAGAGTTAAGTGAGATGATGTGCCAAAGACATGAACACAGGTAGAGGCTTAGGTGAGGTTGGCCAGGAACCAGATGAGAGACTGAGGGGAAGGAGAGGCACCCAAGAATCTTGGGGGGGGGGGGGGCAGGAGGTACGCAACTACATCAAAATTTGCTACAACCTCCTACACAGTTTTGCCCAGGACCATGGTCTCGGAATGGGGGGGGGGGGGCAGTTAAAAACCGATCCTTCCACGCTGGGAATTGCTCCCGCTCCGCTGCAGGTGAGGACAGGTCCGGGCGGGTCCCTGACGTGGAGCTGAGCTCTGCTAGGTTTCCTACGGCAAGACAAGTTGTTGAATCAAGTGGGGAGCTCTCTGCTACTCAGAGGACACAGTATTCTCCTTCCGGGAACCTCTGGTTCACCAAATCATGCAATTTATTCTCTTATAAATGAAAGGACTTATTTTGATGGTATTTCTATCATTTCCCTCCCCCTTTGGCATTTTAATTCCACCAAAGTTTCAGCAAAGAACATGTTATTCAACCCAAGGCACATGTTTGGGAGTGGAGAAAAATAGAAAAATAGAAATTTTGGAAAAGTTAGACACAAGTGGCTCTTTTGGTTAGCATGGGAGAGGTCTTTTGGAGAAAACACCTACTCTCCTCAGTGGTTAATATTCTCCATCAGCTTCTTCCCTCTGCATCAGGCACTGCCTCCCGTGTGCCTTCTCACACAAATCCTGCTGGGGGGGGAGGGTAAAGGGGTGGGGGAGACCACAAGGTGCTAGTATTCTGCTTAGACATGTTTCAAGTGTATAAAAAATTTAGAATGTTGACCTGTAATCCAGACAGCATATACCTCTCCTTTTTTCCTCATTTCCAACCCAAAGTCAAGATTAACCCCAGGACTCTCCAATAGGCTCTTAGCTCTAAGAGGCAGAAGATTCAGCTGTCAGAGGGACTTTCTGACAGCTTTTGACCAGGCTTTCACTTCTAACCATGCTATGATACCCTCTTCTATTTTCATTTTAAAAAGTCAAATGTATTGCTTTTTTTTTCTCTCCATTGGCTCTATTTCGATTTCGAAAAGAACGCAAATATATAATAGCACCTCTTTTTCTTATTCGTTTAATGCATAGTTTATATTTGAAGAAGAGAAGACAATTGTAGCTAATCACCAATAAACAGGCACAATTGTCCCTTTGGGACTAGACGCCCCCCCCCCCCCCCACTCCCCACTTAACCCCAGCTCTGCCTCGGTTTCTGTGGGAGGTCTGGCATCAGTGGGAAAGATGCTTACACTCTGGGGAAGTTATGTGCTGGGCTTGGGACTCAGTGATTTCTACAGTAACTCCAAGATGGATTGTGCTTTCTATTTTTGGATTCACACTGGGAAGCCAATTAAATTAAAAGGCTATTCATTTCACTATATTTGTCTCCAGGCTGCTCAAATAGAAATGCAAACGACTTCTATTGAGTGAGTTTTCTGCCTCAAAAAGAATGCCTTCTCACTTGTGGACTTCAGAGTCCAATTTGCATGAAGGGGGAGAAACACACACCCCAACCCGCTTGGCTACTTGGAGGCTTCCTTCGCAAACTGTTTGAAGTTAGGCTAAATGAAGGCAGAGTCAGCTTCATGGCCACTCCCAGGTCCTCAGCACAGTTGGCAAAAATAGTCTGTGTTTACTGAAATGATCACAATTGGGAGGAAGGGAGGAATCCACTCTTTTTTCCAGCTTAACTAAGAAGAGTGAACAAATGATAGAGCCTAAACATGGCAAACACTGCTTCCTCGGTGTCACTTCCTTTCACAAGGGGCCCTAGCCTTGCAGAGAAGACAGCTGCAAGCAACCCTTGGGCCCCAACTTCCATTTTCAAATCCTACACAATGAGACGCTGTGCTGTCCGAATAGCTCAAACCAAAGGGCCTGACTTATAGTGTATGGCCAGTGATGACCAGATCAGAGGCTCAAGCAGAGTTGACTTAACCCAGCAGAGATCACTCTGGGGGGTGAGGTCATGGGTAGGGACCAACCGGATGGGGTCATTAAGCGTCCTTGAGAAAGGATCCATGGGGAGTGGACACTGAAAACACATGTCTACTACATGCCCACATGGGTAGAAAGGACCTCTCAAAATGAATTAACTGGTGGCTTGTCGAAGAACCAGAAGCAACTAGAATTTGCAATTTGTTCCTTAAAACACATGTGGCATGTGGGACGTAGGAGGACTGTCCTCCAACAGTCCTTGTGCAAAAGTGATTTCAATTTTGAATAGATGAGCTTCCTTAAAAGGAACGGGACTTTCGCACTAGCCTATAGTCTATAAAATAACAGCCTACAACCTGCCATTTGTAGATCATTTCGGGGCCTGGACAGCCCAAATTGAAACTTGCCCATCAATGGTGGCAGATGAAATGTTAGGTTGCCTCCAATGGCAGGGCTACCAGGATCCCAGTGATGGAGAGGATGCGAGTTAGCATGGCCGTCCTGGCCTTCCTTATGGCTTACTGAGACCTGTCTGGCGGGATGCAATAAACAGAACAAAATTTGAGACAACAAAAATGCCTCAATGTTTATGAAAGCCTAAAACTATTTCCCAGAAAAAGAAGCCGTTTGGAGCAAATTGAAAATCACTTGACTTTATCTTCACTTTTATGAAAAAAAGAAATCCCTATCTGGCGAAAATTCACCTCTGTCTTTGAAATTCCTATCTACTTAAAAATGCCTAGAGAAAAAGAAGAAGGGAATGGAGGGGAGAAGGAAAGAAGAATGGGAGAGAGGGAGAAAAGGTTGGTACAGAGAGCCTGGAACGCGAAGAACAATTTGACCATCTCAGTACCTGCCTCTCAAATTTCAAAATACACTCTTTTATTTTCTTTTTCTCATAAAACAGAGCAAATACAAACATGAGGCCTAATCTTCCATCAGGGAAAATGTCCTCTGAAAAGTCTGATGTTTTTTTAGTGAGTGTCCCAAATCAGTCGATTTAATCAAAATGAATGGGCAGTTTTTTATTCTATTGTATTCCTACTATCCCCTAAAAACAGGCAAAGCCATAAAAAATAAGATAAAAATGCCAGCAAACATGTACCAAATGTTCATAGCAGGTCTATCCATAGTAGCACAAAACTGGAGACAACCCAAAAGTTCATCAGGAATCGAATGGATACGGGTGCCTGGGTGGCTTAGTGGGTTAAAGCCTCTGCCTTCGGCTCGGGTCATGATCTCAGGGTCCTGGGATCCAGCCCCGCATCGGGCTCTCTGCTCAGCGGGGAGCCTGCTTCCCCCTCTCTCTCTGCCTGCCTCTCTGCCTACTTGTGATCTCTCTCTCGCTGTCAAATAAATAAATAAAATCTTTTTTTTAAAAAAAGAATAGAATGGATAAACAAATTGTGGCATCTTCATACAATGGAATACTAGCAATGAGAATAAACAAACTACAACTAGATGCGGCAATAGGAGAAAATCTCACAAGCATAGTGTTTGACGAAAGAAACCAGATGCAATGGAATACTTATTCTATGATTCCATTTACATTAACATTCAAAAACAGGCAACTAATTTATGGTGATGAAGGCCAGATTAGTAGTTACCATTGGAAAAAGAGAACATGTGGGAACCCCTGGAATGTTTGTCACGCTTTCTTTCTTGATTTGAATGATGGATACACTTTGTAAAAATTCATCAAGCTTGCACTTGCTTGTATTTTACTACAATAAAAAGTTGACTTAAAAGTGCATATGATATGAGCAAACTTTGGGGAGGCATGGAAATGTACTATATTTCAATAGTGATGGTGATTATGTGACCATATATATTTATTAAAACTCACCAAACTAGAGCCTTAAAGTTGGTGAATTTTATTATGTGTAAACTATACCTAATAAAGCCAATTTTTTTTTTAAAGATTTTATTTATTTATTTGACAGCGGGAGATCACAAGTAGGCAGAGAGACAGGCAGAGAGAGAGGAGGAAGCAGGCTCCCTGCTGAGCAGAGAGCCCGATGCAGGGCTGGATCCCAGGACCCTGAGATCATGACCTGAGCCGAAGGTAGAGGCTTAACCCTCTGAGCCACCCAGGCGCCCCTAAAGCCAATTTTTTAAAGAAAGATTTTATTTATTTTATTTGAGAGAGAGCGCACGCATAAGCAAGTGGAGGGGCAGAGAGAGAGGGAAAAGCAGACTCCCTGCTGAGCAGGGAGCCCGATGTGGGGCTCAAACCCAGAACCCTGAGATTGTGACCTGAGTCAAAGGCAGATGCTTAGCCAACTGAGTCACCCAGGTGCCCCAAGCGAATTTTTTAAAAGTTTAAAGAGTTTAGGCAAAAGAATTCTACTCTCTGCACACAAAAGCAGTTTGAGAACAAATTCAGAATTAAAGCAACTGCATGCATTTATTCCTGTGCTTTATTTTGCAGGAGAAACAAATAAATCAATGGCTCAAATGCTTCAATGTGTGTGAATTATTAGAATATAAGTCCTCAAAGGCAGAGATCCTATTTATATATGAATCTTAGTACTAGCCAATTGGAAAACTGAGCCTGGGGATTCTCATTGCAGTTCTAATTCATAATCCTCTAAATGTCTCCCAGTGTCACTAATGTGCTTGTATCAGCACATTATCATGGCTGTGCACAATAATGCTGCCAAACACCCACAAAACTTCATTTATTGCTCACGCATCTGGAGTCCGCTGAGCAGGGGGGGGTGGCTGGGCAGCTCTCCTAATCTCCCACAGCTTGCTCCCATGCCTAGGGTGAGGCTAGCTATTGGCTGATAGAAGTTGGCCTCAACTGGAATGACTGTGGCAACTTGATGTGGTTGTGATCCTCCAAGATGGTCCCCAGTGAGGCTTGCCTCCCAGTACATCCTTGCCCTTGTGCAATCACCTCCCAGGATCCTCCAAAGATGACAGTCATTCCAAGGCTTGATTACCAAAGACATTGTAGCTTCTGCCTTGGTCATTTGGACCACTCAGCTAAGTAGAAGCCAGACCATGTCACATAATCAACCCTATGGAGATATTCTCATGGTGAGGAACCAAGGCCTCAACATCCAGCATCAACTTGCCAGACACATGCATGAGCCACCTTGGATGTGGACTCGTCAGTCCCAGCCAACCCTTCCAAAGACCATAACCTTTGAGCCAGAACCCTGAGCCAGAACCAAACAGCTAAGCCATTCCTAAATTCCTAAGCCATAGAAACTCTGAAAGATAATAAATGCTTAGTCTTGAGCTGTTAAGTTTTGGGATAATGTGATATGCAGTCATAGATAACTAATATACTTGACTCTATCCCATGTAGCTCTCATCATTCAATAGGGTACCCTGGATACATTCTCATGGTGACAGTAGAGACGCAAGAGAACAAGCAGAGAAATGCAAACATGAAAGCACTTTACAAATCTCTACTTGCATCATCATGTCTCCAAAGATCCCTTGGCCAAATTAAGTCAAATGACTCAGCTCAGCGTGGTAGGGCAGGGTAGGTTAGCTCACCTACTAAGGGAAGGCACTACAAATTTATATGGCAAAGAGCATGGTTGATGGTTTTAAGAGGTGTCCACAAATTTTTTTGGCACTGACCTATTCAAAAGGAAGGGCCTATTTCCCCTCCCCTTAGTGTGGACTGGACTTTGACTCTCTTCTAATGAATAAAATGTGGTGGAAGTGATGGTGTGTGACTGCTCTGGCTGGGTCATAAAAAGGACTTCCTGGTTCTCTCTCTCCCTCTCTCTCTCTCTTTCTCTCTCCCTCTCTTTCCCTCTCCCTATCCCCCTCCCTCCTCTCATGGATTTCTTGCTCTGGCCAAAGCCAACCACTTGTAATGAAGACAGTCAAGCAGATCTATAGAGAAGTCTACATGGAAAAGAACTGCCAACCATCAGAACCAACTGGCCACCATGTTGGAGGCCGATCCTCTGGTCCCAGTCAAGTTTTCAGATGACTGCTGCCCTAGCCCCTATCTCAAATGCAAAACCAACCTGAATATTTCTGACCCACAGGAATTGTGATAGATAATACAGTTTTATTACAGTTGTAAGCCACTAAGTTATGGTATAATTCATTATGCAGCAATCAACTAACACAAGGAAAGATGAAGAATTAGAGCTTTTATTTTTAACCACAGTTCAGGATTCTGGGCACAAACAACGGGATCCACTCTAGCCAGTTTAAGTAGAAAAGAAACATATTAAAGCGTACTGAAGAATCTGCAGGAGGGCCAGAGTATCAGGTCTAGAGGCTATAAAGGCAACAACAATACTCAAAGCACAGGGTATCTCTGCTCCAGCCAGGACTCCATTCCTGCTGAAGCTGGATTAAAATATCTCAGCTTGCAACATTAAAGTGGGTAGCTGGGTGCCAGAATGTTCACCATTAATATCTTAGAAAGCTGGATGCCTTCACGCCCCCATTCACCCAAAAATGGAATCAGTGACGTGCCAGCTTCATCTTCCTGCTCTCCTCCAATCAGAGGTCTTATACAAGTGCATATAATTGTTGGAGTCTGTCTGCAAAGGAGGATGGGAAAAAATGAGTTGTGGGCTCCATTCTTGGGGATGTGTGATTTGTGATTTATAAGATAGGAAATATCCCAGTAATAGGAAGGGTATCCAAAAGGTGCTGAGTAGCTAGAAAACTTAACAAATGCTCACTTCTTGTCCCATATAAAATCATCATTACATTACTAAAATATAGACAATTAGAGAAATTACTGACATGTCTTCCTATTTCCTGGAACTCAAGTTGGTAAAAGAAATTCAACCCTAGTACCGTTCCCAAGCAATTTTAATGACTGCCTAGAGTTCTGTGCTAAGAGGAATGCTAGTCTTGGGTGGAAAGAAATCTGGTTTCAAGTTGTAATGATGCCATGTGTGCCACATATTTGGGTTAAATAATAGGTACCTACAAACAGAAATGCCCTCTATTTTCTCTCCTTTCCTACAAGGAAAGTCTGAAAATACTCCAGGACCTTTTATAATTCTTTAGATTAAAACTGTTCCCACTGACCAAACCCTCATTTAGTCCTCTATCTGAAATGGCATGCAAGTCAATCTATGTCCCCATTGTATCACTCCAGTACTTGGTAGAACCAAGATATGTAAAACAACTCTTCTAGTGAAATATGGTTCCTTGTTCTGTATCCTCCTCAGCTTCTTACACTTATGTCATCCCCTGAGGGACCTCTGAGGAACTGCAAATTCTGCAAGATGAAGTTTGAATATCACTGACCTATATCATTCATATAACCAACTGTTTATCTCCAAGGCTTCTTCATTCATGCTCATTTTCTGTTTCCTGTCACTCAAATTCAGCCACTTGGTAAGACTAAATTGTGGACAAACAGTCCCTACACTTTAACCCTTCCATTTCCCTATCTGGATGGTGTAACTTTTCCCCATGTGAGTCAATAATGTTTATAGCACTAGAACTTGGCATGATTTGCTGTCTTTTAGTCACCTCACAGAGACCAACTTCAGGACTGGCAATGATAAGTCTATATTAAGTTGCTTCATCTTTGTCCTTGTGCTAATAGCAAGAGACTTCCCTATCTGAAGATTGAACATCACACCTATTATGTCATGGTTTCAGTGGGGAATATTCATCCCCGTTGCCTCCATTTTTCCCTAGCCATTGTTGCTCTGAGTGCCCTCAGCAGTCTCAAAATTATGTTAGGAACCAGGATATTTGCTCATGCCATAGAACAATGCTTCTCACACGCCAATGTACACACGAATCACCTGGGCATCTGTTTAAATGCAGATTCTATTTCAGCAGGAGGGGCCAAGATCCTACATTCCCATCAAGCTGCCAGGTGATGCTGATGCTTCTGGTCCATGCCACACCTTACCGATCAAGGTTCTTCTAGATCCAGTCTCACCCTAAATGGGAGGAACTTACTATTTTTCCTAGAACTCTACTTGTGTAACTTTTCTTCTTACCTCTCTCCTTTGGATCACATTCCTTCACCATCAATCCCCTAGACATTGGTGTTCATTCCTGCTCTACCCTTGATCACACTAATTTTATTCATTCAATGAACCAGTAACCATTAAGACCATACCATGAGCTAGACACCATGCTGTGCACAAGGGATACATACATAGGGGTACATAGACATCCATAAACAAGATTATCCCTGCTCATATGGAACTTACAATCTAAAGAGCAAGACATTAACAAATAACTACTTAATAATTACTTATAATTGTGAGGAGTGCTAGGAATGGAAATTATAGGATGCTCTGAGAGCAAATAATGGAGAAAAATCTAATCAAGTCTCTTGGGCCCTTGGGGTTTCCACTTTGCGTGACTTCCTTTGGTTTCATATAAACTCAGCCTTGTCTTTGGTGAGGCAGAGCATTATAAGTTTCCCTCATAGCCCTTTACCTTCCTCTTGACCATGGCCACTAGGGTGCACTTGGTATTTCATGGCCACACTCACTTTTGGCAGGAAGATGATCATGGGATGGAGCTTACAGTTGGCAGGTGTGTCTTGGACTTTCATAACTCCAAATTAATATTGGATTGCCTCATGTCATTCTTGCCCCTTGGCTCCCCTTGATAATGGTTTTGGCCATCTGCAACGGTAAGCTGTTCCCTCCCAAATCCTAGTCAACACTTCCCCTTGCTCAAAATGACAGCAAATATAATACCCTAATTTCTTCCTCTCATGACCTCTTTTGTTGATCTACTACCTAGAACTATGACTAGGCTACTACCAGCAAATTACATTGATTAACACCAACGCCTTTAATATTTATTCGTTAAGAATGACAAGATCCTGGGGCGCCTGGGTGGCTCAGTGGGTTAAAGCCTCTGCCTTCAGCTCAGGTCATGATCTCAGGGTCCGGAGATCGACCTCCGCATCAGGCTCTCTGCTCAGCAGGGAGCCTGCTTCCCCCTCTCTCTCTGCCTGCCTCTCTGCCTACTTGTGATCTCTCTCTCTCTGTCAAATAAATAAATAAAATTAAAAAAAAAAAAAAAAAAGAATGACAAGATCCAAATCTAGTTGCCATATCAGAGATTCTGGCCTCCTTAGGCTCAGAATGCTTATCTAGCTACAATAGTTATCCTTTCCAGTCTCATAGGGTATTAGTTGGGCAAGAAAGAGAGAAAAGGTATGGATATTGGAGAACCATTATAACCTATGTAAGATAAAGTCTTCCATGGTTTCAGTCCTAAAATTCATTTCTATATGGTGTTATATTCAAAGAAATATGATCCTTCAGCCAAACTCTTTCTGCAATGGAAGTTGAAGCTTTCCTGAAATCTTTTAGAAGTGGATTCCATTAGTTCATTTTAACTTTAAGGAAAACTTAAAGTCCCATTTCCTGTTATTTCTCCTTCTTGATATTTCACATCTAAAATAGCTGCCTGAATGTCTTCTCTCTCCTGTCTCTCTCAAAACTCTAACTCCCCATCCAACCAGACCCATTGGACATCAACCCTTCATCAACAACACTTCCCTTGTGGGATTCATTCTGCCAAAGTCTTTTTTTCTTTTTTAAAGATTTTATTTATTTATTTGACAGAGAGCGAGAGATCACAAGTAGGCAGAGAGGCAGGCAGAGAGAGAGGGGGAAGCAGGCTCCGTGCTGAGCAGAGAGCCCAATGCAGGGCTGGATCCCAGGACCCTGAGATCATGACCTGAGCCGAAGGCAGAGGCTTTAACCCACTGAGCCACCCAGGCGCCACTCATTGTGCCAAAGTCTTATGACAATAGTTTCCCTCTCTTTCTCTTCCTCCAGTGTCAGCCCAGCATGATCTGGCCCTGTCAGCCCTGTCGCTCTGCCCAATGGCCTGACTTGGTCCAGGATCTTGAGGCAGATCTAGAATTCTTTCACCTAGGAATCTCCCACCCAGGAGGAAGAGAGGGCAGGTGTACGTTCTCTCGCATTGTCTGTGCTTGGTTTTGTCACTGCCATTTCGTATTTAACTGACTAGCATATGTATTCAATTAAAAATATATGTGTATATATATATATATATACAGTGTGTATGCAAATCTTTATACACACACACACACACACACAGAGATTCAGACTCCCTGTAGTAGATGCCTCCCTTCTCCAACCCTGCCAAAAGTATAAGTCCTCCCATGTCCTTCACCACAATCCTTTCTCCACAACCCACATGCTGGAATCCACAGATACTTGTCACTTAATTCACTTAGTTAATACTTGCACTTATTACCAACATTTTTAAACTTTACCTTAGCATACTGCTTTTCATGAAATGTCTAAAGTGTTTGATGTTAGGAGCAAATACAACTCATTGTAGTCCTAAGTATGCAGTCTTTTTAGGACTCTTGGAGGGATAGACTCTGATCAAGTGTTTTTGACTCATACCTGATTTTCTGCTCTACAGAAAGCCCCGTGAGTCCTTACACTGGGAGTGAGCTCTGAGCCATTATTTGTGAATGCTAATTGTATACAACATTAATGGAGAATGTGGATGACACTGGCTTCCTAACCTGCAGCTTTGTTTCATAAGCCCTGGCTGGCCAGCTGGGACTTTGATGGGGCATTTTACAGCACAGCCGCTGCTACCCTCGTGAAGCATTACAATCGCGTAAAATGTACTATAGGATTGTAAGTAATATGGAGCCTGCTCTTGGCATCTGTGCCATAATCATCTCTTCTCATCACTTCACTGCCCATTTAGGAGTCTTTGGAAGGCTTCCTCTCATATGAATAGGGGTGTGGAGTTTAATCAGTCATGCCTGGCAAAGACACCCTCATTTCCAATTCCAGTTCCAATTCCAGTTCAACAACTCACCAAAGGTGGTGTCAGGAAGTTCTGTTAACTTCCCTGTTCTCTTATTTAATTGGCATTTCCTCTCCGTCTCCAGAGCAGTCATTTCCCTCTTTCAGGTATGGAATACTCTGGAAGACCTGTTGTAGATGCTCAAAACAACTTACGCACACACCAATCAAAACTCAAGCCAAAGGCACATGGTGACCACTTAACCTGCTCTGAGTTCTACCAAGCAGAACCTTGGCACCAGAAAAATCGTCCTAATTCCTGTCTTGGTGAGATATTAGGAATATGTCTGAACCAAATATTGGAATCAATGACATGATCCTTGTCCCTTCCCAGTCCCATAGTGCCTATAGACAAAATAAATTATCTAGTGCCTCCCTAAGTTTCCATGCTGCTTATGACCCCAATGCAGGACACAATGTAGACTTTCCCCCACTGCTTGGAGTCATTCACTTGCTGATTTCACCCAACTTTCTGGTAAATGGAAGAGCAACTTATAGCACTCAAGTGTGAACCAATCCATTAGTACAGGGAGCAAGAACCAGGGTCTACTTCGAGCATCAGTGTATGCAGAAAATATAAAATGGCCTCTCACGAAGATAATGGGCCAATATCACTGGATTCAGGGATTAGTTCAGCCTGACCTGCTCCTGCCTCAGCAGAACTGGCCTCTGATGGCCTTTGTGGGGTGCCCTTCTGAGCTCAGGCAATAAGGTGTCTGTGTACCTCGCAGGGAAGAAGAGCTGAGCACGTGCTACTGATGGAAATGGTATCACTAGTGTGAGCAAGGTACTCTTGATTCAAGAGTAGACCTTCTCTTCTTTATGTGGATGTTGTTGATTTTGGCAAATGCATAAATAGGCAAATGTGAACCAACAGGGGCCAGAGGGAGGGAATTCCCCTCCTTCCCTTGTTTAAGCCTAAACATACTGGTGTTCTTTCAGGCTCTCAAACACTCTAATGCTAAATGTCATGGCACAATGCCCTTGGTCTCCGAATCGGCTGCACATCCCAATTATCTAGGAGCTTTCAAGAATCCCACTGTCCAACTCTCAGCCCATCCCAATTATATCCAAATGGCTAAGGGAGGGAGCCAGGCATCAGTAGTTTTTAAAGATCCCCTAAACGTTCCCATGTGCAGTAATTTGAAAACTACCAGCAAGGTGGTTATGAGCACAGACCCCGGGGTCAGATCTGGGTTTGAATCCTTGTTCCACAATTTACCAGCCATATGAGTTAAAGCCAGTGAGCTGCTTAAACTGTGTTTCAACACTCTCATTTGTAAAATGTAGTATTTTACAAAGAAGACTAGCATTGCCTCAGAGGCTTTCTATGAGAATTAAATGATGTACTATTTGCAAAATGCTTAAATCAATTCCTTGTATGTGCTAAGAGCTATAAAAGTCTGTTAAAAAGAAAAACACACGTGTGAGCTCATTGCTACCTCAGGGCTTTTGCTCCTGTTGGTCTGTCTGGAGTTAACCCTTCCTGACCTTCATGACCAAAAGGTAGCCCATCTACCCTAGCTACACTTTATCTTGGTGCCCTTTTTTATTTTCACGTACACATTTAGATGTATCTTTATTGAATATATTTTGGTCATCTGCTCCACTAGAATGTAAATCCAGCAAGAGCAGGATCTGCCCTATCTCTAGAACAACACCTGAGTAAATGAGTGAGTGAGGGAATGCAGACACTGGGGTGGATCTAATTGGCTGGTAATGGGAAGAGCAGGCCATCAAGGAAAGATGTCCAGGCCTTTTGACAGAGACCCTTCCACAGGCTCCAAAGTGCTCATGGTTCAAATACAACCTTTGGGTTCGCTGTGGGTGAGACTTCACGGCTCATACATTAGCATCCCAAATTAAGCCTTGTGCAAGAACCTTGGCTGTAAACAAGCGAAGTGGCCTCTCCCTGAAAATCTAGAGCCGATGAAATTGCACTCCAGATAATTACCTCATTTGAATTCTCTCATTTCATTTCCATAAATAGTTCATATCTATTTTATTTAGTCTATGGCTTGTCTATTTTCATTTTATAAATTGCTGCCCTTCCAATCAGGTTCCCCAGTAATCACTCACTATGTGGGTATGAAAGATGAACCTCTGAGAAGTTTGAATGGAATGAAACAGATGAGGACCATATCAAAGGTGGGGAAGATAGGTATATCTTCTATAGAATGCATGGTGCAGATTAGCCATAAGAAGTCATGGGTACCGGGGGAGTCTCTGTGCCCCTCGTTAGGATTCCACATTTCCGTTTAGGCTAATCATCCTACAGATGTGTTCCATTTCATGGAAGAGGAGACATCCTAACCTGGGACGCCAAGCCATCCTGAGGGTGCTGTGGATTCCAGAGCCATCTCCCTGTACAGATACATGTACAAATGCAGCGTGGGCTCCCCACAGACGCGTGTGCCCATCCCTGCACATTTCAGATCCTAGCTGCAAAGTCACTGACTGGGAAGCTGAGAATCGAAGTCAGCTAAAGGTCTGCTGGGCATGACGAAGGCTCCTGAGTGTCTGAGTCTATGAGAGGTCATGGGAATTACTAAAATATGATTTACAATAATGTTTTGGGAATAAGGATGTGATTTAATTTGAACTGTATCTTTATTTCATCATCACAAGAGAGGCAACATGGGCTATATAGACTTCCCAAGGTCAATGTCTGCCTTCTCAAGAGTTCATGGCAGTCTTGACTGAACGTAATCAGAAGAAACTTCACAGAGGGTCCCCAGGCCTCAGTACAGGCCCTGGCCTCCTAAACCTCCTCCACCTGTGGTACCTGGAACAGTGATCCTTCCTCGCCTTCAGGTTCTGGAGACCTCCAGACCCTCACATGGCAAGGCTAGGCTCTGGGAAGCTCACAGGTTGACTCTACCCCTTATGTAGTGGGCTGCAAACCTAAATGTACTCTGGGTAGATGGCTGACAATTTGTCAGAACACCACGGTTTGAAGTTTTCTGTTAGCCAGCACTTTGTTGTAAAAGATTGCCTAGCAGGTGCCAGCCAGGCAATAGGATCCTTACTCTCATTGTTGTCCACTGGAGGTCCACAATGCTGTCCCCACAGGACCACAAAAGATGTTGCTCTTGATCTAACAGTTGACTCACGGTCAGGGATCAGATCTACATCATTCGGCTGCTTTCTACCTCATGTATGTTTTAAGGAATTTGCTACATTTCCAGAATATGTATGCTTTGCTCACCAAGCTAAATGATCATCTGGTCCTCTCCCCCCCACCCCCAACAACTGCTATGTGGCCCCACTTGAGTCTCAGACATCTAGATGAGTGCTTCTCAAACACTAATACACACGAATCACCTGGACATGTTCTAAAATGCAGATTCTGTGGGTGGCTCAGTCGGTTAAGTGTCTGCCTTTGGCTCAGGTCATGATCCCAGGGTCTTGGGATCGAGTCCTGCACCGGGATCCTTGCTCAGTGGGAAGCCTGCTTCTCCCTCTGCCTGCCGCTTCCCCTGCTTGTGCTCTCTCTCTCCCTCGCTCTCTGTCTCTGACAAATGAATAAATCAAATCTTTTTTAAAAATGCAGATTCTAATTCAGGAGGTCTGAGACCATGCCTGAGACTCTGCATTGCCACCAGACACCCGGGCTGTACAACTCTGCTGACCAGAACCACCAGTCAAACAGCAACCATCTAGAGCTTCGGTATTCTCCCTCCTCAAATACATCAAAATCTAATCACTGCAAGTGACTTTGGACCATGAAGGTTCAGATGAGAGGGGAGGCTTGGTGTGGTTCCATCTTCAGGACTATTTGCCATTTGAGAAAACTAATACCTTGCCAAAGGAATGACGGTATTCTCATGGAATTCTGGAGCTGGGGTGGTTTGAGTTAAGTCCGAAACATCCTTTTCAAATCATCAGAAATCCTGACTATTGCCTCTATCCTGGGGCCCCACTTGTACTGCGTGGTGCCTAGCCATGAGGCCAGTACCAGCTGTGTGGACGAAGCAGCGGCAAAGGGGAGGTAAGGCACCCGGCACGACAGGACACAAGGTCTGTCTTCCTTCACACAGTAATCTACCTGGATCACTGCTGCCAGTGTCTTCTGCATCAGGCAGGACCACCTCTTCTGCAGGCTCAGCTGACCACAAATTCTGCTTTAAGACCTGTTCCTTGTCCAGACATCCCCAGTAAAAAAAAAAAAAAAAAAAAAGGTAGCAGGTGGCCGGAAATGGTTAAATCCAACTCATGGCTTTATCATCCAGAGCAGCTGATGGGGAAGAGCGTCAGTGAAGCTCCCCCAATTGCTCTTTCCCCACCTGGTTCTTCTTAGGATTATTTTATTTATAGCTAGGAAAAAATAATTACCTACAGCTGTGTCTCTCAGTTGCGGGGCGGGGGGAGGCCTGAAGGCAGCACCTCCACCCACCGGGACCTTGTTTGCTGAGCACACCCCCAGGAGGAACCTCCCGACCCCCTTCTCCACAGCCCCGTGGCCTCCCAGCCTTTTCTCTTCTTGTGGGCACTCAGGTTATCAGCCGCTGACCTTCCACACGGGCCCTCTCTAGGACTTGTCTGGGATCAATAGATTAATTTCTTTATTCCATCGCATTATCAGAGGAATGGATTTGAAAGACAAATAGCTCACCTCTAGGTCCTTCTTGGAGTTATGACAGACCCTATATGGTGATTAGATGAGCAGAATGCTTAGCAGGAGCTCCAAACACATTCAGATGGGAATCCTAGTGGGCCAGTTCCTTAACTTCTCGGTGTCCTAAACCCCACTGGTGCAAGGATTAAATAAATGCATGCCAAGTATTTACTCACATGTTCAAGCAGATGAGGTATTCAACACACAGTAGCAATTACTACACGGGTGGTGGTGAAGGAAGGAGGAACTGGAACCATAGAATTAGAGCTGGAAGAGAGGTCACCTGGGTCAGGGCATTGCAAAGTTCGTGGAGCATGAGAATCATCTGGGAGCACTGGGCTCCACCCCAAGGTGACTGGACTCAGTAGGTCTGGGTAGAGCCCATGAATTTGCATATCTAACAAGTCCCCCGGTGACGCTTTTGTACCAAGTAGCTGGACTAATGTTTTCTGATACAAGACATAGCCCCATGTCTCTGATGCTTATAAGATCTCTTAGAAGCTCTGTTGGGCAACTCTTACGATGGTGGAAGAAAGGAAATGAATCCTCACTGGTGATCTATAATGAATCATGAGCTTTAAATATATTACTTTATCCTCACAATAATTATGGAGTTACTTATAATTGTTCTGTTGTTTTATCATCTTAAGTTTTTTAAGATGATGAAGCCGATGCTAAGATAACTTAGACACTTTCACAGAAAAAATCGAGGGGCCAGGATTTGAACCCAGTCCCTGAGTTCTTTTTAAGATTTTATTTATTTATTTGAGAGAGAGAGAGGAGAGGGCACACACAGGGGGAGGAAGAGGGAGAAGCAGACTCCCGCTGAGCAGGGAGCCCAACGTGGGGCTCCATCCCAGTGTGCTGGGATCATGACCTGAGCCAAAGGCAGACACCTAACCGATGAGCCACCCAGGTGCCCTGAGTCCCTGAGTTTTTGTGTCAGTGATGTTCAGTTGTATCTAGGAACCTGTACCTTACACTGCACTTTATTGATGGGCAGCTCTTAAAAGTTGGATCATATTTTTGTTTTCATACTGAGCTACAATCTGCCTAGGCAGATCGTCAGTAGAATTGAAAAGGACTTAATATTTTTAATATTATTTGGGTAGAGAGAGGACAATCATAACATTTGGTGCACATTTGATCATGGTTAAATGTGTAGGTCCCAACTGCGGGTTTCTATGCTCAAATCCTGACTCTCCCACTTCTTATCTGGGTGACTCTGGGCAAGGTTCTAACTGATCCGTGCCTCCATTTTCTTAAATCTGTAACATGAGAATAGTATTAGTACCTTCATCAGAATAGTGAGTGGAGGAAACAGTTTAATGCATATATAGTGACATGGCAATTTTAGCTTTCATTATTTCAATCCATAAAGATTTTGTCAAGTCTTCATAAAGTTCTTTGTGACGGAGGTCTTAAAAATTGGAGAGGTCAGAGTTTTTTTCCCCTTTTTATGATATGACTGCAGTACATTTAGCAGTGTCTTTGAAGTCCTCGCTGCTGATTAGAGGTGCTGGATAAAAAGAATATCGAGAGCAGCTGTGCAATTCATCAGCAAGAGACGTGAGTTAAACCAACCAAGCTGCTATGTAGTTACTGTGTTTTCTGGCAGAGGTGACTGGGTTTCTTGTATTTTAAGGTAGAGAAAAGGGGTCTTCAGTGTTAAAGAAGACCACCCACGCATGTCCCAATCAGAGCCTCCTAAAACTCCAAGAAAGCCAAAGGAGGGGAAGATAAAAATACCCAATCATCAAAGGCAGGGGGATATTTTACTGCTTGGCAAAAATCATTCTTTAAGTTAAGTAATACAAATGATGAGGCACAGGAACACAAGTATTATTTATACCTAGATTGATTGGTTAAAAAACAAAACAAAACCTGAATCCGCCTCCCCTCCCTGAATGCTTGCCCTTGGTGATGTGACTTTTCAGTCCTTCCCTCCAAAAGGTGGAGTCTGTTTCCTCAATTCTTGATTCTGGGCTTGGCCAGAGGACTTGTTTCGGCCAAAAGGATGCAGCAGAAGTGATGCTTCGCAAGGACCACACCTGGGCCCAAGAGGTCCAGCGCTCTTATTAGAACATTGTGATCACATCATGAATAAGCCCAGACTAGCCTGCTGGAGAATGAGACACATGGCCCAGTCATCCTCATTGCCCCAGACAAGTGAGTGAGGACATCCAAGACCAGCCAGCCACATCCGTTTTATTGGGTGATTACAGAGTCATGAGCGAGCCTGGTCAAGATCAGTCAGGTCTGGTCCAGAACAGCAGAACCATCCAGCTGATCCAGAGGCTCATGAGACTCATGAGAAATAGGTTCATAGGGTTCATAGGGCTCATGGTTTCATCCCTCTGGGTTTTGTGCTGGTTTTTATTTTGCTGTTGTTTTTTTTTTTCACAGCAAGAGCTAACTTAACCCTGTAGAGTTGGTAGGAAAAAAACCACAACCACCACCATATTAAAAGCAAGAATAGTACTACTTACAGGGTTTGGACTATAGAAAATTGTTAGGATTCAACCATTTTTAACTTACAAAAATAGCAATTTCATGTGGGCCAACCTAATATTATTAAGTACTTCTCACACGTCAAGCACTATTTTCTATGAATTATCTTGTTTAATCTTCACTACAGTTCTATGAAGTACATACTACTATCTCCATTTTACCAGTGAGGACATCTAGGCTCAGTAAGTATCTGTCAGAAGAATGAATAAACGAAAGAGCAACATTTCTCAAGGTCACATGATCAATACCTAGTGGGACAGGAATTTGAGCTTAGATTGGATTGATTCTTCTGCCTACGGACTTTCTACAACAGGCGTTAATGACATTTATCAACCGTTCACTAGGCATCGGATGTTCTAAGACCTTTACGTGCCTCATCGCATTTAACCATCACATATAGCCTTGCAAAGTTGGTGTGATTTATGCATGGGGAAGCCAAGGCACTCCGGCGCTCAGTAATTTAACCAAGGTAATACACAAAGTAAATGACCAGGCCAGAATTTGAACCCAGGCAATGCTCCAGAAACTGTGGTCAATGTATCAGTTTTGGCACTTTTGAAGCATGGCACCTTTGAAGGAACTGATTAAGCATGGCACCTTTGAAGGAACTGATTAAGGAGAAATGGAAGGAGACAATGGGGTTTCTCATAAGCATAACCCCAGTAAATGTTTTCCATCTCTGAACTTAAGCCTGTATTACCCCAGCTTCATTGTAATAAAACTCCCATTTTATAAAGCCTCTTGCTTTCTAAGAGGGCATTCATGGTCTTTTCTCATCTATTGCCAAATTATTACACAGGAACTTTTGGGAAACCAGGTTCGTTTTCTCCTGGAGACGTGCGGGGAGACTGTTCTGCCAGGTCCTTGGAAAAGCCCCCTAGTTCTTCACCAAGCCAACCCCTGCAGCCTGAGATTTTCACCATCAGTAACACACCTCTGAATTAAGGCACCATTGCCAGAAAGCCCTTGCAAAAATGCAGTTTTGTTACCTGTAAAGGTTAATATAAATTAATTTGTATTATGCAAATTTAAGGGACACAAACTTAGGGACCCATGGAGACCAGCCACATGAAGGAAATGATGGAGTGAGCCTGGTGTCATGTGAGTAGGGATGGTGAGGACTGTAGCAAAATGAGGAGTCCATGTCCCTCCTAAATGCAGATGCTGGTACTGACATCAAGGTCATTGACATTGACAGATGTTTTTAGTTTACAAAAGAAGCCAAAACATCTAGATATTCTGGGGTAATTTCCCTTTAAAATATTATGAGGGAAAACTGATACATTGAGCTTGAACTTGTTCTGCACGAGGCTAGTTTGTGACACTGTGCTTAGATCAATATATCATTTCCTTAAGGGAGAACCACTCCCAAGTGTTGTCCCTGCACCAGCGACACCAACAGCACCTGGGAACTAGCTGAGAATGCAAGTCTCCGGCCCCACCCCAGATTTCTAAATCCAGATCTCTGGGAGTATGAGCCGGGTATCTGGGTTAGATACCTTTAAAAGCCTTTAAAAGGGGATTCTTTTATCAGTCGAAATATGAGTGGTCCAGAAGCAGAAGTACCAGATGTGCAAGGTCTGTGCAAGGAGTCAAGGACAGGGTCTGGGGCTGACGAAGGGGAAGGGATCCAGCCCTCTGGGCCAAGAAGAGGAAGTGGAAAGGGAAAGGTGCGACAAGACTGGAGAAGGTATTCTGGAGCTCTGCAAACAGGACCATCACCTGTGGACAGACAGGGCGCTCCTCCTCCAACGCTAAGTCACCAGGCTTTCTGAGGCTGGCACGTCCTCCTCTCCCAACTCCCAGGAAACTGACACTGTGTTCCCGTATCTGCAGAGCAGTGTCAGTGCTAAATCTGTTCCAAAGCGTGTCTCTGAAGTTGTCACCATTCTCAACTAATTAGTCAAAGGCTTCCATCTGCCTAGTGGCTCACCACACTTCTCATATTAATTTTTTATGCAAATGGAGTGATTTTAGGGAGGAACGATGTCAAGCAGAGTGATAGGTACCTCACTGGAGCCAGAGTAAGATACATCCTTAAGGTGCAATCAGCAAAATCTCCGGAAAGGTCATACTGAACCAGGCTTTCGTATGTGGGCTCCTCTGATGCTTAGAAACAACTTCAATTAAAGTCATGGGCGATGTCTGCAAAATCTATACTGACCTAACCTCCCTACTGTAATCTTAACTGTTTAAGAAGCCGGCCACCGAGCCAATCATTCAAAGCACAGTTCAATTAATTTCTCCTTCCTTCTTCTTTCATTCCCCCTCATTTTTTTGCTTAGCCGTGTAATCTTATTTTATTCTTTCCTTCTTTATATTATTTGCTGCCTTCTTTTTAAAGAAGCTGACTTATCTTTCAAGAACAAATGCCATTGTAGCAGTGACCTCGAGGATGATAAGGCAGTAGATTAAAAGCCAGCAGTAGCTTGAAATGCTGGGGATGATTTGAATGAAAGGGTCAATTGTCTAGTATTAATTCAGTAATAACTGGAGAGACATTATTCTTATTGCCTCCTTCCAGGCAGAACTATCTGGTGTCTCATGAAGTTCAGTGCCATTGCAAAAGTAAGTAAAATAAAAAATTGGATACAGGCCAATTCTGACTCCAATACTGACCCCACCTTTCATTTCTACTTACAGATGTTTGTTGGGATAGAAATTAGACTCTGGGTTCAGATCATTTCCTTCCCCCTGTATCAGATGGCTATTGCTGCATACGAAGCGTGCCAATACTTAATGGCTTAAAACAACATCCATTTATTTAGCTAAGAATTCCATGGGGCTACCCCACAGTTCTGTTGATCCAGGCTGGGCACCATCCTGAGACTCCATCATGTGGTCAGCTGGAAGGTTGTCTAAGGGCCTTCCAGTCTGGGATGGCCTCACTTTCTGTGGACCACTAGCTTTTGGGGAAACTCGTGAAGATGGCGTGATAGACACTATTGGTGCCCTGCCCAAATTCCTTAGGATCCCTCCTGCTGGTTCCTTGCGCCTGTCCCCCAGCTTGGCAGTGCTTTGCTGCTAAGGAGGGGCCCCTGTGACCCCTTTCAGAGAGTTGTCCTTGGATTACTGCAGCTTCCTCACCAGGACAGCTGGGAGTTGCTGAGATTATATCCTCCCCGTGGCCTCTAGACCAGGATGAAAACCTAGTTCCTTACTTCAATGGGGACAAACTCTGAGGCCTAACTGATGCTCTAGAACATTCCGCAGGATCGGGCAGAGGCTGGGAATTTGCCATCCCCTTCCCTGCCCTTCCCTACCCTCAATCCCCTCCTGGGAGTACTTCTTTAGGAGAACATTGGCTAGTTTCAGGGTCTGTTTGCAGAGATCCCAACCTAAGAAAGCTGGTCTAACCCAGCTGTCTTTAAACCGAGCGGCCCTGTTTGTCTGTAGGACATGTGTGTGGTTTCTTCACAAACGGTCACCTGAAGATAGTTTCCAAGCCAGAGTGTTTAAAATAAAAACGACCTCCAACAGCTCAGCCTTTTCTGTAGGTGAAAAGACAAACACACAAAGAAGTGAACCCACTCATTGGAAGGCACACAGACTGGGAGGATAGAACAAATTTGGGGGCCTTGGACCTGAGTCACATTCACTTGTGTCATTAAACTTGGGGACTCCCACTGGATTCCCCTGAGAGCCAGGCCCCTGAGAGAGGGAAGACAGTTGTGCAGAGGGGCAAGCCATGGGTGCACCTTAGCGAGATGGGGTGCTGCCTGGTTCATGAGTCCTTTAATGATACCATTATATCTTTAAAATTTAAAAAAGAGAGAGAAAAAAGACAGAGCCACGGTGTCTACAACCTGGGAAACTAGGGCTTTAGAACTGGCTCTGCCCTTATGATCTTCCCTCCCCATACCTTCTCCCCTCCATCTCTACTTTCCCCAAGTCCCCATCCCTGCTTTTTCCTCCTCCTCTCTCTTTCTCTTCACCTGCCTTCTGCCCCTCCTCCTGCTTCCTCCTTACCCTCCCTCCTCCTCCTTCCCACTCCCTTCCCACCTTCCTTCTCTCTCCACCCAGCCCAGCTTCCCGCTCCCTCCTCCTCCTCTTCCTCCCCCTTCTCTCCCTCTTTCTCCAGCTCACCATCTTTACCAACATCTTCATGAGTACCGCTAGCTTCTCCGCGATCCCTTTCCTCTGAAGAACTTCCCTTCTACTAATTTGTTTTCACAAGTGAAGACTCGTGAGCCAACGAGTGGGCACAACACACAAATCTGGACAGAAGGTAGGTCCAAGGCGCTGCGGTCAGGGGCACTGCCACGGGGAGACTCAGGGCCCTGAACCGGGAAGCGCTCCCTCCCGCCGCAGCCTTTCTCACCGGAGGCATTTTATTGGCCTTTCAGCTCACGGATCCGCAGGGCGTGATTTATCGAATGTGAGATCCATGTGAAAATACTGTCAAGCTTCTGGAACTAGGAAGATATTTAGAGCATTCCACTCACGTACATCATATTTATGAAAGGAAAAGGAAGTGGGTGGATTATAAATGAGAAAAACCTGGAAGAAAAAACGCTATCCTTTCCCAGCTCCGTCTTTTTACCGACTTCTTTCCAAAAGGCGGAGCCTATCGGTAAATACCTTATGTTGGTCGAGTGTGACAATTTCTGGCTCCTTTGCAAGAGACAGACTTCAGGATTACCAGAGGGTCTCTCCAGATCGCCCACCCCCACGCTTCTGCCCCTCCCCCGGCTCCCTACTCCAAGGCAACCACCAAGTCCAATTGTGGGAATTGGGAGCTCAGAGAAGTCAGAGATAGCACGGGCTAAACAAGAGATTCTAGGAACCAAACTAGGGACGGCACTGGTCTGGGAGTCAAGAATCCCAGGCCTGGGTCCCAGACCCACTAAAAGTTTCCTTTGTGACCTCAGGCCAGTCACTGTGCCCTCGGGGCCTCAGTATGGCTGATTTTAAAAAATTGCCAGTATTCGTGATTCCCCATATCCACGTTCTTTCCGTGTGACTCCACTGTATCTCCTAGCAAGAGCAGGAGTCCATTTCCTGGCCCCTTACTCTGGGCCAGCCATGTGACTGGCTTTAGCCAACAGAATGCAGCAGAAGTTCTGAGACGAAGCCTCAGGGGTCTTGCACACTATGGCTCCATTTCTTGGAACCCTGCCCAGCCATCATGTGCAAAAGCCCAGGCTAACCTTTGAGAGGATAAGAGACTACGACGAGCCTAAATGAGCCACCCCACTGAGGCCATCCTAGACCAGCCAGTTCTCAGCCGAGCAGGAGCTGCCCACAACTGCACAAATTTAGCCCCGGGAGACAATAAAAACTGTCCAGCTATGCCCATCCCGGATTTGTATCTAAGGGATATCATGAAATAAATGAATGGTTGTTATTTCAAGCAGCAGAAGTTAACCAATGTACTTGATTTCTTCATCTGCACAAATGTACAAAAAGGCAGGAACCTAAAGGTCTCTTTTTGCAGGTGCTTTTTGAAATACCTATAATCCAGAAAAGATTAGGGCCTCAAGTTAAGCTGTCCGTTAGGGTAGCCGCTAGCCCCATGTGGCTATTGAAACTTCAACAATTCATTGAAATTAAGTAAAAGTAACAAGTCAGTTCTTTAGTTACACTAGCCACATTTCAAGTTGACAGGCACGTGTGAGTCGTGGGCCCTGTCTACGACAGCACAGGTAATCCCAGAAGGTCGTGCGGGAGGGTACCACCCTGGGACCCCCGTGGTAGCAAGCCTCAGAGCTGAACACACAAGGAAAGTGGGACCTCCTGACCCACCACGTCTACACTCACTCCCCTAACACACACTACTCCACAGCAAGTACCCCCCACATGACCTCTGAAAATTTCAGACCTATGTTTTGAGTCTTCTGTTTTACCTAAAATATCGGAACCCTCAAGGAGTCCTTGGATTGACTGCAAGCAATTCCAGTGTTTTAGTGAGAGAGAAAGCGAGTGAGGCTCGTAACAAGGTAGAAAAGTCTTCAGATGGATGCCAAGCTTTCCCTCCTTCAGGGGATTGCCCTAGTTTTTATTTTAAGCATTTTTTTCTATGTTGATAGGGTTGATAGCTGACTTTATCTGCATTCAATCCTTAAAGAAGGTTGACGATTGATTTTTTTTTTTCCCTCTGTGTGTATGTGGGAGGTTTCCTCCCAATTCTCTTTCTACTTTTTTCCCCCTCCAACGCCCAGGGCTTCCTCTGACTTCAAAGAACTAGAAAAGACTCAGAGGAAAATGGTTATCTGACCTAATTAAGCATATAGATTAAGATTTTCTCTCGTGGTTGATAAAAAATTCCCTTTTCTTCACAAGCCTCATTCTGATTGGCTGGGTGAAGGAGAGCTGGAAAAGCACCTTCTTGCTGCCCTTCAATGAGGTATTGTCCCTGCAAGGAGCCGGGGCAGGGCGGGCAGGTGGGACCTGTGGGACAGGAACGGCAAGAGGGGGCCATTAGCAGAAATGTTTGGGGACCGCACTGCCTGGGTCTGAATCTCAGTTCAGCCACCTCCTACCTCTGGTGGATCCTTGGTCTAATTACTTAATCTTCCTGAGCCTCAGGTTACACATTCGTAAAATGAAGATGGCGACCGGTAAGAGTTTGATGACTGAATACAAGAGAATCCCGGAGAATGGTGCCCAGCACAGAACAAGAGCTCAGGGTAACCGAAGTGGACGTGCCAGTGCCCTGTCCAGGTTCTCAGAGACCCAGGCTACTGGTTCTGTGCCCCACCCCCACAAGCTCCTGTAGGCTTTGCTGTGAACAGCTTGCACCCGAGACCTTCTTCAGAGGCCTGGCCCTGGGGTCTGGTAAGGAGCCACCTTGCCTGCCCGAGAAGGGAGCCTACCTGCCTGCCAGGTGTTACCCCAAGCAGACGGTTACACGGGAGCCACAGTCAGAGAGCCCAGTTCCTTTGCCTTCGAGCAGATAGACCAAGAGGTGTAACACATTCCAGAGCTGCCCTCAGGATCAGGTTGAGCCTGGGGCTTTGCCTTGCTTGGCTTCTTCCCCTTTTCTGTCTGGCTTCCGGGACTCCTAGCTTCCTTCTGAGAGCACTTCCCCAGTAAATCACCTGCACACGAATCCTTTCAGGCTCCGCTTCCCGGGAATCAGACCTCAGATAGCAACTATGATGATGATGATTTGATGAGGGAACAGAAAGCGAGCTGAGGACAAAGCACAAGCTGACAGCCCACAACCCACCCCAGCCACCCCAACCCCCCACCCCCGCCGTGAGTTATGTGTGACACTCCTCAGGAACACCTGGCTGCCTTAAAACTAAGGGAAGGGAAAAACTAACAGAGATCACAGTCCTGCAAGACGTGAGTCTCCGTCACGTTACCAATGTCTTCGTGCTTTACAAGGAAAAAGCATTCTTACAATAGCCTCACTTTCAGAGACCCGTAACTCAATTTCCTGGAGCCCTAACATCCCCCTTCCCTCCATTGTGATGTGGGAAACAAAGGTAGAAGGGAATGTAAATAAAATAAAATTTCCTTATAACCTGTAGCCCCTTGACAAATATTTCAGGCAGGCACAGTACAACATTCCTCCAGGAAACTCCCAACTATCATAATGTTAATGCTTTGCTAGAGGGAAGAAGGACCTCAGCTTGAGGATAGCAAGGCCTCCAGTATCCTGAGAGTCTTCCTTAGCATATGAAAGCCCTTTGTCCTGACCTCCCAAGTATGTAATCAGCCGCCCCTCACACTCCCAGTGCAACAGCTCTTTCTGCCCCGGGTCCTGTCCCTGTGCTTTAATACAGTCACTTTTTTGCACCAAAGACGTCTCAAGAATTCTTTCTTGGCCGTCTGCTGTGGACCTCACCAACATTCCAAAACTACATCACTATTTATTTTTACTGTTATTGTTACTAGTTTCATTATCACAGTCAAGCCCTAAAACACGATTTTGATCCTATACGAGGTGATGCTCTTTATTTCTCCAAGTACACACAAATCAGCACTTTTCAAAGCACTTTGCTTTTCCCCTGTTTTGGTTCATCGTTATGACCAGATGCTCCCGGGAACAAGAGATTAAATGAGAACTCCCATCTATTCCCTCTTCTCTTTCCTCCCCTGGCTACTTCCAGCAAAACCAGGACCTCCCATGCACTAACCCAGGTACCTCAGACCATAAAACTCAGCCTCTCAACCCTCTTCCAAACTGCCAGCTCCTGGGCCCTAGGATGCATACACTCTAGCATGGTCTACCCTGAGAAGGACAGACCCTGGGAAAAGACCAACACATGCGTCCTGGGTGGCAATGGTCCTCAGTCCTAAGCCTACTTCAGACTCCCTGGATAGGGCTTGTTAAAACACAGATGGCTGGGTCTCACCCCCACGGGTTCTGCTCCAGTAGGTCTGGGGTGAGACTCATGAACTGGCACACCTAACAGATATCTCAGGAAGGCCGCCACTGCTGTTGTTGAAGACCCAGTTGGGGGTAGCGTGGGTCTGCAAGATGCCTGGCTCCGTGGGGATGGGCACAGCTGGAGGGCGGCCAGAGACGGGCCATCTCTGAAGCACAGGGTCCACAGCAGGACCTGGTTGCTGGCTCTTGAGTGATAATGTTCTTGGCCATGCAAGAACATCCAGAGTCATCCAGGGACTTATGAAAGGCAGAGTCTACAGCGTGGAAAAGCTTGGAGTCTCAGTTTGCTATTGCTGCTGTAACAAATCACCACAGACTCAGCGGCTTAAAGCAACACAAATTTATATGACGGTTCTGGGAGTTCCAAGTCTGAAATGGGTCTTATGGGGCTAAAGGCAAAGGCTGTGTCCTTCCTAGAGGCTCAAGGGGAGAATCCATTCCTTGCCTTTTCCTGATTCTAGAAGCTTCCCATATTCCTTGGTTCACGGCCATATCAACCCAACCTCTGCTTCCGTCATCCCATCTCTTCTGAGTCAGACCCTCCTGCCTCTCTATTTCTCTTCGAACTCTGCCCAGCCACTGTGGGAACAATTCCGGGCCAGCCTGCTGGAGGATGGAACGCCCCGTGGAGAGGAGATGAGCTTATCCAACCCGAGGTCACCCAGGACCAGTGAGCCTCCAGATGACATTCCAGATGTCTGCATATGCTTGTGGGAACCTAGCCAGACTTGTGAGAAATAGCACATGTCTCTGGTGTTAAGGCAGTACATTTTGGGGCAGTTTGTTAGACTCAGTGGATAACAGACGCCCACACTGAGAGGAGGGAGAGTATTTGGTGGCCTCGTTACTTTCAACCAGGTCCAACCTCCACATGTCTCTTACATGCCTCTTACATGGCCACCACACAATACATTAAAACTCAGAGGAAATTTTACTTTAAATTCAGGCTTCTGGGACACCTGGGGGACTCAGTCGGTTAAGCGTCTGCCTTTGGCTCAGGTCATGATCGCAGGGTCCTGGGATCGAGCCCTGCATCAGGCTCCCTTATTCAGCCGGGAGGAGCCTGCTTCTCCCTCTGCCTGCTGCTCCCCCTGCTTGTGCTCTCTTGCTCTCTCTGCCAAATAAATAAATAAAATCATTAAAAATAAATAAATAAATTTCAGACTTCTGGCTTATTTTGAAATATTAGAAGAGCAGACCAGAAGGGAGTATGAGGAGGCCTTCTGGAATGCTGAGGACGTTCTGTGTCTTGATGTGGGTGCTGGTGGCACTGCAGCTGTTAGGTTTAGAAGAACGAATCAAGCTGTACACATAGATATTAGTCTTCTCTGTAGATAAGTTATACTTTAATTAAAAGTCAAAACAAAGGGGCACCTGGGTGGCTCATCGGTTAAGTGTCCAGCTCTTGGTTTCTGCTCAGGTTATGATCTCGGGGTTGTGAGATCGAGTCGGGCTCCATGCTCAATGCAGGATGTGCTCGAGATTCTCTCTCTTCCCTCTGCCCCTGCCCCTGCTCATGTTCTCTTTCTCTCTCTCTCAAATAAATAAATAAAATCTTTTTTTTTAAAAAGTCAAAATAAAGTGAAATAAGGTAAAATAGAGCTGTTGTCTGGTCCAGGTGTACGACAGCAGAAGAGGATGAATTTAACTCCCTGCTTTGGAAGCCTGAAAGAGGTGAGAACTCCCCAATTAGCCATAGGTCCCCCCTTATCCTGTTGTCCTACACCTGACTTGTTAGTTGCCTGTTTCCTATAGGCACCTGCCAATGTGGCCAATTATGATTAATATTATTTAATAATTATTAAATTATTATCTCTTATAAATCATGGTATGGGAATACCTTTTACTCAAATTACTGTTATGTGTTCACTCATCTAAGTTTCTGGCTTCTTCTTCTTTTTTTTTTTTTTTTTTTTTAGCTATTTTGACAGTAACAATTGGCCCCCTCCTGCAGTGCATAGTTGAAAGGCACACCCTCCCTAATGAGGGATCTTACTTCCTGGCCTCCCTTTGGTCCAAGTGTGGCCATATGACCAGGTCTCTCCAGTTGAATGTGAGTAGAAGGTGGTGAGTGTCCCTTCCGTTCCACACCTGGGATTAAGAAGCAGCTGGAGGTGATCTACAAAGACTCCAAGGCCCAAGCCATGTCAGCTGGACGGAGCCTGGGTCCATGAATCAGTATGTGCTTGAAAGCCATTTGCTGATTGGAACATGCAAATTGGAGTCTTAGGTAAATAAGCAATAACATTCTATTCTGATAAGGCACTGAAATATATTTATTTCTGCTGCTAGAGTTACCCTGATTAATACACTATTTCATTCCATGGTTATTCATGCATTCACTCATTCAATAAATATTCATAAAATCTTCTCACATGTAAGGCACCGTGCCAGCATTCTGCCTTCAAGGATTTTATATGCCGGCTTAAAAATAAGGACAAGCTACTACCGTTTGTTTGCCTTACTCTATGGCAGACCATGTATAAGTTACATTACACACATTATAACATGTGCTCCCCACACTTACTACAATATAGGTATGATAGTCCCTGACTTATAAATGAGTTACCTGAGGCTTATAAAGTCTGGGAACATAGAACTTTCTGACTTAAACCACTGTGTTTTTCCCAAGACATTATACCACTTCCTAGAAGGGACAGAAGGCGTGCACACAAGAACTTTCAGGCAAGTGCTTAAGGATTAAATGGCACGAGAGAGCAATGCCAAAAGGCTGACCATATTCAGCGATCACTAATTATTTTGATATGCACACTTTCTCCCAGGGAGGCTGCCTACAGATTCATCTACTTCTGTCTGTCTGCATTGCAGCTGGGCCCCATCCTTGACTTCTCTGATGGTGATACTGAGGGGGACACAGAAGTCCAGTAAGATCCATGTAGCCACCAGAGTGCAACGTGGCAAAAACAAAAAATAAAAACAAAAAACTCCACGAGTAAGGACTCAGTGAGTCAGTAACTGATACATGGTTCTGCACTGAGTGACTACTCTTGCTGTTGGTATTTCTTTAAAACTCCCTTTATTCCTCTATGAAACCGTCTTGGTGAAGCTTGGCTGGGCGAGACCACATTGATCTGTGTAAAACCGCAGATAGCATAAAGCAATCTTATGAGTTATCCTCATTCATTCATTCAACAAATAATAATTCAATATATCCTCTGTTCTTGGTGATGGGCCCAAATTTTCTGCATCTCTTAATTAATTTCAGGCACCTTGTACTCAGGAATATTCTCAGCATTCTAACTTGGCATAAAATCGAAGGCTTTGCATTGCCTTGGATGTAAATACCAGGGGGAAAAGAACCACGTGCAGTTAACAGCACACAAGATCTTCAGATCTGACACCTTTCACCACCACTGGATTGGAGTCTTAAGGAAATGGACAAGCCACAGACTTCAAAGCTTCCTGTCTTAGTTAAAAGAAATACAAATTGCTTCCCCAGTGCATCTTCTCAGGGGAGTTGCTCAGGATAAAATGCTGAGATTGCATGAATCCATCTCCAAGCAGAAACTCAAAGCAGATGCCATTATTTCTTCATGTCATCTTAATAGACTTGCTTTAAGAAAACAGAGGCATATTTGTGCCAGGGTCCTTGGTATTCTAAATTGGCTTCTGTGATGACTCTTTATGATGGCGGAATACGCCAGTTGAGAACCAAATGTTCCTTCGACATTTAACGAGAGTTCCTTTTATCAGACTGGCTTATCCTTCCCTTCTGATGCATGCCTTTACTTTGGGCCTGGCTCAGAACAATCTCTGTTTCTTCCACTCAGCAGTCAACAAATACTTCTGAGCACCCGTTATGTGCCAGGCTCTGAGAGGGGCTCTGGGGATATGGTGGTGTGTAGATGGCAGTCACTGCCCCTGACTTTTATAGGCCTTGCCACCGAGGCTGTGTTCTGCTAAGGACACTTCATCCTTTAATTTGTCCGTGCCCCTCCTAGACAATGATTCCTTGAAGACTGCCTAGGTTTTATCTACCCCACTGTCCCTCGTGAGAATTATGGTGGCTGGCTTGTGGGGTGAGAGCAGGTGCTCAGCTCATGGCATTGAATGAACAATTGAATGTTTTTTGACAGGACAGTTTGCCTGGATATGATAAAAAGAACAATCTACTTTGTATTTCACAAAAACAGCCTTGGTTTTGTTGCCTAAGGCCCAGAGATGAAGAATAAAAGGATTAAAATACTCTCCCAGAAACTCTCATTTCTCTTCTGCAAGGGAAAGATATTCATTCATTCATTCATTCATTCATTCATTCATTCATTCATTCAATAAATATTTATTGACTGCCTGCTATGTACCAACACTGTTCTAGGTCTAAGACAGACAAGTCCCTGACTAGCAGAGCTAACCTATATCTCTGTAGGAATGATAGGCTGTCGGTAAATAAATCTGTAAATAAAAAATGTAATTTCTGACCATGATAAGTACTGCTATGAAAAAGATATGAAACGGGGTGTTCCATTTACTACTGCATCATAACAAACCACCCCCAAAGTGAATGGCAATTGCCGAGCCATTTGATTATGCTCATGAATTCAGTAGTTCAGGAATTTGACAGGACACAGTGCAGATAGATTGTTTCTGTCATGCTATCTAGGACCTCATCTGGGAAGAGTCTAAGACTGGGGTGCTTGGCGGCTGCAGGCTGACATCTCTGAAGGCATCTCGTGTGAATGTCTGCTGGCTGATGCTGGTTGTGCCCCGGGACACGGGCTCTGAGTGCCAACTGGAGCACTGGCCCATAGCCTTTCTATGTGGCTCGGCCTTCTTCCCAGCATGGCAGCCGCAGGGTCGCTGGCCTTCATTTCTGCTGGCTCAGAGCTCCAAAAGCAAGTGTCCCAGCAGACATTGCAGAAACTCGATCACCTTTCATCACTTGACTCCCCAGAAGTTACATGAGTTATGCAGTATCATTTCTGCTACCTTCTGTTGGTTTTAACACAGTCTTTGAGGTTGGCCCAGGTTCAAGGGGTGGGGACTTAAGCCCCATCTCAGATGAGAGGAATGTCAAAGAATTTGCAGACATATCATAAAACTGTCACACATGATAGAGTGACCAAAGAATCAGAGAAGAGGAGGTCTGTTTTGGCCTAAGATAGAAGTGACAACAGTATGGGGGAAATGCCTTGCAGACACACCAGCCAGAACAAATACAAGCGTTTGTCCAGCCCCCTGAGTAGGGAGCCCACCCAGTGCATTCTACCATGTCAGGGGTACCGAGTTGCCTAAGTTTAAGGCTCAGTATTCAGAAACTTACCTTCCCATGGATATAAGCCAAAGTCTCCATCACCAACGTCATTTTAGAATATCTACCTCCATCTGCCGTTTATTAACTCTTGCTTGTCAGGTGGTTCAGAAGTAGGTGGCAAGGGGAGCTTCTCTTTATTACTTCCCTGCCCACCACCCAAAAACCTGCAGCAACTGGGGAACTGGTCCAGGAAACTGGAGCCATGTCGAAGGAGTAAAATGGAGATGCCTAGGATGGGTCTTCGACACAGGCATGGGATTGTGAACACAGCAAATTACAGATGCTTATTTTGGTTCTGGAGCTTGGTTTTACTCTTCTGTGATTGGGCCCTAAGTGCTATGATCCAGGCAGGTGGCTTTAAGCCAAAAGTTCCAGCCTCACAAGACTTGACCTTAGCAGAAGCTTTGTCTGCTGGTGAGCAGATGTATTCTCGGAGGCAGGGCAGTGAGCAAAAGAGAGTGCCTCAGCAAGGGTGCTGACCTGTGCTCCAAGGCACAACCTTAATCATAGGCCAAGTGCACAGCAAGGACCAGCCAACTGTCAGGGGCCTAAGAAGCAATACTATCCTGAACTTGGCAGGGAAAATTCTAACGAAGGTAGGGCTGCATGGGTGGTCTTAGGTGGATGCTGATAGTTATATGTAGCTTGTTCCAGGAGAACATCTGTGCATCCAAGGGCCACTTGGGGAAGATACTTTGATGCCCATAGTCCAGTAGCAACCCACTGTATCAATTGTCTGGTGCTATATAGCCAATCTGCAAACTTATGGATTAAAATAGTTGCTTATTGTTTTTCATGAGTTTATGAGTAGATCTGCTGATCCAGGGCTGGGCTTGGCTTATCTTAGACAAGCTTGCTCGTGTGTCCACTGCCTGCTAACTGGTCAGCTGGGGGCTGGCGGCTCTAGGATGGCCTTAACTGGAATGAATTGCCTCTGTTCCACTTGTTTCTCCGATGCCTCCACCAGGTTAGTCTGGACTTGTCTCGGCAGTAGCAGGGATTAAGGACAGGAGGAGAAATATACACGTGCTTTTCAAGTCCCTGCTTGTGTCTCATGTACTCCCATCCCCATGGCCAAAGCAGAGCACATGGTTGAGTGAAGAGCCAGTGTGGGCGCTTACTGGAATCAAGAAACTCCTGCCACTGACCTGCCCATTAAGGCAGGAGGATTTGTTAACCACGGCGCTTTCATTTTGTGGAGTGGGGAGGCAGCCGGGGCTTCCAGTGAAGAACTTAAGACAACCAAGAAGAGATTAAGAACCTTCACTAGTGGGCTCCCTCTCACCCTTCCTCCTTAAATAGATTCTCTTTTAAATCAATGGTGACCCCATATTTGCAGAATATCACTTTGAAGGAAAGACATTAAGAGCTGGCCCCAGTGCCCACATTTCTTGGTCAAGAGCTTGCTGTCCTCCACCTAGGCCAGAGTTATGAAATCCCCAGTGGCATGCCTGAGAGCAAAGGCCTTGGAGATGACAAACCCTGGATCCTATGCCAGCTCTGACCTGACCTACTTAGTGTCTTCAAGTTCAAGTCCCTTGTATTTAAAAAAGGGAAGAAAAGCATAATGGCAGGCCCTCAGTAAGTGCTCAATAAGTGACTGTATTTCCCATTATTATTATCTGGGAAGACAACACAAGTATTTCTTAAGAGTGGATGGAATGGGGGCACCTGGGTGGCACAGTCAGTTAAGCATCTGCCTTTAGCTCAGGTCATGATCTCAGGGTACCGGGATCGAGCCCTGCATCGGGCCCTCTGCTCAGCAGCAAGTCTGCTTCTCCCCCTCCCTCTCACTTTCGCTCTCTCACAAATAAATAAAATCTTAAAAAAAAAAAAAAAAAAAAGAGTAGATGGAATGAAAAAAAGAGTGGGGCAGGGAGACCTTATTAGCATTGACAAGTATTAATGGAGCTGATTCATTGACAGTGGGAAGAACTTGATGACTATTTAAGCCAACAGTCTTTACTGGGATGAAGAGACACTTTCAGGAAGGAGAGGAATCACATGCATTTGGCTGATGGCAGCCTAGGGAAGGAAGGGCTGACTGGTTGATCTGAGACAGATACTGATCCTTCCCTTCTATTGTCGTGTCCCCGGGAGAGGCTTGAGGGAAAAAGACCTCAGGAATTGGGTCCTTAGGCTTGGCGGCAACTAAGGGGTAATGATATTCCAGGACCACTTCTTCCTTAATAAAGAAAAGCTTACCCTGGAAGACTAAACAGCCTGAGAAATTAGATACGCAGCTTCTGAAATTGGATAGAACTTGTATCAACCCAATTAACAAATGACAAAAGAGATTTGAGTGCAGGGATGCCACATATAAAGGTACATTTTGTGCCTGGCCAGAGAAAGCCATTTATACCATAGACTATGTGATCAGTGATCTTTGATGTGCAGTTTACAAGCTACACAGCTGTACATGGTCAGCCTGCTTAGGCGAACACTTGTAAATTACTAAGCTAATGTGGAAATTATCAGACATTCTTTGTTCTTAGTCCTTTGTCTTTAAAACATTGGCAACTTTCTCTTGACTGTGTGTAACACAAACTGAATGCAACATTTTGGATAGTTTTTCGATCAAACTAATTTTTCCTCCTGAGGAGTAGGGCCGATCTGAGTTTCTGTATGATTTCCCATGCTCTTTGAGAATATTTCCATCCACGTTTGATTTCTCATCACAGTGGAATGAAAATGACATTCTGCACCTTCCGGGTTGGATCACAGAATTTCACACTTCTGTTGATACTAATGCCATACTCTAAACTTGCATCTTGAGTTCAAGTCAATCAAATATGCTCCTTCTTATTCTTCACTTAAACTTGCAGAAGTCTGTATATGACCTGTAGATGAAGGTGAAAAGTGCTTCTGATTTAATGAACATGGGATCTGTCCGAAGAAGTCCTTATGTGACTTGCCAAACACTTCATGGCCATTCAGGAGCACGACTGGGTCTAGAAGCTATATCCCTGGGCTTCTTCTCAGGGTTCTTTCCCCTGGAATTTAAAATGATTAATACATCATCCAGCCAGTGGTGACCACACTAAGTTTTATATATCCACTTACTGTTTAAATGAATGGTAAATAGAATAGACACTTGGGCAAGATATGTCCCAAGGCCCTTCGTGAATCTACCAATCTTCGAATGCTATTAAAACTATCAATTCTCAAACTGGCTAAGGAGAATGTGAGTTCAATGCCCCTTAAAAATTTTTGTTGGAATCATGAAGGATTGTGTTTAGTTTAAGAAAAGCATATTCAACATACCAATAGTATTTTTAACATAAGCCATAGAACGCAAAGGTCAAGAAAACTGTGGCAGAAATAGAAAATAAACTGAGAGAGCATTTCAAAAGACATAATTTAAAAAAAAAAAAAAGCCTGAGTAACTGTCTACTAAAACATGTAATTTTTTCCATGAGAGACAGTAAATTATAACTGAAAATTTTAAGTGACCCATTCAGACTCCTGAATATTCCATAAATATAGGATTAAAGTTATAGATGTGAACTTCCGTTGAGTAAAATATTTCACTCTTTAATTTATAGTTAACTTTGACTTTCTGACTAAGAACTGTCTCCTACATATCTATGCATTCTTTTCATAGAAGCGCTAGCAGCTGAATTTGGGGGAGGAGGTACAATTTTAAAGGAGAAGCAAAGTATTGTTCTGTTGAATTGCAGTTGAATTTCTCCAACGAGAAAACCCCAATCATACAGCCTGGAATGACGTCAGCATTTACTGGCTTATGCATCTCTAAAGTCCAGGAGGTGGTGGATTGATCCAGATGTCCACAGGATCACGAGAGTTGGGACACATTTCTTCTGCAATTCTTTTGGTTCTGTCTTCCCTTGTATGCTGTCCTCGTCCTCATGCTGGCTCCCCTCGTGATAACAAGAAGGCTGCAAATAGCTCTAGGGGCTTCCAACCATTCCTTGTTCGTCTCCAGAAGCGAGACCAAGAGAGTCTTGGTCTTGACATTTCATCCTGACCCTGGGAGATGGATGGTAAAAATGGCCCCAGTTCTCCACCTCCACCTCCCATGCCTTTGGCAACTATGAGCTTGTAGTTCCCCTCATCATGAAGTGGAGTCTGTGTCTCCAATCCCTGAATGCGGGCTGGTCTCATGGCTCTTTTGCCAATAGAATAAGGTGGAAGTAACAAGGTGCCAGTTTGGGACCTGGGCCTCAAAAGAACAGCACATTTTCACTCTCACTTGGAATTCTGCTTCCACTCTAAGAACAAACTTTGGCTGCCCTGGCGGGCAATGAAAGAACACGGGGAGCAGGAACAAGCTATCTTGGTTGAGCCTGCCCTACGTTAATCTCCAGCCAGCCTAACTCCACACCCATGGGAGAGCCCACCCTGGAGTAGCAGAGCCACGTGCAGACCTGAAGCTGACACAGACAAAGAGATAAGCCCAGGTGAGGTCAGAAAAACCACACGGCCGACTTGTAGAGCTAAAAGCAACTCTGAGTTTTGGGGGTGGGTGTTACATAGCAAGAGCTAAAAGGTGCCCAGATTTTCTAGCGTTGCTTTGATTACATTGTTTTAAGCCACATGGTCATTCCTAAACCAATGACAATGGTTGGATCTAATCCAATCAAGCCCCACATTGAGCTGTAATGGGGAAGAAGGGGAAACCTGAGAGAACACATGAACTATTAGGAAGGAGAGAGGAGAGAGGTGGGGATAAATGCATTATGAGCAAACAACATATCTGCTGCCATCACTGCAAAAGAATTCCCAGGTGGGTGATGGTGGAATGAGATGAGGATGATGAGATGGCCCTACTGGGTTGAGCCTCTTATCCTTTCAGCACACTCAGATTAAATGTCCTGCCTCAACAAAATTACAAATTACTAACTTCCCCGAAATTTCCTTAAAATTCTTAAAACCACAATGTCAAATCCACCAAAGTCAACGTTTTAAGTACTAATGGTCTCTCGCACTCCATATAAAAGATATTAATAGATCAAATCCCATGCTTATAAACTCAGAAAGCCTTCAAAGAAGAGAGCTGACAGCACTAAGTAGGGCACATTTTCCCATGAGTATCCACTGTAGGCCCATAACTCATACAGCTTTTTCTCCAGGTGCTTTCTGCAACAAGGGATTCCTCCTGCAATACCTACAGGGTAATGAAACCACTTTGTAACTCTGTTTCGAGGTAAGTTAGTACACCAAGTTTTGCTTAAAAATGCTTTTAAAATTTCATGTTCTAAAGTCTTTTTGAAATGTAACTGGAAAGGGACGAAAATCATCCTTAAAAAAAAGAAATAAGAAAAACCATATGCAATAAAAGCATGCTAACCAACAGGTAGAAATATTGCAAAAGAACCATCAAATATAAAATCAGTAATGCCAGTTAGGCTTCAAAGAGCAAAGAGCTACTACTAAGGGAAAGGGAGTAGTGTTTCCTTTCAATCAGGGGTAAAGATAATCATGGGTTTCTGCTAACAAACATCCCATGCTCTGCATTTTCTTTCCTTTTTTTTTTTTTTAAAGATTTTATTTACTTATTTGAGAGAGAACATGAGCAGGGGTGGGGGAAGGAACAGAGGGAGAGGGAGAAGCAGGTTCTCCACTGAGCGCTGAGTTAGGGAGCCATATGGAGAGCTCAATCCCAGGGATCATGACCTGAGTGCCAAAGGAGATACTTAACCAACGGAGCCATCCAGGCACCCCCCATGCTCTGCATTTTTTAAAAATTATTTGTTTGAGAGAGAATGAATGAGAGAGAGAGAGAGAGCGCGCGCGCACAAACAGGCTCGAGGGAGAGGAGGAAGAGGGAGAAGCAGACTCCCCGCCGAGCAGGGAGCCCAACATGGGGCTTGATCCCAGGACCCTGGGATCGTGACCAGAGCTGAAGGCAGCCGCTTAGCCGACTAAACCACCCAGGAGCCCCTGCACATTTTTTTTTTTTTTCGAATCTCCCTTATGCTTTTGTAAGAAAAAGAGCCAAGGAATGTATGTGCCTGGTGAAGTGATCTGTAGTTCTTAAAAACCCCAATTATAACGACACTTAAAAAATAGTATTTGTAAGCCATCAGGTTTTTATTACTATCAAAAGCCTATATATTTTATATTTATTAATATTTATATATATTTTTTATATTTATAATATTTATTTATATTACTATCAAAGCCTATCAAAGCTTAGGGGAAGTCTCTCGCAACCAATAAAAGAAGGTAACTCCAAGAGATTTTGGTGTGAAAACTGGCCGAATACACTGGCGAGGCTTTAACACTGAAAACTTCGTGTACATTTAAGAAACCATTCGTTAAAACTTAAGGAAAATTGGGTTAGATTAAAGAGCTGTGGAAAACAGGGACACGTGACTAAGGCAGTTGTCATCTTGAAAATATTCCTATAACTTGACATATTTAAAGCAACCTTCGTGGATTGTTGTGGTACATTAACTATATTAATAGCTCCAGTTTATCACAACTGCCTCATCCATGCCCTTGAGTATCAGCCTCCCAGGTGACTCTGTGCTTAGACATGTGATGCTTTTTGGCCAACAGGACGGTAGCAAATTTGACTCAAGTCCAGGCTTGAAAAATGCTTGTGTGTTTTCTCTTTCTCTCTCGGATTCCTGTCACCCTCCTGTTTACAAGCCCAGGCCAGCCTGCAGCAGCCATGTGAAGCTGGCTGAGTCAACGCTGTCTAGAGGGGATTGAACCCATGAGAATACTATAGCCATAGAATCTATGAGAAGACACATTCTTAAAATCTTTAAACGATCTGCTGTCTGACTTCATTTCTGGTGCCGAATCTGTATTCGCTGTCTCTTGGGGCATAACAAATTACCTTAAAATGTGAAGGCTTAAAGAACAATAAGCATTTATTATCCTGTGCAGTTTTTGTGGGTCAGAAATCTCAGTGCAGCTTAACAGGGTAGTTCTGGTTTGGGGTCTCTAAATTGGTGGAAGTCAAGATGTGGACCGAGGCTGTACTCAGCTAAAAGCTTGACTGAGGCTGGAGGATCTGCTTCAAGATGGCCCACTCTCAAGGCTATGGTCAAGACCCTTCGATTCCACACCATTTGGAACTCTCCACAGGATGGCTCGAGTGTCCTTACCACATGACCACTGGCTGCACATAGTGTGAATGATCCAAAAAAGTATCCTAGAAGCTATGATGTATTTTATGACCTAGTAGCTAAGATTATTACCTAGCAGCACCATTATCTGTGTGACAGCCTATTGGTTTCACAGGGCAGCCTATTCAATGTGTGCAGAACCCCACGGTGGTGTGAATACCAGGACATGGGGATCAGTGGAGGCCATCTTGGAGGCTGACTGCCACAAATAATTTTGCAGATTTAGATCTACAAGTTAGTGCTCAGAGAACTATTTTTTTCCAGATCAGTCTCTTATATTGCCTGAATTTCCTCTTGCCCCCCAGCTTGCCGCTCCCAGGGAATGTTACTTCAGTGGTTTCTCCTAACGTCCATGGGTTCACTGACTACCACAGCCAAATGGCAGGATCTCAGCCCACCCCTTTCCTTGTATCTCTCTAGCAGTCACCAGAGTTGGCAGTGGCTGGTTTTATTTGTCTCATGTTTATTTCCTTATAACCTCCACTTCCATTACCTACAGTTTTGCCTCTCCTACTTCACTAGTCCACAAGGTGATTTCTGCAGGAACCTCTCCTGGACACCTTTTCTCTCTGAATCTACTGCTGTTGATGTTACTGCATCTGAAACTCTACCCCCAGATGCCTCCAGATGCCCTGGTGTTGAAGAGCTTTCCAGTGGGTCATGTTCTTAGAGGCACCACGCACTCCATGAACTTGGGTGTTGACCTCTCCAGCTGATTGGAAGGAATTCTCCTTCTGCTCACATGTGTGCATGCATGCATGTGTGTGCCTGTGCTTGCATGTGGATGAAGATGTACAGCCCCTTAGTGAAATGTATTTTCCCATTTTAGGCTATATCTCCCTCCTTACCATGGTGCAGAGGAGCTCTCACCAATTGGAACTTTCATACTAATGTAACACTTCTGGTCCCCTCTCCCAGGCCATTCCCATTACTGAGAACGAACAGTAACCTTCCTTACTTACAGTGACTTTGTTTTCCCTTTTGACCCCAATGCCGCTTCCTGCAATCTGACTTCAAGCGTCCCGCCCTTCAGGTCTATCAAATGTATCTCTATATGTTTGAAACTTGATTGTGGTTCATAAATTCTTATTCTCATTCTAGTGCAAGTAGACCTATTGATTTGATAGATCTTAATACTGAAAGTTTTTTGGGACTATTTTATAAAATTGTTTAGAGCAACAAGTTTTGGGGTGATTTTTTTACATAGTCATAACTGAACTGACACACAGATCTCCTAAGAGTGAATTTATATTCCGATGTCTTATTGTCCTCCTTAGCACAGAATTATTTCATGTTTATGGGACTTTTAGTTTACAGGCTTATTTCAAATGGGAGATCCTCCCTCAATACAGTCGTGTGTAACTCTCACTGTCTAACACTATCACAGTTGCCTCCACCTGGACCTCCACTCCCCCGAGTCAGAACTAGATCTCAGAGGGTGGTGCAGAGCCAGTGGTGGCTTGGCTCAGCTCTTGATCTCAAGGAGGTGTCTGTGTCATCCACTTCCCCGTGACTTTATTTACCAGGAGCTATAATCAGAGGTAGTAGTGGGGTGGTCCTCTTCCGCCTCATTTTAGGACTTTGGAAGACCATGCCCAGCTTATACTTCAGGCAGGGGTCTCCTTAGAAGAAATACCTCATGGAGCACACGTGCCTTTCCAGGACCTCCTGCTTGCTCTGAGACTTGAAGACTGCAAGGCTGGAGCTCCCATCCCATTCACTGTGTATGTGTGCCTGTGTGTGATTGTGTGTGTCATTCCATTTCCTTTTCCTGGACTTGTTTATTCTGTATTTAATTCTAGTTTTGTTGTTTCCATTTTTCACTTGTAATATATAACATTCTCATGATTATCAGTTTAGGGAATTGGGTGGTGGGGGTGAGGGGTGGTGGTTAGGAAGCACTGAAATCTCCACTCACTGCACCATCCTGACCTGGAAATCCTGATTTATGTGTTTGAAAGATCTCCCTAGTTGCTGTTTGGAAAACAGACTAGAGTGGCTAGGTTTGGATGCCGGGAATGTGGTAGAAGTCTGTTTCAGGTGAGAGAAAATGGTGATTAGGGCTAGTGTACAGGCAGTGGAGTTGAGGGGAAATAGATGAGAGATCTATTTTCAACGTCAAAGCAGCAGGATTTGCTAACGGATTAGATATGCGAAATAATAGAGAAAGAATCCAGGAATACTGCATCTTAAGCATTTGGATTGGAGCTTGTGACTTTTACTAAGATTGGGAAGATGAAGGAGTTGGGTTTTTTTTGTCATTGGGAGGCAGTGGCAGTAATCAAGACTTCCATTTTGGAAGTGGACATTTTCAGATGCCCACTTAGAAATCCAAGTGGAGTTGAGAGAAGGCAGCTGAACATACAAACCTGGAACTCAGGTCTGGGCTAGAGACATACATTCAGAAGTCACTGTACATCTTGATCCAGATCTTAGTGGAGTGAACAATAACCACTTTATTCTGTTCACAGATATCGTGGATCAGCATTGGAAAATGCACAGTGAGGACAGAACCTCCCTGTTCTCTAATGTCCAGGGCCTCAATTGGGAGTGACGTAAATGGCTGAGACTGGAACAGCTGGGCCGGGAGGATCTACTTCCAAGGTAGCTTCCCACTCCTGTTTCATGCCTGGGCTGAAGGACTGACTCAGCTGGGAATGTCGACCAGAATACCAACATGTGACCTCTCCAGCATGGTGGTCTCAGGGTGGTCTAATCCCTATTTGACCATGCAGAGCTCCAGGAGTGAGTATTTCCAGTGACCAACGTCATGGCCTTTGATGACCTAGGCTTGGAAGTCACACAGCCTCACTTTCACTAGGCTCTATGGCCCACCCAAGTTCAAGAGAGTAGACTTTGACTCCACCTTGCATTAGATGGAATACCAAAGAATTTAGGATCATGATTAAAACTGCCATATCCTCCTTATCATCACTCATTAGAAAGTGGGCTCTGTGACACAGATTTTTGTCTTCTATTTTATATACTACTATATCCCTAGTACCTAGAAATATGAATATTTGTTGGGTGAATGAATGAGGGATATAAAGTCATGGAATCAATGAGATCACTCAGGAAGAAAGTATGAAAGGAAAGATTACTGAGCCCTGGGTGTGAGAGGAAAGATTACCGAGCCAACATTTAGGGCCTGATGGAGGAGTTCTTTCCCATGGATTTTATTAACCCTTGCAAATCAGTCAAGGGGACATGCTTATATAGAACCAATGCCTCAATGTCTGCATCATGCAGTATCTGGGATCCTGGATTCTCTGTCCTCATGGCTTTCGAGGCCACTTCCTCATGAGGATAGACATACCACCAATGTGTGTACCTGTAGGCCCCAAGTGTGGCCAAGGTGTACCTCTTTCCTGCTGGATTGGGATGAACAAAGTTGAATGTACGGGCTAAGGAGACATAAAATCAAGGAAAGGGTATGAACTATGGGTAGGGACCCACAAGCTAGAATCCTTTCAATCACCAACATTCCCCAGTATCGAACTCTGAGAAGCCAAGAGTTTTAAATCTGAACCTGGTCTTCCAGGTCCCTGTGGAGTCATATTCGTCAAGATACAATGCTAGAGGGGTGCCTGGGTGGCTCAGTTGTTTAAGTGTCTGACTCTTGACTTTAGCTCAGGTCATAATCTTAGGGTTGTGAGATTGACCCCATGTCAGGCTTCATGCTGGGCATTGAAAATACTTAAGATTCTCACTCTCCTTCTCCCTCTGCCCCTCCCACTTGCTCTTTCTCTCTTAAAAAAAAAAAAAAAAAAGCTCCGACACATTTTATTTAGCATTTTTTAGTTTGATACATAACTTTTAAAATCTAGACATGTAATATATAGATTGCCATTTGTACGATTGCCGTGGGCCCTATAACTGTTAGGGTCAGGCATGGCTAAATGGAGGGTCTGAGGTAGAGGGGATGGTGGTGCTACTTTCAGAAGCTAGAATATCTCAGACTCAACTCCAATCCACATAAACCCTTTACTGCACTTGCAATTAAAATTTGCTAAAATTAGATTATGTTGCCACCAGGGGAACTGTAAGAATGCCCTAATTAAATCATGATCTAAACTTCCAGGCTTCTCCCAGATATGATTAACAAAGATCAAAAAATTTAGAATGCCTTTCCCATTTAATTAGGAATCTTATGAAGTAGGAGTCTTCATTTAAGCAACTCAGCATACCTGTCAATCCCTGCATTTAAGAAGACGCATAATTTAAATTCTAAAATTCAGACGTCCAGCATTTGTGAAAACCTTAGTCTATGTTTATTCGAATCCAGAGGTTGGCCGATCACAGAGAACGCTTTGTCCATGTGTATGTCTCAAACAAAGTTTACTTTCAAACATGCTTTCAACTATAAGTTATGGGAATGGGCCCCACTAGCATTGCAAATATAAATATAGGGGGAAATGGCCTCTGCCTAGGACCTACCTGACGTGTATGAGCTCATTGATCCAATTCCTATCACAATTAAAATAATTTTTTATTGTGGGAATTTTCAAACCTACACAAACGTAGATTGTACAACGAAAGCTATGTATGCCTCACCCAGGTCAATGATTATCAACATTGCCTTCAATTTTTTGTTTGGTGGTAATTCTACAATAGCCTCAAATCGAATGCTTTTCTTGACTGAAAGCACTGGGTTTCTTCTTGGTTCGGACTTGCTTTTATTTTACTTCTTTATTTTTCTTTACTTATCTTACTACCTGAATGCGATTCATCCTTCTTTGTGTCATCCCGAACGATGGGATGCACAGATAAATAAATGCATTCATCCCATTTAGGGGTTTTCACAGCATTCATGTTTGGCCACTTTTCTCCCTTGATTATTGTGCAAATGTTTCCATTGTTAACCAGAAAGGAAAATGCTTCTGGGAAGAAATTGGAAAGATGACATCAATTTAACACTGTCTGTTGGTGTTAGCACAAAATGACAGGACCGCAGGAAGCAGTTAAAAAGCTTCCCCTGACAAGAGAAACTAAATGATTCTGAGAGCTGCTCCCAATCAGGCATGGTATTGACAAGAGACCCGCTCTGATAATGACCTATGAAAGACTGCATTCTGGACGCATGTGGCAATTTGTTTTTCTAACCAGGACGTCCTAGGGGGAGTTTGGGAAGACGGCACAACCCGTGTGTAAATGGCAGTCACAGTGCAAAGCCTGACCACTGGCACATTTTATTTATTTAGGAGGTAAGAAGCCACTTGTCTTTTCTTGTCCATGGGTCAGGGATCAGGTGTCTGGTGAAGTGCGCCTCTTTGTTCCCACCCATCTTCCTTTCTGTGACAACATGGCACCTCTGGGCTCTTCCACCTGCTTTGTCCCTACCGATTATCCGGCCTCTTGTGAAGTAGTCTTTTAGCTGTGGGAGGTGAACGCAGTTCTGGAAGAGAAAAGTTCCCTTGCCTTTTAACATCTTCACCAGTGACTGTGGGGATGGTGGGTAGGAAATGGGATAGATTGTTCACGTTCAAAAGCTATAGCTAGAATCCAGTGAGCAGCAGAGGAATGAGGCCATTGAGACCAGAGGGTAGAAAGGGAAGGAGGAATGCATGCAAGCCAAGAGGACCTTTGCCTACCCACATGGGGCAGACTTCACCCAGCCTGTGGGTAGGCATAGCATGCCACCACGTGACAGGACTCCCATTCACACTGAATGTTACCTCTTGCCCAAATTATGCCTAGAGTCATGGAATTTTTACAAAGGGTAACAACACCCTTTATGGATGCATATGAAAATATTTAAAGCCTTTCACAATTGTCCTATTTCGGCAATTCTTTATTTAAGGTAAGTAAATGTTAGAAGCCTAAACAAATGGAATGGCATGACCTGCTTCTCTCTTGCTTTCTGATAAATCTATTTGGCAAGTAAATCTGAAATCTGGGGAAGGAGTGGACCGATTTAGTAAATCTTTCAGCAATCAAGATTCTGACTGGTTACTAGTGGTAACCAAGCACGCCACCTTGGTATGGAAGGATCTGGGACACTCTGGTAGTTAAAACTTCCTGTACTGTGGAACAGAAACAGAGACAAAGTGGCCAGGGCTTTCCTCTAGGAGCACTAGTGAGGGAGGCGTTCTTCAGAAAAGAAAGGAATAGAAGCAGCATCGGGGCATTAGTCATATTTCCCCAAAGACCAGTAGCAGTAAACAGCTGACTTACAAATGTGCATGTGAGGTGACAAAGCACTGCAGGAAAGGTCACATAAGCAACCTGTTCCATTGATGAGGCCTTGGTGATATGGTCACAATGTACAGAGAGATTAAGCAAGTCCTTGGCAAACAGATCTTAGAGGTATAAGTGATAAGCCCAAACTTCTGGCTGGTGGACTCGCCCTAAACTGTCCTACCTGCTGAACTTCCCCAGATCAAACACTGTGGGTAGGTCCCAGGTCAGGAATTCCCGAAGAGATGAGAAATGGGAGAAAGGCTCCAGGTAGAAAAGCAGGGGAGACTTCCTGTTTACCTGAGACCTCATCCTTTCTCCCTGCTCCAGCCGACCCTCTTTCTCCAGTCCCTCCTGGCCCCAAGGGATGGTTGAGCTCTTGTATCAACCTACAACTTCCTCTTTCCTTCCTGACCCTCTGAGGGCTGACAACAGCCTCTCCCTATCTTCCTGTACCTGGAAGAAGCCCATGGACCATGTGAAATTTCCTAGGGGTGTTGCTGTTAATGGTAATGAAGAAACACGCAAGGGAAATGCTCCTTCCTGTCCATCTCCACCATCTATTCTTGCTTTACTAGGGCCTGGTTTTCTGAGTTAAATTGTACAGCAATGCTAATGGGGAAGTATATAAGAGTGGAAGTGATTTTGGTGACAATATCACATCTAATGAGGTGTCTAGTACTCCAAGTGAAGGCCTCAGGTTGAGGAGCTAAAGCTAGGGGGTGAGATGTGATCTGATGAGAAGATATAGTTGTGCCTGGGGGATTGGGACCAAGAAGCAACTTGTTAGCAGAACCAACCTGGTGGTGAGGACATTTGCCAAATGGATACTTGGGAAATTTATGCTAAGAGTATGAGAAAGATTCCTCCTCCTCTCCCCTATAAAATCTTCATGTTAACTAATGCTTTGGGGACTTGTAGATTCTCTGTGGGTAACTTTGAGAGGCAATGACTCTGGGGTCCAGGTTACAAAGGAGCACAGGGTCTACATGTGGGCACCTCCAACACTGCTAACATAAATGGTCCAATACAATACTCTGCTTTTTATCCACAGCCCTTCCTACGTGACTTTGCAGCTCTTCCCAGTAAAGAGGTAGAACCTAATTCACCACCCCTTGCTTCTGGGTGGCCTTGGGACTACTTCTGGCTAACAGAATGCAGAAGTAATGGTGCACAAGTTCTGAGCCCAAGCCTCAAGAGGCCACGCATGGTTCTTCCCGTTGCAGGTGATTTTCTTGTACCCTGGCCACTGCCACGAAACCATGGCCTGACTAGCTTGATGGAGAGGATGAGAGACCATCAAAGTTGCCACAGTCTAAGGCAGCCAACATCCACATGTGAGTGAGCCCAATCCAGTAGGCAGAGCTGCCAAGACAACTCATAGCTGTTCTTAGGCCCCAGAGCATAAATGTATTGCTGTGTGCTCCTGAGTTTTTGTGTTGGTTAGGCATTACCTGAGGAATGGAAAGCAGCCACAAAGGTCAGAAAAGAATGGAGAGTGGGGGCAATCGAAAAGGCTGGCCTGGAATATCCACCTGGGAGAGGAGATCCTATAGGTTGAATGCATAGGCCAGCACATGTCTGAAGGAAGTGGAATGCTTACAGAGACGGGGCTCAGAACCGGGGTTCCAAACATGTGCAGGCACCAAGACCAGTTAATAATGGTGATCAGAACTTTGGCAGGTGACATGGTCAACTGGATTAGAGTTGGGACCAGGGCACCACTGAACAAACTGGATCTCTGGGCTTTTGAGGTGCAGATGGAGGGCTGGGGGGTGGGTGGCATACAGGGAGGCTGACCAGAGCAAGAATAACAAGCAGAGGTCAGGGTCGAGAAGTCAGAGAATCAGAACCCTTGGTTTATCTCATCCACTAATGCTGACTGTGGTTTTGCTTGGGGCCAGTTCTGAGGTTCATGGGTTCAGGGCATAAGCACACGATTCTGAGAGTGCATGTTGCCAGGATCGCTGGCAAGGAGCAAGGTGCTGAAGCTAGGTATCCACACGGGTGTGAGGAAAGATTCCAGGAGGCGTGTCTGTACCAGGGATTCCCAATCTGTTATGTGCATCGGGGTCCTCACACCTGCCCTGAGCTTCAGATGTTAGTGGCCCCAGAATGAGAATCTCTGGGGAGTGAGGCTCCTAAAGGCTTATTTTGCAAAACAGAGAATCCACCCCTGAACAAGGGACCGGAAATTAGATGATGTCAGGGCCCTTGTCCAAGGAGGCCCTAGCACCAGCTCAGGGAGTGAATCTGCAGAGGGGGCATGTTCGCGGGGCAGGCAGTGGAAGGGAGCGGAAGAGCCAGCAAGAACAGGCAAACTCTGAGCTGCCAGGACTTGGGGGGCACCTGTGCTTACTTGAATAAAGACAATTAGCCATTCAGTTGCCCCCTGTGATGTTCACATCTTTCAAAACAAAGGTCAAACCTGCTTTCAACATACAACAAATAATTTCAATACTAAAACTGATTTTAATGCCCAAACATCTGGAGAAGGGGTGATATCCAAAATCGTCTAAGACCGTAAGCCAAGAATAAAGAGCTTATTTTTGACTCTAGCATAACCCGTATACAGGGGATATTTTTTCTTTTACCTGCAGATAGACTCCTCTTGGAAAATGTCTTCAAAGGGTGTCTCACACACTAGTTATGTACTCAGTCAGCTTTTACAGAGGAGTTTGCTGAGGAATCCTATCTAAGGGGCTAGAATCCACCACATCATCTTTCATTATCATGACCAAATTGAAATACTTCTAAGAAATTTGGTTAAAGTAGGAGAGAATTCCTCAACAATATAGCTCTTTGTAAGCTCTGTATACTCCTTAGCTCTTGACCAGTGACTTAAAAGAGAAGCAACAAAGTGATGCTTTTGAATTGTCTGCAATGGCGACTTGTTAAGTCTTTGTAAACTGCAAGTGACCTGGTTCTCATAAGGGCATATATGAGGAAGATGCATATGCTTAATTTGTGGCCTTTCACATTTGGTTTTACTTAACACTTACATGGCACTTCTTGTTTGCCAGGTGCTGTTATAAGTGCTTTAGAAATTTTAATTTCTTTCATCATCGTAATAACCCTCTGAGGAAGGCCCTATTATTACTGCCATCTTTCTTGAGCAAACTGAGGTTCAGAGAGGTTAAGTGACTTGCCTGGAGTCACACGCAGCCAGAGCCCCATACCCCGGCGCAGGAGTATTCTTAACCAGTACACTATGTTGACTGTTTTCCCTTCTTCCTAAAAGAATCTTAGAATCAAGGGTGGGTATCTATAGACCAATTCTCTACAGAGGAAGGTAGAGCAAAACAAAACAAAATAAAACAAAGCAAACTTTTGTTCTCCTTTAGGATAAATGCAAGGCAAGGCATTCCTTCTTCACGAAGCCCTCTTTTAACTGGATACTGAAACGACTGCACGCTGGGGACCACCTTCCACATTTCTAAATCTTCACCACTCTCTCCATTCCCTGGCCCCACTGTTGGTGGGAATGCCAGTTGGTGCAGCCACTTTGGACAACAGTGGGGAGGTTCCTTAAAAAATTAAAAATAGAGCTATCCTATGACTCAGCAATTGCATATTGGTATTTACCCCAAAGATTCAGATGTAGTGAAAAGAAGGGCCATATGCACTCCAATGTTCATTGGAGCAATGTCCACAATAGCCACACTGTGGAAAGAGCCGAGATGCCCTTCAACAGATGAATGGATACATAAGATGTGGTCCAGATACACACAATGGAATATTACTCAGCCATCAGAAAGGATGAATACCCAACTTTTGCAGCAACATGGATGGGACTGGAGGAGATTATGCTAAGTGAAATAAGTCAAGCAGAGAAAGTCAATTATCATATGGTTTCACTTATTTGTAGAACATAAGGAATAGCAAGGAGGACATTAGGAGAAGGAAGGGAAAAAGAAGGGGGAGACATAGGAGGGGGAGATGAACCATGAGAAACTGTGGACTCCAAGAAACAAACTGAGGGTTTTAGAGGGGTGGGGGTTGGGGGGATGGGTTAGCCCAGTGATGGGTATTAAGGAGGGCACGGATTGCCTGGAGCACTGGGTGTTATATGCAAACAATAAATCATGAAACACTACCTCAAAAACTAATGATATACTGTATGGTGACTAACATAACATAATGAAAACAAACAAAAACAGTCCCTGGCCCCCTTCAGTCTTCATTTACATTACTCACAGCCCAGCCCTAAGTACTTCTGACCCAGTTTATACTTCCCAGGGTTCAGAAAGATGTTTTTGTAATGCAAAACTGTTTTCTGGTCTATCTCAAATCTTTTTGTTTTTTTAAGATTTTATTTATTTATTTGTCAGAGAGAGAGAGAGAGAGCACAAGCAGGCAGAGTGGCAGGCAGAGGCAGAGGGAGAAGCAGGCTCCCCGCCGAGCAAGGAGCCGGATGCGGGACTCGATCCCAGGCAGCCGCTTATCCAACTGAGCCACCCAGGTGTCCCTATCTCAAATCTCTTTAATGTCACTGCCTCATTCTGTGATAAAAGCCAGATAATTTAGCCTAGCAGATGATGAGCTTCGTGTGCCGGTCCAGTTCATTAGCTGGCTCCATACTGGGCACACAGTAGGTGGCCTTGTTTCTCCACATGTCCCTTTGCTTAAGCCACGCCGAGCTGTTTGCCTATCTGCTGTTTCTCTTCTGGAATTCCCTTCATTCCTCCCTGCTCCCTCCATTGGCATCACCAACCTTCACTAGACAATTCTAATGCATCCTTCAAAACCCAGCTCAACATTACCTCTTCTTCCACTGATCTGGATGCCCTCTGCAGTCCTTGCACTAGGAGGAACCAAGGTACTCCTCTCCTACCCTGTACGAGCCCCTCAAAATGTGAAGGATAGACGGTGGCAGCAGCCTATGGAAGCCTGTTGGTGTGCAATTTCTCGGGCCCCACCTCAGACCTACCCGATCAGAATTTGTGGGGATAGAGCCTGGCAATTCATGATTCTTCTGCATGCTAAGGGCAGAGCAGCACTGCCCTGGACCTTTTGAGAGCACATACCACATCTTACTGGGTCTCGAACTCCCCAGGATCTTACTGACTGGGATAAAGCAAAGGATCAATAAATGATCAATGGGTGAATGAACATTGGGTTAATCCATTGATTCATTAAACCTTAGGTCTTTTATCTAGGAAACACTGAGTATTCCACCAATGCCTCCAAATATTCTTAGAATTGGAATTTGTCTTTAATTTTGAATTGGTTAGGGCTCAGGTGTACTGTTTGTTTTGGCACTATTCTAAGGGGCACTGAAATATTTAAAGATTAAAATTTAATGTTTAGGGCTGATCAAGAGAAGCACAAAAATGCACAGAGTATCTCTCAAAAGTACATTTTTATGTATTCTACTGTACAGCAGAAGGTGGTACCCTCTGCTTCAAGCTCTGAAAGATTATTTGTAGCTTTCCTTAAATTGTCCTCTTTGACTATTTTTTGAATATAGTAGTTTAGGAAGAAAAATGCAAATTGTACAGCTACAGTAAAGACTGCTACATATCAAAATATCTCAGATTCTCTGGTTTCTCACAAGTCTTTATGCTATCTGCTGCTTGGAAAGCTTTCTTGCAGCACTTCATGCTAAAATTAAGAAGGCTACTCGTAGGACTTGTTTTTCAACTTTTTTCAGGTATAATTTTACTCCTCTAAAACAAACTGATGTAAGACATAGTCTGTTAAATATAAACTGCTCACCATCATAAACAAAAAAATGTTCCTGAATTTTGAAATAATTTTCAGTACTGTTGTTCCACGAAGGAAAAAAGGACACCATTCTTGAAGTCTAACACACAGGCCCTCCTTCCTTCATAGCAGTTAGACTCGTTACTACCAAAACCACCTTAAAGAGAAATCAGTTGGGGTAAACGAACACCAAAGTGCTGGTAGTTGAATAGATGACTTGAATCACGTCCAGTACACAGAATTATTTAAAGTATAGGTTAGACAAAGTAAAGAGCAGGTGTTTTGTTTAACTATTTATCTTGAGGTTAAGGACTTTATAGATGGCAGAATATATAATGGTTATCTGCTAGTAAAACTGCTGTCCAATGGATATCAGCGTGATCGGGCAAACAGAAAACAAGGGTCATGAGGATAGTTAGGGTTGGCATTGATGGGAATTACACCTCCCCTGCCACACTTCCTCTATAAAGGCTTAAAAGAGGCAGTAGAGGGGAGATGCCCAAGTGAGAACTGCACCCAAAGGTTCTTCAGCAACTGATCTATGTGGCTTGGTCTGTGACAGGATCAACCACCGTCTTCAGTGGTTGATTGAGAAGGTATCTTGATTGAGGTCTTTTCACCAGCACTTACAGTGGTTATAGAAATAAGTGAGGAAATTTTATTTTTGAGAAATTTCCCCAGTTTTTAGTTTTGTTAAATGATGTATTTTAAAAAGTAGAGTGTAACACTCAATGAAGTGTTGAGCAAAGGGAATAGTTGGTCAATAGATGTACATGGATCAGAAAAAAATGTTGAAATGTATTCACTGGAAATCCAAAATGTAGTCAACTTTCACCGACACATCTCAAGGTGCCCACGGTCCTACCCTAATAAACACTTAGGGTAAGCACAGGTTTTCAGAGCCACTTGCTTGTTTCGGCCTCTACATTTCATATGATTTAGTTCCTCAGTTGCTATTTTTCCCCAAGTTTAAGTTCATGGCTTTTGTAGGCAAGCCATAAAGTCCGCGGGGAGAAGAGTATAATTTCCGTGACATGTTGATCCTGGGTGGCAACAAAGGAAGAGGATCATTTCCAACTGTTTTGGGATATTGAAAACAAGCATATGTGGATTAAGTTTAAATAGCAACAGAGAAAACAGCTGACTTTCCTGGATTAAAGACCTTTGCAATTTCGGTTATATTTGTAATTAAGATGATTAGAATGAATATTTCCAGTTTCTTTAATTCTCTGGAGTAATTCCAAAAATCCTCTGAGCAGGTATGCTACAGAAGCCGAGCAGATGAAGTGATTAAACAAATATATAGGGTTTCACGATAAACTCTAGTATAAAACCAAGAGAAAACTGCAGAGAAAAAATATATATATACGTGTATATGTAATTACGTATGAATGTGTGTGCATGTGTGTATATATATTACTTGATATGGGCAAGTATAATGGAAAACTAGTTGAGCACATAAAAATTATATTCAAAATTCTCATATGACATTTATTTTTTTTCATTCGAGACTTAAGCTATTATAACACAGCAGGAACAAGCAGCACGGGTTACATCTAAAGCTAGATGTGATTCAGTACCCACACCCCCTTAGTACAGCCAGATCCAGACATGTGAGCGACTATAGCATCAGAATGCCAGCAAAGCACGGGTTCCATATAGGGAATATAAATGAACCCATTCACTTTCTCTCATTAACTTCACAGTCAGGCTTTGAACAATGCGACTGATTAACATATTCATTGTTCTTGTATGCTTTTGCCTCAAATTTTTACATTTTTAGGGATCAAAGATATCTGAATACTTAGCAAACAAATACTCCTGCAAAACCATCTCTGTAAAATGTAGTGGCACCGAGAAAGTGCCAGAATGGATTTTTTACTGTTTCAAGGGACCTACAAAAATGCTAAGGAAAACAAATCTATGAACCCATTTTCTTTTTATTTGCATTTAACATGATTATACACATTCATGTGTCTAACAAGATCTGCACTGTTACATTAAAAATACAGTACAATAACATTCAACATGAGGTACTTCATATTTATATATTTTTCCTTCATAAATAATGCTGTAAGCTACTAAATTCAAGCACTCTGATGCACAAGTGGCTAGTGTCCTGAATTAGCCGAGCTTATTAAAACACCTTAAAAAACAAAAAAGACAGTTCAGTGCAATAATTATGTAGAAATTAGACCATTTACTTAAATACTATATTAAGATATGCTTAAAGAATGTTACATTAGAACCGCTAGCCTAGTTCCCCTTTATCCCCAGTATGAACAACGACAAAGACTGCCAGATATATTGGGAAAAGCATCTACAGAGTATTCTTTTTAATAAAGTTGTGTTTATACACTAGAGTTGCCTGCCTTGTCAGAACAATGGTTTCTAGTTTTAAAAGCTACAAAATTCGAGATTACCAAAGAAAATAAAGCAAGCACGTTAGCTTTCATTCCATGTTGTTGAAAATGCAAAAGGGAGAATAGGATTTAAAATACAAAATTTCTTATTCTAAATACAATTTTCAAATTTAACCCAGGGCTCTCAACACCAGCCAATCAGGTGGTGGATGTGTCTTTTCTTTTTAGCTAATGGTAATTAACACAAAACCAAGCTCTCATACCCCCAGTGTATAGGATCCCCCTCAGCTTTCCCCCCACCGCAGTTCCCTACCCATGTGGAGGGCATCTTGCTAACAAGAGCACTGACAGTGAGCGTTACCGAGTGAACAATCTTCACTCTAAGGTTACCACATCCACCTCAACAATCTGAGATGATGACATTAGCGCTAAATCAAGTTTCTTCTCCTCTGGCTTAAAAATGAGTGCCTTCTAACCAGGTATACAGCCTACCAATTTGCATGGTAGCTATGAGTTACCGAAATGTTTAATCATAATTTAAAAGCAAAATCCTTTATAGAAGTATTTTTTAAATTGAAAATATATCTTTATTTCATAAATACTTCGCCAAACTACTATCTGTCATCTTCCTAATAAGAAATAATTGTTAGATAATTTTGGAAAGTTGTCCTGGGAGTACTCATCTATAATCACCAGTAACAGCTTTTGATCATCTATGCTAACAGCCATAGGTAATAGCAAAAATGATTAAAACATTTCCCCTAATCCAGTGTTCTCCTCCACCAGGGAAGCCGGCCAAAAGCAACAAGCCCACATCTATGGGGGAAAAGGTGGCCCAGAAGCTCAGTGAATAAGATAGGGTAGTCACTTCCTGGGGCCTTGCTAGGGCCAGCAGGGGGACCATTTCTGTCCCACCTCTTACTGGCCAGGCAGGGAGGAGACAATTCCTGAGTCGGCAAACACACTTGCATGCACATGGACGTGCACGGACGCCCACAACGCGCACACACCCGCCCACCCCAGGACTAACCCCTGGCTCCAGACAAGCCAGCTTGGGACTCGCAGAGCAGGAGAAGGAGGCGGCCAGGGACCACACTCTGGGTGGTGGGGGAAGCCATCTCAGGATCACGATGAGCAGAAAAGCTGCCCAGAAACACATGGATACTTCAACTGGAAGTGAACACATCGGACACTACCAGGGTCACAGGCACTAAACCATCACAAGCCATCATTGAAGGAGAATTTTGGGATGACCTTTTCCCTCCTTTGTTTACATTAACCATGTACAAATAAGAGGGCTGGATGTGATGCTGATGCAGTGAATATTAGGTACAATCAAGTGTATCGCTCTAGACCTTTTTTAAAACCCTGCAGGCATATATTGGCACTTTACAATGGCCCAAGGCCAAATTCTAGCAGTCTAGGAACAGGACATAATTATAATTAACGAAGAAGATAGTATGTGGTCAAAGTAGATCAGGTAAAGTGTATTTTGGAATTAAAAAAAAGAAAAATCAATGAAAATAAAAGTATCTTATTACATTAACATGTAGTGCTACAAAACTAGTGGTTACTCCATGCATCTGAAGAATTGTTTGGTCCTCTTTTCATGGGAAAAAGGGATTAAGAATTCTATACAGTATAACATAAAAACAAGCAAACAGTGGGGATCAGAAGCAAAGTGGGGAAAAGACCGGCTTTTTCAAACGGTGTATTCTATTATGCCATCAAATAAACTATTGGTAGAATGGGACTTTTTTGGGTTTCCTTTATAAGCTGTTTTAGTTTAAATGAATAGGCCTGTGATTTTTCCCTACTGACAATAAAAATGTGTAATTTAGTTAGTTCTAAAAGAAGTGTCTGTACTGCAATAGTTTGTCGTCTAAACGAAAAGAATAAAAACCTGCTTGTGGTACAAGTCATGGCCTAAGCAAACATCCAATTTCCTGTTTTCCTATTTTACATGGATACTCTGCAGTGTTTAACATTTAACAATCTCATGAATTTAGGATTTAAGAAAAAATAATGCCCAGAGTAAGATATTTAAAATGAAGTAAAATAAGAGCTAAACATAACTACTGCCTACTTTCTAAAGTACTACTTATTACGAAGCAAAACTTCTTTCAGAATTGTGCACTGAGGTTTACCTGTAATTTTGGGGGGGAGGGGCAGGGATTCTCTTTAAAAATAACTCTTATCATTATTATTTTAGAGTATTTATTTCTATTTGTCAAAATAAAGCCCTAAAGGAAATTCAAGGTGATCTAGAAAATTTTAAGAGGGACAAAACTGGGAGGTCAGCGGGGCAGTTGGAAAAGAGCACAAATTCTCCCCAGGTATACAGACGCAACTCTAAAAACCACAAAGCCTTGATAAGAACTTGGCTCTTTTAAGCATATAGTTAGAAGCTGAATGCTGCATTTTTGCCTGTACATAATTAAAAGGTTGAAAGAAATGAGAAACTGCCTACAGCTTCATTCATTACGAATTACCTGCGCTGATCACACATCTGCAGATGAGCTAAGCATCAAGCAAGTGGGAACCAGATGTGCACCTCAGAGCTCACACTGCTTCGGGAGGGGTTTTCAAGCATAGAATATGAGTTCAGGGATCTGCCCCCCCTGCACCCCAGTGCCATTGGTGCTATCCGAGGAGCACTGAAACTGGACAGTCACCTTGCCACACTGAACTTCCGTCATGCCTTCCTGTCCGAAGTAGCTGAGTTCATTGCCATCCAGTATCACGCTGGCTGTGTAGAAGGTGTCTGGCTCAATCTGCACTGGGTACTCGAACCACACGGGGAAGGTATTGCTGGAGCCATCTGAGAAGTACTTGCTCAAGTTCTGCCCCAGAACGACGCCCTGCCTCTTGAGTTCAATCTTGGCGCTGTACTCCGCAGAGCCGCAGCTGGAGCCATACAGCCCAAAGCCGGCGATGAACACTCTCTTATCAACCGCAAACTGGATGCTGTCACAGCGGCCCCGGTAACGCCACTGGTTGCTCCGATAGGCACAGGACTGGAAACGGTGACAGCGCTGGGGGACGAGGCCCTTGCGGGCTTTACTCACAAACTGCAACTCGGGTTTTTTGGCTGCAGTGTACCAGAGGAAAATGTCGTTGGTCTCATTGAGAGTTAGAACTCCAGACTGGGCAGCACCATTTGCAAAATCATCCAGGGCCATTGTGGGGATGCGGATCAAGTAAAGTGCCTTTCCGAGGACCTTGCGTTTATTCTCAATGCTCAGAGCTAGATCTTGTCGCTGGCATTCTACTTCAGCCCAGTTGAGAGCTGCTTCAAAAACCACAATTTCTTTGGCATTCAGAGTTTCCCTGCGGAGGATACTTTCTAGAGTTTGGAAGTCAATATCGCAGAATCCCTCAGACTTGAGAGCTAACTCGGCCTGGGCATCGATCACCTCCCAGCAACGCTGGGTCAGGTCTGGCTCCTCGAACAGGCAGCTCTGGGAGAGGAGCACACAGGCGTTCTTGGCGCTCAGGCTGGTCTCCAGGAAATTAACGCAGGCTCTGGCTAGGTGAGGGACAATGTACTTTTTGGCAGCATAAAGAGTGGCCAGCACTGTGTCAGCAGCCAAGTCAATTTCATCACAATAGATATATCTGAAAGACAGCACCCAGCATATAAATGGAATTTTCACAAAATGAGCGTGTCCAGCAAGAAAAGATGCAACTACTTTCAAGTTAGTTCCAAGAAAATCATCTTATGTGACAGTTATTACAAAAATGATTAGGGATTAAAGAAACATCTGAAGTATGTTCATAAATTATTAATATTTCAACTCAGCAGTAAGTTTGTATAATTAAAGATATTAACTTTGTGTTACCATTCTAGCTTCTATTTTATAACCTGCATTGTGTCCTCTCAAAAAAATAGAAGATACTAGAACTGAAAAAAAGCAGCAACTGTGTATCAGAGTTAGTATTAGCAAAAAAAGGCAAAATTTCTGTTAAATACACCATATTATATTTAATCAAAGAATAATCTCTGGAGCGCCTGGGTGGCTCAGTCAGTTAAGCATCTGCCTTTGGCTCAGGTCATGACCCAGGGGTCCTGGGATTGAGCCTGGAGAGCCCCATGTCCTGGCTCCCTGCTCGGCAGGGAGTCTGTCTCTCCCTACCCCTCTCATGCTCTCTTCAGAATTAAAGAATGTATTATTTCTGAATATATTTAATTAAAAGACAAAAGCAAGAAAGCCCAAATATGCACTATTTTTATGATCCTATGAAGTATCTCTATGTCAGGAGATAAAACACTTCTTGGTGATTTGGGGGGATGGTGGCGTGGCAGTCTCCCAAGATGGTATGTAAAAGCAAAAATCATCTGCTTCTTTTAGATTGCCATGGATGAGTACAAGAGTCAGTGAGAACTACATGTGGGTGAAAAATACATACTGATAAAACTTAACTTTTAATTTTTTCCAGTTAAAGCTAAGGTATTCAGCTACTTGCTGTGAAGTTTTACTTTAGTTACTATATTTTATTTTATTTTGAGTATTTTCAAAGAGGGCCTTTAATGTAGGAAATACTCTTTTTTTTTTTTTTTAAAGATTTTATTTATTTATTTGACAGAGAAAGAGAGATCACAAGTAGGCAGAGCGAGAAGGGGAAGCAGGCCCCTCGCTGAGCAGAGAGCCCAATGCGGGGCTCAATCCCAGGACCCTGAGATCATGACCTGAGACGAAGGCACAGGCTTTAACCCACTGAGCCACCCATGCACCCCTAGTTACTATATCTTAACTCGGTGAAACATATATAACACAAAAGATTAGCAATGGCTTCTGCAAAGTAAAAAACCCCACAGTGATGACGATAAGAAAAGTGTCCACAATCACAAATGAAACCTCCATTTTGCTCCCAGGAAGCCATTTGCCACTGGCCAAGACTGACTCACAAAATACCGGATGCTCTGACCTTGGAACTGTCAAGGGAGTGGTCTTCCCTTTTTCTTGACGACTCCCTTTCTAGGAATACTGGCTACTCAGCCATACCACGCAGTTGTCTGGAAAACCTGGCCTCCATTACCCGTGGCAACAGAGCAGCCCTGACCAACTACGGCCTCACGGCAAACGGCACTTTACTACATGTCTGATTCTTACCACTTTTGGTGGACTGCATGTATAATTTTAAAAAGCTGTATTGAGATATATTCTAGGTAATATATTTGCAAGAAAAGATGCGAATCAAATGACTCTTACTCATGTTTCCTAATTATGTATCTCTCTGGCTGAAACAACACAACACTCTACTGGACTGCAGTGCAGTCACAATGCTGAACTAGTGTTAGCATTCTCCTCTGTGAGAGACAATGTCAAATATACAAAGCTGACTTGACTGGAAAAAAAACAAAAAAACCTTCCCAGCTAAAACTGGTTTCTGTACATTTATCTCTAAAAGATTAGAAAGGTCACTGAGTATTGGTTGTTTAAAAGTGGTGAATTAGGGGCACCTGAATGGCTCAGTGGGTTAAAGCCTCTGCCTTTGGCTCAGGTCATGATCTCAGGGTCCTGGGATCGAGCCCTGCATCCCTTGCATCAGGCTCTCTGCTCAGCAGGGAGCCTGCTTCCCTCTCTCTCTGCCTGCCTCTCTGCCTACTTATGATCTCTCTTTCTGTGTCAAATAAATAAAATCTTAAAAAAAAAAGGTGGTGAATTAGGTTACCTTTTGGTACTTCACATGCTCACTTATCTTTAATTTCCCTATTTCCCACTGTGAAGGTTTCAGTCAGAAGCAATTAGATTTCAAAACTACAACATAAATAAAGAATTGAATACTTTTAAGTTCTACAACTAACTGCAATACTTATTTTTCAGTAGGAGCAGACAATAAATATCTCACAACCTTTTAACCATTTGTGGAATTATCATCCAATTATAGTCCAACTTGTTGACACACAGAATAATTTTTTTTAACAAAGATGTTTATTCCAGGGAACCCAAATCCCCACAGCAGTAGACAACCTTGAACTCTGGATATACTTAGTGAGCTAGAAGAAGGATTTAACAAAAATCATAAAACATTATTTAAAATAATCATTGCATGTTAATCACAGGGTGGACTATCACCGTCTGGCAGCAGTGCACATCAGAGGAGTGCATTCTATTTAGCTAGTCAACACGTACTGGAGTCTAAAAAAGACCCGTGAGACAGAAAACAGTTTTTTAAATAAGTATATATCTTACAGTTTCACATTTTTATATTATTAATTAAAGCTTTCCTGTAAAAATACATATAAAACTATAGAAAACTATTCATCTCTCTCAAAAATGTCTCCTCTACTATCAAATGCAAATGCTTTTTTCCTTGAGAAATGGTATCAGATTTTATGTAAGAGTATATGTGCATGTACATACGGGCAAAGATCAGATTATTTTAACACAGTAAGTTTTACATTTACTGACAAGAAACAGTAACTCCTAAAAAACAGAAATCTCTTAACTAGGAGTACTTTGACGAGGTATGTAATTGCTCGAATTGTGAAACAAAAATGTAATTTATGTCTTTAGAGACTTCGTACACAATGCTGTGAGCGAGAACATGCGCAACTAGATAATCCTGCACGAGGAAGTTATTTTTCTTTGATTGTGAGTTGTTAAAAATCAAATCACTATCCATGCCCCTTGCTCCCAAATCCCATGCCAAGGTGTATTATAAATGCCTGCACCATTCCACATGCCTTCCCCTGAAAGATGCAGAGTTTTCTCCAAAAACATTTACAAGGTAAGCAGCAGCCTCTTTCTTCATTGGTCTCCCTTTCCTATATTTAACTGCGAAACCAGCAGAGTACAAACACAGCATAAACAAACTCTTTCTAAACAAATGAACGATGCTTACTTCAGCATAGCAAGAAAAGCAGCAGGTTCGACATCTGGTATACGGATTTCATCTTTGTCCTCAGCAAGTTCTCCGTAAAACATTGCATGGAACACAGAGCTCCCAACAGCTAAAACATACTGTGGAGAAAGGGAAATCTTATTTCATGCACTAAACTGAAAGCATTTTCAGCAAATCAGTCCAGAAAAACAACTCTGAGCAATCAGGTTTAGTGGACATGGAGCGCCTGCACCTGCTTTCTTCACAGCCAAGGTATGGTGTGTATCTTGCAATGAAAGTAGAAGATAGATGTTCATGCAAGCCAGTCTTTATGCTGCTAATTAATTCAAGGCTTTAAGAGATTAATGTCTAAGTTCCCTCATTACAAAATAAATATATAAAATAAAAGCTTATCTACCCAATTTCTAGGGGAAGAGTAAACATGACTTTCCTAACCTGTCGCAACAACTTCCATGACTGGAGAGTTGAGAGGGCATGCTTTTGTGTGGGATATAAAGCAGGGTGGAAAGAAACAAAGAAAAAAAAATTAAGCGTGGCCAAGACCCTTTGGAGAGGCTGTGCCTTTTCTGTGATGGGTGAAACGCACACTGCCTGCTGTCGGCAAGCTGCCCACCCCAACCAAGTTTCAGGCTAATGGAGAGGGTCCCTCTTTTAAATCTCAGGACTAAACCGGTAATGCAGCTGTTGCTTACTTTGTGTCCTGGCAACCGCTGAGTCCCGCCTGGTGGCCCAACCACAAAATGGACATCTGCCATCAAATCATTATTGAACATCACCGCATTTCTATAAACAGAGGCAATTCATTAATGCACAGCAGCCAGCATTTTTAATACCCCCTCCCAACATACAAAACCCATGAAAGAATCACAAGCTAAGCAACAGTTTAGTAACTTCAGGGTAAAACTACAAATAAAGATTCCAACTAAACAACTCTGTTTGTGATCATTGCAAACACATGGGAAGTAACTAGAGTTAAAAAAAAAACAACACCCAAAAAGTTATCCAAACTTTTCATTAGACTAAGGACAAATAAGAGGTTTCTATCTTCAAACCTTCCATGGTCCGTAGACGCAAGCCTGTCACTTAAATGTTACAGCTTGCAAAAACATTTTTATTTAAGAGGAAAACAGCTGTACTGTTTTGGAAAAGATACAAGGCAGTTTTCCATTACCAATAAAGCTTCTGGGAAAAGAGGAAACACAGATTTATGTTAAAATACATTACAGGTTGTGCAAAAGCAGAAACTTCAACACAGGAAAACTTTTAAAGTAAATATGCTGGCCGGGCACTTACCTTTCTCGAATGGTGGGATAGAGACCCTGCCAGTTTGGGGCTGGAATAAGGTTGTTGTTACTGAGATTCTGCTGGTGGTACTGCTGGACAGTGGTGCTGCTGGAGTTGGCTGGTTTTTTACGAGGGAATATATCAGCAGCCATCTTCTTCTTCTTTTTAGTCTTCAAGGTAATTATTTCATAACAAACTGGGGGCAACTTGCTGCTGCTGCTGTTGCTGCTGCTGCTGCTGCTGGTATTTGTCTTCTTTGAGCTTTTCTTGGACCTATTCTTTACCGTCTCTGGAAGCATCAAGAAGAAGGTGAGACATTTCATGTTCTTTTCCTTGTCATCTACCATGAGTACAGTATGTCTCTCTTTATAGCTAGATATCCCAAATTGGTGCGAACATCAAGGAACAGAGGCTGGCACGAGCCAAGACGTTAACAGACACCAACAAGCTGCTATTTTCCTTCTTTTCTCAGCCGGACAAGGTGACCTTTTCACTATGTTGAATAGAAACTGGCTTTAAGTTTTATCCAGTACTGGGTCTGCAAAATACATCTCCATCATGATTCCTATTTCTCTTATTTGCTCATAAAAATAACCCAGTTTCCTAGATCACCTGAAAATGCTACACTGAGCGAAGATGACAGGCAGAGAACCGTAGCGCTTGTTTTCTGAATTAGGTTAGCAAGATGTGCTGGAGCCGTGCGAGTCTGTTCAGCCGGCTGAAGTTGTGTGGTGAATGGATCGGAGGAGAGTAGGTATTACAGCCCTGCAGATGGAGTCAGACAGCCAGTGCTCGGAGCCAATAGCTGAAGTCACCAATCATGATTGGACCAAGCAAAACAGTGACACCTATTGTAACGTGCATAGCTCTGATATTAAAGGAACAGCAGTTGCATTCTGTTGTCTCCTGTATTGTATATTTAAATAAGATAAACAACCTATGAAACAGATCTGCAAACAGGAAAGGAACAGTTTGTGCTCGCAGATTTCTCTTCAGTAGATGTACATTTTTATTTCCCCAGCTAAACAAGCAGGATCAATTAACAAAGGCTAGGGTACTGATATCTACTCCGTATTTCTAATAAAATCTTTATCCCGGCAGCATTTAGTTTCAAATACTTCAAACAAAATCCTCCTTTCTTCCCACTAAAAGGGATTATTATAGCAAAACCATACTAAATAACACACTTATTACAGCTTAATGGAAAGGAATGTTGTTTTTCTTTTTCCAGTCTCTTTGAATGCAAGTTATAGTCTAGTGCAAAATAAGAGAGATGAGGTCATGTGTTCGTTTTACCTCCCAACATTTTCTAGTTCCTATGATGATCTTTGACAGGAGTCCCAGATCAGAAAATACTTTTAAATTAGACAAAGATTATACCAGTAGGTTTAGCTGCACTGAAACAAATTTTAGACATTAAAAAATAAGATTCAAATTAGACAAATCTGCTAATCAGTATTTAAAGGTTATAATTCACTAAAAATAGGTCAGATGGGCCCTGATCAGGATCTCAAAATCCAGCCTAAATGTTATGGCTACATTTAACTTGTCATAATTTTAAAGAATATAATCCACAACTTCTAATACAAAACCAGTAATAAGGCTATTCAAAATGATAAATGCTCTGATGCTACTTAGTTACATTGCAAACAGGTTCTCTCTGCGTTGAATCAGAAGAATATACACTATTAGGTATATGGTTTTCATGGATGTGAATCCCCCAACAATTTCTACCTTTGTTGAGCAAAGAAAAACAAAACACCTGCTATAGGTTCCACACACGCTTATTTATTTCTAAAGAGGGACTAATGAGGAGATTAAATCTTGCCCCTATCTATCTGGATTACTCCCATTTGTTCCAAATGCAGCAGCCGTTTGCTCCTCCCCCCACCCCCCACCCCTGTCCCCCACCTAAGGCAGTCTTCATGGCCACAGCCCTGCTTATATGTAGCACACCATTCGTCGGAATAATGAGCACCTGACCAAGCGAGGACTCAACAAATGCACTGTGATGGTTATTGTAACTAATAATCTGCTGAAAAGAACACACTGAAATCAAACTTTTAATCCCTGGGACCCTAAATCATGACACTGAGCCAACGAATATCCTCTTTATTGTCATCATTATCACTCTTAAAACTGCAAAGCCAGTACAAGACAGTCTGTATATAAGAGAATCAACAATCTTTACCACAAGGTTATTCATCCTCATTTTAGAAGGACCCTGAAGTTCTGCTTATTTATTACAATTACTGTGTGTTCTCAATCACAGGGCTACACACCCTTTGAAATCACACAATGTTACAGAGAGATAGAGACAGACTAGTTTTTAAAAAGCATGTGGCAAAAGGTAGAAAGAAGGAGCACGTGTGTTCTACTTGAGCTAACTACCCAGGATATGGATAAAACCAAAAGATTTCTCTCCTGCTCATCTGCTACTGAACTTCCTGACACCAGCCTCCTAGGAAAGCCCCCACAACAGGGAGGTCCTTCTGACCAGGATTAGTCCCATACATACCTGGCTTTCAGGTCAGATAGTGATCAATTAGATTGCAAAGGGAAATGAGCTGCTTTGAGACAGACATACTAATAATTGTCAACTGGACAGACAAAATATTTACGTAAAAGCACAAAAAATAGATATAAGAACTCAGAAGGCTTTGCGGCTTTTATTCATGTCACATGTAGTTCAACACCTTTTTCCAAGAGAGCCTTGAACAACCACTGCTCTTACACCATTAAAACAACAAGTGCACATAATAGCTTAAGAAAGAAAATTATATAATTATTTCAGAAAATGTTCTTTCTGAAATTAAAGGTTTTAGGTATTTGGAAAATTAAGTTCTGTGGAAAAGCTTGAATATACTAGTTACATGAAGCACTGCTCATTATGAATCCCCTAGAACAATGCTGCAAAGAGGACCACTGTCACTCATGAAATGTGGGGGTTGATGAGTATGGCTGTTTTAAAGATACGTTCTTAAATACAAAAAGTAATCCAATTAAAATTTAAATGACATTTTAATTTTTGTAGCCAATTTGAAAAGCATGAAAATGTTAATAAAAATCAAGACATTCGTTTTCCTACCATGGTTTAAAAGACAGGTAACATCAAACCCTTGCTACTGGAAGTGTGGTCCGTGGAGCAGCAGCAGCAGCAGCAGCAGCAGCAGCAGCAGCAGCAGCAGCACCTCCAGAGAGTCTGTTAGAAATCCAGAAACTCCTCCAGATTCTGGTTCAGAAGCGCATTTTAACAAGACCCTCTAGGTAATGTGTATGACATTCAAGTTTGAGAAAGCCTCATGTCAGATTAAAATAAAGAAGGTTACAGGGTCTCCCAGTGATCCAGTATCAACATCTGGAGCCACATTTTGCATTCGATTATCAAGTGACTGGAGAAATAATTCAAAATGATTACTTTGGTTTGGTCATAAAACTTAACCTTGGTGTCTTATTCTGAAATTCTTCTGATTAGGCCCTAAATGTTAAAATTCTAGGATTCAGGTGAGTGGACAGCCGACTGAGAGGCCTCAAAATATTTTTCGACTCTCTGGAAAAGCAGCTCATGCTCATGATTATTTTATAGGACAATGACGGAGGTCATTTTAGTGGGAAAAATAAAGGATTAAAGAATGCCAAGTGTGAAACAGATGACCACTTAATATTTCAAAATAATCTACTTCACAATTCTATTTCAAAAATTTAGTATTGTGGCACAGCAAAACTAGCAATCAAGTAATGTGGTTGAGTCCTTGCTCAGCCACCAAAAACTGATTATATGTGTGTGTGCTAAAGGGGAGGGGAGTCTGACAAATCATTTAGCCTTTAAGGGCATCAAGTTCCTCAGCTACAATATGAACAGATTCTCTAGAATAGATGAGTGTTTCTCAATCTTTACCTTCAACCCTCAGTAAGAAATGCATTTTATATTCGGACTCAGTACTAGCATGTACGCACACACATGCACTCACAAATGGAAAGATGGTTCACAAAACAGAACTCTTAGCATGTTATAATAGTACAGGTATTTTCCATCTTACTTTTCTCTTTTTTTTTTAATGTTGGTCTTGATTCATTCCACTGATTTCACAAGCACAGTTTAAGTAATACTAGCTTAGATGATATCTAATAGCTTTCAAGGTTTAACATTCCAGGGTACTTTTCTGTCAAGAACTTGGGACTAAGGGGAAGAAGGCAATGGCTACATCAACAAATGGCATATACAACTGGGAGTATGCATTTATTTTCCTGGGAAGAAAAGCTATAGTTATCATCTGTCTTTCAGGGTAATCCATGACCCCAGAACACATTGAAATACTATGAAAATTTATGATTGATTTGAATATACAAAATATTTATACCACTTTCCTCTCTGCTTTCATATCTATAGGCTATTTCATTAAACACCACTTATGGCTTCTTTCCCTCCCTGAAATTAAATATAAAGAGTTAAAACTCCATCTATTGAATCTGAAACCCCAAAACATCACCGAGTAGGCTGAAGGGTAGACACATAAAGGATACCAGCCCAAAATGTTATTTTCATATTTCACTCTAAAATTTCTTTTCAACTAGCATTGTATCATTTGTTCTTATACTGCCTGAATTTTTTTTTAAAGATTTTATTTATTTGCCAGAGAGAGAGAAAGAGAGAGCAAGAGAGCACAAGCAGGGAGAGGCAGAGGGAGAGGCAGAAGCAGACTCCCCGCTGAGCAAGGAGCTGGATGCCCTCCTCCATCCCAGGACCCTGGGATCATGACCTGAGCCAAAGGCAGATGCTTAACTGCCTGAGCCACCCAGGCACCCCACACTTCCTGAATTTTAAAGCTGTTTTGAGACATGGTTAATCTGCCCTAATGAAGTAAATTGGTCGAGAAGCCCATTAATCCTTTATGAAAGTATACCTCACTTTTTCAAAGTTCATGTTATGCACTTTGCTTTTATGAAAGACCTACATTAATATCTGTTTTTACTAGCTAAAGGAAATCCAAAGAATTTTTGCTTTCATGTAAAAGGAAAAAGCAAAAATAGCATTCAGTATGTTTTGTAGTGAGCCATTGGAGGCTGCACACATCCCGAGAAAAGTGGCACCACCAAGCTCCTTTCCCAGGAACTACACTCAGCATCAAGCTGCCATAGCTTTGCCATAGCATCTATCTATGCTTTATCTTGATTTACTTTGTGCACCCATTAATTAGGAAGATGTGTCCTAAAATATTAGAAAAGCCAAAGAGAGGTTATCTTTTGGGTCTGGGAACACTCAAAACTTTTTCCAAATAAAGTAATGGTAATTGCTTCTTCATGCCATTTTGGCTTACAAAAGGGTTCAGAGGTACACTGTACTTTTGGATAGTAGGGGAAACCTGTACTTAAAATTCAACATGATGATCTTACAGTGTGTTAGGTGATTGGCAATACACTAGTGAGCAAGATTAAGAATGAAACTTAAGAGGTTAGCTAGTCACAGTGGGTTTCTGATTAAGTTCAACCACCTTTATCTCTTTTCATTCAATTTCCAATAATAACAAAATTATCAGCAGAATTTAAGTTCACTTAGATCATCTTTTTCACCACTGGAAGGTCTGCCTCTTTAGAAGGCATCCCTCTTTATTTAGTAGAATCCTATACATTCAGTGTGGTGACCTGAATGAGGTTTGTAACTGAAAGGGACTCTAGAAATTATTTAATACAACTCCGTCCACAGATAAGGCGACTAGGTGTCCAGAAGGGATTTGTGAACGTTTAAGCAGGGGGCAATGTCTGGACTAGAACGAAGATTTCCAGACTGGTTGCCTAATTTTGTCTGTTCCACTGACTCTACTTTCCACCCACAGTTAATTACCCCACATTTTTAAATAATGCTTTATCTTCATACTTCTGATCTACTTTAAAAGAAAAAAATATATGCAAAACTTACAGATAAGAAAACCATGAACATATATACTCCGCACCCTGCAGGAAGAATTCTAGGACACTTTCTGGAAAGACATGGAGAGGAACTGTAACAGGAAGGAACACAAATGCCTAACAACCATGAGGAAGTTGCTTAAAAACAGAAGAGGCTTGCCAGGTCAAATTAAAGTTGGAAAAACCAGGCACTCATGGTTTATACCAACAGATCCTATGTCAACAACTAACAATGCTGGCAAGTCTTGTTTAATTTGCTCTAATTCTGAACTTCTTGTCTGGACTTGTAACGGTTTACCGCGAGATCCCTAAACGGCTTCAGAGCGAGGTTAACTGAGGTTTAAACAAGGTATGGTAGAGACTGTGGAAATGAGTATTACTTCCAAAAATTACTGAAAGACCATTACAGAGGAAAGTAATTTTAATTTAACCTGGTTAAGTCACGATGGAATAGTGTTTGGTTTTGTTTACTTCTCAGGACTGAACAAAAGTCATGTTTGTCATTAAGGAGGTAAAAAAGATAAGCAACAAAATGTTGGCAGTCCTTAAGATAGCAAGAGCTGCTGGAAAACAGGCTATATGCTTTCTAAATTTAGAAATAAATATGGAGTCAAGCATTGGCAGCACAGTATACTGAAAAAGAGCAAGAGCCAACAAGAAGTGACCTTAAGGTTACTTAATATCCAAGAGTCTTGTTTTTTTCATCTGCCAAATGGGATAATTATACCCATTCAACCCTCTCAGGTTTACTGTGAAGGCAAGATTACATGTTTGTGAAAACATTTTGATAAAAGTTGAAAACACTTAGCAAAGGTAAGCTTTCACTATTAGCAACAATTTTACCCAAAGCAGGAAATATTTGTGATATAATCTTCCAAAACAAGAAAACCCCAAATTAAACTGGCTCCCGGCCTTTATAATCTTCCAGGTTTCACAACTACTGATGTCTCATCCCATCTGCAGGCTTGCTCTGGCCTCACCCACAGGCCAAGAAGGTTCTAGGTTGCTGAGGATCTTGCTGGAATTTTGCAGGTGAGGTTCAATCGTTAAGATGTGTGTTGCATACTGTGATCAGGTCCCCACCTGATGCGCAAACCCGCACCTGAAACCCCTACTCTAGACTAGTTGTCCACTTGACTTTGAAACGGTGAGATCAGATGCTCTGGCTGTACCCACTTTCTGAGAGCCCAAAGCTGCAAGTTGTCCATCTACGGAGCACATAGTAATGTCTACACTATCAACTCAACTTGGCCTCTCTCAACAATGACCTAGTTTTAATTGTGGCACCAAGGGTGATAACTAAGACAAGTATCTGGGCCTGGCATACCTCAGTGTTGGCTGGAAGGATGAGGCTCATGGACAGTTTCAATAAGTCATTTCCTTTCATTACAAAGAATTCCCGTTAACCTTAAATTGTACTTTAGACTTGGAAAATATGCCCAAAGGTAGAATGTAACTATTCTTTGAAGGGAGGACAATGATTCTTTTCAAAATTCTGTATGGTATTTAACATGATATTTGATGCTTATAAGCTATGTCATATGCACTTGTCATATGCACTTGTTTGGTATACTAAACAAAAATTGCTGATTTTTGTATACTCTAGATGATCTCCTAGTAAATTTCCTCTTGTGTAAAAGTGCTGACTACATAATTTCTTATTTTCTTCCCCAATTCTAGTTTTCTGGGATTAAACAATCTGTATGTTTGGCAGGAATACGGATTTATTTCACATAGTTTTCTTTACATTTTAATATTATGATTATAACCAATACCCAACAAAAACTATGTACATACAAATGTGCCATATTTTATTGATTATTAACCTCTCCCTCATCTTAACATCTCTGAAATTGGGTTTATCTTATAACTGATGGCATCTCATGAGTACAAATACTAAGACTTTTTCATTCCCTTTCTTCTTGATGCATAAAATAATAGCCTGTCTCACAACTGATGGCTCCTTACAGTCAGTGACATAAGGTAGAAGATATATAATTCAACAGAAAGAAAGGGCTCTCTTCTTTAGGTTGGTTAATTATTCCCCTAACCAGAAAAGATGGCGGCTCAGAATTTTGGCTCAACTACATTAGAATAATTGAGCTTTTATCAAATAGTCATTTGATAAAGTATATAATCACAATTCTCAATTGAGACTGCTACAACAACAACCAATCATACAGTAGAAAGTCTAGATGGAAATTCCAAAATGAGAATTCCCATTGGTAAGAGTTCCAGCATTAATACAATGCATTTCTAACATTTTCTCATGGCGCACAACTAAACATATACATAAACCTGACTAATAGAAGCCTATTAATTCTCTGGGTAATATTCGCTAAGGATATTTTATCAGTCAATCAAAGATTAACTTGTAACACTACCTATAGATTAAACCTGGAGCTAAATGACTCCTTAGAAATTATTTTCAAACAAATAGACTCTATATTAAAATGTCAGCTTAATAGGCAGAAATATTATTACCATAATACAATGATCCCATTATATGTATGACTTTCACCTAGGTACTTAAAAATAATTTATCCATAGAAAAGTAAAATTAGGCTTCAGAAAGTCTCTTCTAAGAAGGCCAGAAGGCAGACTGTACTGATCCAACAGGGGACATTAATCCTACTGGAAATGCTAGAATGGAATAAGGTTGCTGTTGCCTTTTCTAGGTTGGTTGTTGGCTTCAGTTGACAGAAGAAAATTGTGTGCTAGTCAAAGAAAAACATTTCTTCACAGATTTTTTTTCTTTTAACTTTAGCAGGTGCTGTTTTTTATCCCGATACTAGAAATAACCAAAAACATTTCCACAATCAGATCATTAATCTAAAAGCCAAAGCCCTTCCTCATTAAAGGTTAACTAAACTAAAGAATCCCTTGCTCTATTTTGGAAAGTTATCCTTTTCTAATAAGTACATGGAATGAGACAATGCTCAAACCACCAGACGGTGTATATCAATACTGGTTATTAATGGCATAAATGTCATTTAAATATGTGCTGTGCCCTTCTTCACTACAGAATGCTTAGAAATGGATACTGCTCCCTATCAATGCACCAACTACCTCCTAAAACATATGAAGTAATGATATGCATTATCTTAGATTAAAAATTTTTATCACTGTAAAGTGAACAGGACAGGTTTGGTAAAGGCAAGGCCAGGGGAGGTGGGGGCTTTTATTTTTTATTTTAACAAAATCACGTAGGAAAAAGAACCAGTTACCAATTTTACGATTTGGTCATCATAATAAAACACATCCACAAGGTTCTCAAATAATGAAATGCCTTCTTTCACTTTTACACTGTATGTGACTAGCATGAAATATAATTATATTAAGTAAACAGTGCAAGATCTAAAAATAAGAAATCTGTTCCACTGAGAGAAATTGTGCTATGGGAAAATACAAATACATGTGAAGTTATACAAGGCATCTTCACACCCAATTTCTAACCTAACTTTTCTGGAGTAAAGACCACCAAATGAAAATGAAAAAGGCACATCCATTTCTAAACTAAGTCACAAAAATGTTTCCTAACAAAAATTCAAGTAGAATTAGAAGCCTGTGACAGAGGATTATTATAGAAACCAACTTCTGGCAAAAACTCAGAGTAAAATTTGTTCTAAATCCAAATTTAAAAAATAGATTTTATGCTATTTTTAATTAGCTTTAAAGTATACAATTCCCCATGACTGTTGTGAAGGACACAATATAAAGGCACATTGTCCTATAAAGGTTGGCAAAACCTTAACTATATCAACACCAAGTAACATTCAGAGATGGCTTCCATTTGCTGCAGGACATAATTATTTGGCACTGATAAAGTACTCCGATAAAGTACTCCCTTGTTGTTTCCATTCCTCATACTGTTGTCATCGGAATAAAAGTTGAGAAGGTTCTGTACTTAGTTTCACTGCATGTGCCAGAACTAAGAAAATAAGGTATTTCAAACAAAAATTCAATTCTAATATATATTCAGCAAGTATTTTTTTTAATTAAGAGCTACTACATAAGTAGGTCAGTCCTTGAACTGCCCAGAGGTATAGAATAAAGTAATTTAATTGCTCATAAAATAATGCTCGAATGAGTCTCACTTAGAAAGTCAGAAGTATTCATAAAAATGTTTTTAAATTCAGGTTTCCCTAATTTCTGCATCACAAAACAACAGCAAACAGTATTTACATGTGCACCATAACTATAAAGAACAGATTAAAGATTAATAAACATTCAAATCTAAATATATCCTCAACGAGTGGCAATTCAACTGTTATTTATTTAAGTAACAGAACCACCATTTCACCATAGTTGAGAGCTACATGGACCCATACAAGGTCTATGGTAATGAGGATGACCGGAACCAAAGGAAAAGCAGTCTCTGAAAATGGTGATCAAAATTTATAGGACTTAGAGCTCTGCATAAGCATTTTACTAGCCAGCCACAGGGATGCCATGGATCCAACAAGAGTTTAGTATAGGAGACTTGGTTGATATCCGTATTTAAGGTAACACTCTCTCATAAAATTTAAAGATAAAGGGAAACAAAAAGGAATATTTACTAGGTGGTATGTGGCCAAGTTTTAACCAACTACTCTGTGCCACTCTTCCTGAAGAGGTACAGTGTGAAACAAGGATGGGTCGGTCTTCTCCTGCTCCACCAGCATGCCAACACTGCAGACCAAGAGTCTATCCAGAAAGAAAAGAAGAAATTCTGTCTCACCATTCTCAGAGAGAGGAAGTCACATGGTTTGCAATGCATTTTGAATTGCCATGACCTGGCTGTGAGCTCTCTATCTTGTACTCTTTATGAGCTCACCTAGCAAACAAGACTATTCCCATACTGCAAATGAGCCTGTTGACTCTTGCCATCCTCACTGCTCCTTCTTCTCTACAAATCTACCTACCAGAAGCCTATCCATCCTTCACAATGCGGCCAAAAGACCTCAACAAGGAAGATTTCCTGGTGCTCAGAGACTCTCCATGCAGCACCCTCTCACATTTTCTCCTGCCTTACATGGTCTGATGAGACGGAGTTCTCTGAGGGCTGCATCTCCGCATCTCCCAATTAAGAGCTAACAGCACCACACCCACACCTGGCTTTCAATCATCATGTAACAGGGAGGACCGTGTCCAACATGTCCAAGTCCATCTAGAACCCGAGAGTGCATTTATAGAGTGCAACTGTTCCTGTGTTTAAAATGGTCTGAAATTGAGGTCTATGATGTTTTTAGCTGCCTGAGCTGCAGGTTTATGTGAGGTATAGTGCTAAAGAACCTAGACATCTATTAAATGTGTTCCGAGGCTCTCCTGAACATGTCTAAGCACAAATGTGGTTTTGTAACACTGCATTCATCTTGCAGCTAGGCCAACTGACAATGCTAAAGCTCCACTTAAAGCAAGTCCCCACATGTGTTTAAAGCAAGGCTTTGCTTCATCAGAAGTCTAAAACTTACTGTAGTACAGATATTCACATATTCAAAGTGTGTGTTAACCACAAGCAAGACCCAGTTACTAGGATAAAGCTGCCTTTATCAACTAGTCTCAATTCATGGTCTGGCGTATTTATTTATAGCACCAGTAGAGAATTTTAGTGATTTAATGAACTGGAAAGGATAATAAATTTTCAGCAATTCACATGAAAGGAAGAAAGCGGTCATATGAATAATCTAAAAAAATAGATAATTAAAGAGACTTTTGCTTTGAAATGCATTTCATCTGTATTTAACACTGAATGGATAAATTTCCACTACATTAGACACACCCAATCTTCAAACAAAGTAATAAAACAGGCTTATGTGTACAGGGTGCAGTATATGAACAGTCTGGAAACTCACGCCTACATGGCAAACAAACCACAGTGCCAGGGATGGGCAATGTAACATTAGGATTACTGTAGAGCATGAACACAAGTAGAAAAGTGCACTTTTTACATGTGTGCATTTCCACGTCACCCTTTACTAAGAAGAACTAAAAAAGTGTTTAATTTTTTCCCCAAAAATAAAGAATTCTCAACTTCTGTCTATATATTCTCTTACGACATTGGAGTAAGAATAAATGAAGATGGTAATATCAATAGTGGAATAGCTGAATATCTTCTCCATAGCTGCAAAGTCTCTTGCTTGTTAATAAAGGAAACTTTTACCACCAGCAATGATTTTAAAAATCATTAGTAGGGTTGATAATGTTAACAATCTGTTATAAAGCAATGCTTTGAATTGTGCTCTGGCAAAAAAATAAAATAACTTGGATTTCCAAATAACTTAAAATGGCTATAAAAACGTATTTTTTTGGAAGGTGGGATAAGGTAAATATATTGTTCTGTGCCTGTTGTTGAAAGTATGTATGACTTAAAGGTACAAAGCATTTTAAGCAGTTTTGAAATGCACCAGTTAAGAAGTATGTGAAGTAGGTAGAAGTGAATGCAGCCCTCTGAAACCTCCTACTAACACCTGGTTAATAGTGATGCGTAACCAAGAGCCCTCATGAGAGGAGCCATCTGCTCCAGATAGAAGAAGGGTTTGCTCCAGAAGCTCGAAAAGAACTGGTCCATAGCCTGGCTCTGGGACTCTTTTCACTGTTGATGCTGCTGGTTCCTAAGCCACCTGAAGTGAAGATCACTCCAGTGGATCCTGAACAGCCAAAGGGGAACATGCACTAAAGGACCAGTCAAATCGCCTTTCTTTCCCCATTCCTCCCTGCCCACACCTGGGGAATTGGAGGATTTAGCAACAGTGGTAAAACAGCTTCGATGAATGCAGATTAGCTACTGTGCCTTCCTTTGCCATAATCAATGTACTGTTTCATGGGGGAATCTCTGGGAGATGCAGCAGTAAAAACTGTTCATTTAATTAAACCTTGACCCTTGAGCACATATCTTTTTAATATTCTGTGTGATGAAATGGAAGTACCCCTGAAGCATTTCTAGTGAAACAGAGATAGAATGGTTGCCTTGAGAAAAAAACACTCATGCAATTGTTTGTGTTGGAGCTGAATGAGCCACTTTCTTCATGGAATACCATTGTACTTGAGGAAATTTGCAAAATATGCTTTATGACACTTAAATATCTAGCTGACATCTTCTTAAAAATGAAGTGAGACTGTCACTTCAAACAAAACAAAACAAAAACTATTGCCAATGATAAAATTCAAACGTTTAAGCAAAAATTAAAATTTCAGAAATCTTGATTATACCACCATGAGTTTGAGTTCGATAGCTTCCCAACACTTCCTGTTTCTGATGAGATTAGTGATATTAAATGAATGTAATTTTAAAATACTGTATAATGAAACATAACATTTGAAAGATTTGCATAATTCTGAACCAATGTCTTCTAATAACAATGCAATTACATTACAAAATCGTGCACAGGGGAAAAATGGTCCATTTGAAGTACAAGACAGACCAATGGATTTCAGTGTAACAGGAGTACAACAAGTTCACTGATAGTTTCAGATTTCAAATGGCAATTAATCTTTAAAAAACTAGCATTCAAATTTTGACAAGGTATCAAAGAATATTCACAATAATCTGAAAAGGCTATTAAAATATCCTTCCTTTCCCAGCTACTTATCTGGGAGATGAGAGTTCCGTCACACAATTTGACCCAAAACATTTATTCATTTAAGTATTTTTTAAAAAAAGATTTTATGTATTTGTCAGAGAGAGCGAGAGAGAGCGCGTGCGCACAAGCAGGGGTAGCAGCAGAGGGAGAAGCAGGCTCCCCACTGAGCAGAGAGCCAGATGTGGGACTTGATCCCAGGACCCTGGGATCATGACCCAAGCTGAAAGCAGACGCTTAATCGACTGAGACACTGAGGAGTCCCATATTTATTTATTTTTAAACACATAATACATAAAATTTTTCTTTGCTTTCATTTCTACTCCAATAAATAACAAGAGATATAACCCCTATAAACAAAACTTCTCTGGGTTTCTCAAAATAAAAGTGTAAGAATCCTGAGACCAAAAAGTATGGGAACCACTGACACCCGCCTAGCATCATAAGGATAAGGAATTTGGATTTTATGGTAAGCGTGAATTGTGGTCAGCCCTTAAGGGTTTTTAACAAAGGTTCTTTTAACATAGCAGCCTTTTGGTTTTATTCTTCTAGAAAACAGTAATTCTCAGAGCATAATTCTCAACTACTCATTCCAAAAAAATTTTTTTAGCACATTAGGTGTGTAAAATAGAGAACACAAGAGAAACAAGACAAACTCTGCCATAAAAATTAACAGCAGTCAAAGAACTAATATTCTATTTGTTCTATGATCCTGTTTGGAACCGTACTAGCTTTGCCCCAATCTCACAAAATTCAGAGCATGAGGTACGAGATTTATCAGTTGCTACCTTCTCGGAAGACTTAAAATAAGAGAAAAATGTAAATGGATTTTGAGTAGACAACTCTCTGTAGAAGCTTCACATACATTTTAGCAGTAAGAAAGATGTGATAATCTGCTTTCTCCTATACCACATTTCCTTAGGAGAATTAGAAGTAGAAGCCTCATGGTTCATCTCCGATTTCGGAACCTTGAGAGACTGTGGACTCCGGGGAAACAAACTGAAGGCTTCAGAGGGGAGGGGAGTGGGGGGATGGGTTAGCCTGGTGATGGGTATTAAGGAGGGCACGTATTGCATGGAGCACTGAGTGTTATACGCAAACAATGAATGATGGAACACTACATCAAAAACTAATGATGTACTGTATGGTGACTAACACAACATAACATACATACATAAATAAGTAAGACCAAAAAAAAAAAAAAAAAATTTGGCAGCCTCTGCTTTCCCCCCAAGGTAAGCATGGCTGGCAATGTGGAGAGAATTTGCTGTTCACTTTCTCCCTTCATTTAGAGACACACATTTGGTTAATACCTGCCTCTCTCACACTAATTTAATACCTTCCTATGTACTATGTATATACAGTACAGTATTTGGTTTTATATAATACCAAATCTTTATAACATATTAAGTAGTAGAAAATAGTTTTTTGGAAATAAAGTTCAGGTTAGGACTTTGCTGAAGTCCAAAGGAAATATTTCATCTACCAGCAGTAATTTTTCATTTAAAAATAGCCTTTAATGGGGCACCTGGCTGGCTCAGTTGGTGGAACATGCAAGTCCTGATGTCAGGGTTGGGAGTCTGAGCCCTTTGTTGGGTGCAGAGATTACTTAAAAATAAAATCTTTAAAAAAGAAAAAAAAAAAGTCTTTTACTAAAGACTTGGTGTTCAAACACTTTCTTAGCTTCATTCATAAAAGGATTTTAGAGGTTGTGTATGTTGGTAGAATTGTAATCCTCATAATTACTTTATACCCAATAATTATATGTTATTACAGAAAGACAGTAAAATCAAAATACAGGTTGTCCCAAACTTGAGCATCTGATTTTCCTATTACTCAAGCCAGACACCATTATATATTGACATCCCCAACCAACACCCACTTCGTAGAATATATCACTGCCTTGTGATGATTTTGAGTACCTACCAGCAGCTGTATGCTAACAAGAGTTCAGTATCAAATTTGGCATTCTGAGGAGTCTTTCATGGCACTGACAAGAAAAAGTAGGTAATAATGTAACCCAGAATTTCAGGTAAGCATGGGCTGACCCCGTAGGTCCCACCGAAATACTGTTAAGTAGCATTAAATTAACTGGAAAATCCACTAATTCACTTAAGAAAATTCTACATTATTGAAAGGTGTGCTGAAACCATTTGGGGGAGGGGTGGAGAGTCTGCTGAGAGAACGACCAGCAGGGACCAGAAGTGACTGCACACACACTTATTTCCACTACTGACTGCCCACTCTCCAACAAACAGGTGCTAGCTTCTAGCCCGCACTTACTCTATCTCCTAAGGCCCCAAGAAAGGGAGAGAGAAGAAACCATGGGAAGGGCGGAGATGCTCTGGGATGCACCTCTGCCAGAATGGGTGTCTGACAAGAGGGGGAGAGGGGACGGGACCTGGGAGAAGGGCTATATAAGAGAAAGCAACAGCTAGCAACAGCTGTTTGGAGCCTGAACTTACATCGTGGGCAGAAGGTGCTTCTGGGTATTTTTAATGATGACAATAATATTATTTTGGGAAGAGAAGTCTGCTGTAACACTAATTAAAAATTTTACCATTTTCTACACTTTCTAGAATAGATCATTCCCCAATAAGCCCCCCAGTAACACATCTAAATGTAGTTTGTACTTGATTTTTTACTACATTTTTCATGAACAGAGATATGAAAATAGGTGAGATTTTGGTAATCCCTTGTCTATCCAGAGACCTAAAGTGTAATAATGGCTAAAGGCCAAAATTAGTCCCTCAGCAGAGAGTAGGTAGGTTACTGGTGCTGAGTAGGCAAGATTACCACTTCCAAAAACACTGATGAATATAAAAAGAGGTGGCAATAAAAAAAAAAATCTTTACCAAAAAAAAAAAAAAAAAAAAATACTACATATGTCCCCAAACCAAGTATAGAACTATAAAAACAAGGTATATCCTTCAACTGGGCTATCAATTAATAAATAGCCTAAACTAAGGGTTATTCTGTGATTCAGCAGTGGAAAGACAGGTCAATGCTTTCCACTTAGACTTGGCCAATAAGACTGTTTGGGGTTCAAAATAAAATAAATTATAACAGTGATATTTGTAAAAGAATGAATCTTCACAATAATAAAACCCAGATATAACGCTAATTTGAGTTTCAAAGGCACATCAAATTTATCAGGCAGGTGCATTCAGAATAGTGGTGCTTCAGAAATTGTACTTCTAATGTGTATGGTAATCCTGTCTAAAACACTTAACACCCTCTAACTGAATACGGGGATTGTTCTTGCTCATATACTACTACAGAAAAATTCAGGAGGTAAAAAATAAGGAACTAGACATGCCTAGAGGAAAAGAAAGTAGAAACTGAAGAAAAATTTCACAGATTTTGTGTTTAGGTAACAGCTATTGAGTTTACGCATTTCCAGAATTACATACATTTTGGTTTATTGTCTATTCTTTGGTTGCTTATATGATCTCTAAAAAATCATCTTTTTCTTGCACTTGACATCACTTATTTGCATACCAACTACAACAGGACAAACTATACAAATAGCTCTTACTCTACCAAAAGAGACGGGAAGGGAGTCTTATGTTTTTGAGATACTCTGGATTTGAAGGACGTAAGAGGAGTCTCTAGAAACACTGTAAACAAAACTCTAAAACGACTGCTATAATGATTGCTGTAGGGATGACTGCAGCAGACTGCAGTCTAGGAAGCTGAAGGTAAAGGACTGAGATGCCTGGATTTTGTGGATTTAGTAACATGTTCAATTATGTGCTTCTCTGTGGTTCCAAGTGGTTTCAAAATCACTTTATAAAAGAACGTACTTCAACCTCAGAAGAAAAAAGTTTAAAGGGGGACATAAGAAATGGAGAGATGTCCTTAGTAGCAAGCAAGCACAAAAAGAGAAAACATTCCACTTTGAGCAAGTGGTTAAAAAATATAGTAACAGTATATCACTGATATTTACCAGGGAGCTCAGACATGTATTTTGAAAAGTTCCCAAAGTGAAGCCACTGTCCCCCCTCAGTTAAAAGCTGAAATCCAGAAAGCAGGTTCTAGAACATAATTCACATCATTCAAATGCGAATCAAGGCAATAGGCTAGGCTTTTCTGACTGTTAAGCAACTTGTCCCCATACATTGGCACAATTCATTCAGCACTTTACAGTCTCTGACTTAATCCTCATAACCAGTCTATGTATTATTATATCCACTATAAATCACACATGTTCTGGAACTTCTCCCTTGATGGTGGGAATGTTAAATCATTAATGTTGGACCCACTGATGCCAAGGTCTATGCTACTTTATAAGAAGTTCATTGAAAAAGAAAAAAGAAAAAGAAGGCAGACTGCATTCATCCATTCAAAAATATTTACTGAATACCTTCTATGTATCAGACCCGTGGGACAAATTAATGAACAGACATAAAATATTTGCCCACACAGAACTTAGAGCCTAGCAGGGGTGGGGAAAGAGACAATTCACCATCAATCAATTAACCAATCAGTCAGGTAGTATTTTAGAAGGTAGTAGATGCTACAGAAAAAGAAAATAATGCAGAGCTCTGCAAGAGGGATACAGAGCTTAACATGCAGTTATAAATAGGGCAGACCTCACTGACAAGGTGATACTTCAGTGAAGTCTGGAAGGAGGTGAGGAAACTGGCCATGAATATACTTGGGGAGAAAAATATTACAGGCAGAGGGAAAACCCAACACAAAGACCTGGAAGTGGGAATGTGCCTAATACATTTCTGGATCAACAAGGAGGTAAAGATGACCGGAACGGAGGGCAAGAGAGGAAGAGAAGTGGGGAAAAAGGGGAGAGTTAGTGGTAGGCAGATTTGTATGGGGCTTTATGAATCATTATGAAGAATAAGACTTTTATTCTGAGTAAGATGGAAAGCCATGGGACAGTTTTAATTTAACCTGACTCCTGTTTTTAAAAGATCACTCTGGTTGTTAGGCTGATAACATATTAAAAGGAAGCCAAGGAAGGAAAAAAGAGGGGCCACTGTAATAATCCCAGTCAAGAGGTGCTGGAAACTTGGACAAAGGGGTGAGTAGTAGACAGAGGTGGGGAAAGCAGCTGAGATCCTGGATTTATGTGGACAACAGGATTATGGATACATTTTGAAGATACAGAACCAGAATTTGCTGACAGCCTTGATGTGGGAAGAAGAGAGTAAGGATGATTCCAAGGGTTTTAGTTTGAATAACCTGAGAAATGGACCTACCACCCACCAAAATAGGGCAGGTGCAGGAAGAGCAGGTTTGTAGAGAAAAATAAAAAATTCGGTTTTAATCCTGTTAAAATTGAGGTATCTTTTATGTATTCAAGTTAAGAATTCAAAAAAGTAGTTGACATGTGCTACAGAAGTTTCAGACCACTTTCTGGAAATATACATTTGGGAGTCTTATGCAGCTACATGGTATTTTATTAAAGTCTTATAGCTGTTTGTGACAAGAGTCCTACAGGAACTGAGCCCTGAAGCATTCCAAATTAATAGGTTGGTGAGAAAAAAACTGCAAATTTTAAAAAATGACTGAAAAAGTGAAACCAGTGGTCTAGTAGCATAGAAGGAAAAGCAGCAGCATGTAATGTCCTTGAAATTAAGTGACATATGTCAAAAAAGATGGAATGACCGATTATATCAATGCTGCCAACAGGTAAAGATGAGAAATGACTGTTGGGATTCAGCAACTTGGAATTTCTTCTTTAGAAAAAGTCCTAGTGACTGTAGGGACTGAATATGATGTTATTTCAATTTGCACACGAGAAGAATGTTTTTCTAAAGAATTATCCAAAAGAAAAGGATTTACTACAATTTAATATTTGGGACTCAAATCAGTTGATCTGTTAAGAAATACGGTTAAGGGGCACCTGGGTGGCTCAGTGGGTTAAAGCCTGGGCTCTCTGCTCAGCGGGGAGCCTGCTTCCCCCCCCCCCACTTGTGATCTCTCTCTCTCTCTGTCAAATAAATAAATAAAAACTTAAAAAAAAAATACAGTTAAGAAAGTGATAAACTAGGGGCGCCTGGGTGGCTCAGTGGGTTAAAGCCTCTGCCTTCGGCTCAAGTCATGATCTCAGGGTCCTGGGATCGAGCCCCACATCGGGCTCTCTGCTCAGCAGGGAGCCTGCTTCCCCCTCTCTCTGCCTGCCTCTCTGCCTACTTGTGATCTCTCCCTTTCTGTCAAATAAATAAATAAAATCTTAAAAAAAAAAGTGATAACTATAAATGCTAACAGTAATTTGTTAATATTCCATTCCTACCCTTTAACAAAACAAAAAACCTCTAGGTAAATTGGAAATAAAATATAGATTTTGTCCTAGTGAGGAATTATGACAAACCAAAAGCCACTATCACACTACTGTTTTTCCCATTAAAGAACAAGTTTGCACATTACTACCAATACTATTTGATAATGTTCCAGAATCATTTTATAATGTTCTAGAATGTTAACATTAGTGCAGCATGCCATAAAACCAAAATAAAAGGTATAATTATTAGAAAGAAGTAGAAACAAGTGTCATTATTGGCAACTTATTATATAAGTAGGAAACCCAAGAGAATAAACTGCTTTTAGAGTAAAAGCGCTTAGAGTAAAAGCCAGCTATAAAATAAATATACAAAAATCAACGACTATTTTATACTAGCAGTAGCCAATTTGAAGAGGCCATCAAAACAGCAACAAAAACATAAATACCAAAGAAGAACCCTAACAAGACGTATTAGGACGTAAATGAAACAAAACAAAACAAAAAAACCAAACCTCTTCTACGAGAGCTAGAAGGTCTGGATAAACTTTCATGTCCCCTAAGAGAGACAGTGACTACACACAGATGACAGTCCTTGCCAAAGAGAACAAGAATGCACATAACTGTAGTAGAAAACTGCAACAAAACTAGGAAAGGGGAAAGCAGACAAGTAGCAACTTAGCCCACCTAAAAGAATGAAATGCTACACCCCAAGTGAGGAAAACTGAGAAGTACTCCAGTTTAGTCACAAACTGGAGGAGAAAGGATGGCAGGCTAAAATAAGGTTAGTAAAAGCTACTTACGAAGCCCTACATCCCAGGATGCCCTTCCAAGTTAACTTGCTGCAAAGGACTGGCTGACAGTCCCAGAGCTCAGTAAGACTGGAGACTGATTCATAAGAGAGTAGATAAAACAGTTAAGTCTCTGGGCTGTGAGAGCATAGGAACCTTCCCCAAAGTGACTCCATACAAAGAGGATGCTGAGACTCCTGCCAGATGCCTCCGGGAACCTGGCAGCTAGATCCTTTCCACAGCTCAGGATGCTGGAAGACCATACTCTCTGACCAGCCCAAGAGGAAAGACCCTACAAAAGGCCCCAGTCAACAACTCAGAAGAAACAGTAAACAGTCAAAAGGCTGCCAGTGGGGAGGGAGACTCAGGGGAATGGGGGAGGTAGGGGAGAGAAGGGCAAGGGACCATTTATTTTACAACAAGCCTTTTAGTACTCTTAGACTTAAACTATGTGCATGTATTAGTTTAAAGATAGTAAGATAATAATCTTTATCTGGAAGGACAGATGACTGTAATTCTGTTTTTCTAATCCCAGAATATCGTGACTTGCTCTACCAGATATTTCCACGTATTCTAAGTCTACAATTTAAAAGACTTGGCACTAAGTTTAGAGATCAACACATAGAGGAGTAAGACCTAAAACAGAAGCAAACCCAAGCTAGTCAATATCTTAACATGGACCACAACCAATGAGGAAAAGATGTACTATTTAACAAATGGTGTTGGTAGAACTGACAAGCTGGTGAGGAGATGGTATAAGACAATTCACATCCATACATTAATACAGAACTAAATGTAAAAATCTAATATAATTCCAAAATTTCTGTTACCTTTACCTCACCTCTATACTTTTCAAACATAAATGTTTACAAGGAAAAATCATAAAGGACAAGATAGAGCTGGACTACATAAAACTATTTTGCTGTCTGGAAAACACCATAAAGTAAATAAAAAGACAAATAATGAGCTGTGGGGGGGGAAATCACTGCAAATATGATAAAGGCATAATACTCTTTTTATGAAACAGGTATTTAAAATCATTTTTTTAGATCATCAATTAAAAGGGGGCAAAGTACCTGAACAAACACCTTTCAAAAGGTAAAACAAGAAGCAAATCACTAATTTCACTAGTTATCAAAGAATATAAGTTAAAATAAGATCACATTTTTATAGAAAACTAGGAAAGATTAAACACTGAAATGCTAACACAGTGGGGAAACCATTAGGTGCATAAGGGAATCAATGTGTCTTGGCATAAGCAGTTTGGCAACATGCCTCAAGAGTCATAAAGAGTTCACCTCTGCCCTAGGAATTCTGCTGTAAATCTAGCCTAAGCAAGTCTGAGATACCAAGACTTTCAGGCATAGGCATTTAGCTCTGCCTGCGAGTCTGCTCTTAACTTTCTGAGCCTACTACTTTTCTGCCAGATTCTGTTGAAGGCCTTCCTCTATTTAGCTCATTCCATCTTTCCAAAACTCTTATGCTGTAGGCACCCTTATTACCCTGATTCCACGGATAAAGCAAACACAATCAAAGAATTGGATAATTAATAAAGGCCACTTAGATCCAAAGTGGCGGAGGTAGGATATACAACCAGCATTTAATACCAATTTTTCAACCACTAAAAAAAGGAAATATGTCAGACAACAGAAAACTACTTAAATAAACTTTGACATATCCATTATTAAAAATCTTACATTCAAAGATTTGAAGGCATGGAAAATATCTACAGTATATTAAGAAAAGGGCAATATTTAAAATTGCAGATGAAATTAAAAATGCCAATTTTATTCAGACAAATAACAAGGCACAAGTGGAAGCATACCATCTCATGAACAGTTGCTTATTTCTGATGATGTGATTGTGATTTTAATTTTAATTTTGGGGGTAATTCCCTAAATGTCTACAACAGGGACACTTTCTTTTTATTTTAAAATGTTTAGAAGCCATAGAAACAACAGATTCTCTCAAATGTAGGTGCTTTGAAGGCCTCAATTTTGAAATATATGATGAAAAAAGGAAAGATCAGGTGAGAGGTTACTATCTTAGCAGCAGAGCATTACTGTTGAACTACAAGGTACATCAAATGAGAGGGATTTCCACCATTATTTTCTCAGAGTAAGATGGGCAAAAAATTGGGGCGCCTGCGTGGCTCAGTGGGTTAAGCCTCTGCCTTCTGCCCAGGTCATGATCTCCGGGTCCTGGGATGGAGCCCCACATAGGGCTCTCTGCTCGTGGGGAGCCTGCTTCCCCCTCTCTCTCTGCCTGCCTCTCTGCCTCCTTGTGATCTCTTTCTCTCTGTGTCAAGTAAATAAATAAAAAATCTTTAAAAAAGAAAAGATGGGCAAAAAATCATCCTTTCGGAATTTGCTTGATAATCCAGTTAACGGATATTTAATTAGCACCTAAGACAGGAGACAGTTCCAAGAGAAAACCTCTTCAACTCCCAACGCATGCTCAGAATCACTGGCCTACTAAAAACATTTTGGCATTGATGGATTGAATTCTGATTATTGTTTACATAGTGAAGTTTGAAAGGTTTCAAACAGCAAAAGCCTAAGATGTGTAAACGACAGATTTCTGTACTACTTTGTTCAGAACTGTTTCAACAGTTCCTTCCAAGGCAAACTGGAATTAGATGGTTACGGAATACCTGTTTTGAGCCTAACAGAGTGAACATTTTCAAAAATTATCTTTGGATATGTGTATGTTGGGAAAGGGAAGGAGTGGGCGAATTTGCAGACAAACCTTTCCTTTATTAAGGTATAATCCTACAAGTGGTTGAACTTTTTGTAAAGAATTAAGGCAAAGCACTTTCTAGGAACAAAACAAGTTAAAGGCTGATGATGACTTTTTTGGCCACAAATTACCAGAAGATTTTTTGGCTGTAGATTATATTTCACTTTTAAAATTTCTGATATATAAGAGGTCTTAGGACTTTTGAGAAATGATACATACACTTTTTAGGCCCCCAAAGGAAAACTGCTTAAAAAAAACATCATTTCCACCACATTTTAGAACTTTGTTAAACAAGTTCTTAGCACAAAGACTGGGAAGAATGAATATTCCTCATAACTGCGAGCAGTATCACCCCATACACCAGCATTAATAACTCTGTAATTACTTAGAAAGAAACTGGAACTGTGTGAGCTCACCCTTACCTGAGCTGAGGCCAAGAACTGAAAAGGGCGATTCAAATTGTTCGGAAAAGGAAGAGTCCTATTCTGAAACCCAAAGGTAGGAGGACCCGCCCACTTCCCCTGGAGGACTCGTTGCTATAGGAACCCGCAGTAACCCTTCAGAGCCAGTACAGGATGGGGGAGGCGGATTCTCCCAGAGGTTGGGGGATGGTTAAAAGAAGGGAACAGGGAGAGGGTAAAAAAAAAAAAAGGGGGGTTGAGAGGTTAAAAGACAATGAAACTCCTTGGCTGTGGCAGGGGTCAGAGAAGGAGGGCTGCGCAACTCCAAAGGAAATTCAAAACATCAGTGAGAACAATGACCTGGATGCTTGGAGTCACAGTATAGTTAAGTTTAAGTTTGAACCATTAAGACACTTCCCTCCATACCCGGTGGGAAACAAAATACCCTTTGTCAGTTCCTGTCGGTGGAAAATGAAGCTAGACTTTTATCTCAATTACAAACTGAATGCTACTTCGTAAAATTGAAATCTTGACTTTCTTTTATTAAACCAGTGGTTCCCAAATTCTGCTGCAAATTGGAAACACCCTGGGATCTTTAAAATATACATTGTTTTAATTGGTCTGGGGTGCTATTTAAGCTTAAGAGTTTTAAAACTCTCCAGTGGTTCTCTTCTGCAGCCAATTTTAGGAACTACTGTAATCCGTGATTTGGCGAGGTGGTAGTTTAAAAAAAAAAAAAAAGAGGAGGAGGAGGCACGATTATCTCCCTTTGTCTTTTTAAGGCTAATAATAGAATTAGCTGGCTTTCTCCAAGCACACACAGGACAATAGGTTTCTTGACAAATAGGAATCCCCAGCATGCTCTAACAGTACTTTCTTTGAGATAAAAAGACTAGGCAGTATAACCTTTTTCTTCCCAAGATCGCAAACATCCTTCCTACCCAAACACCAAACTTATATACAGCGATTTTAAGAGCGAACGGGCCACGAATGCCTCTCAGAACTTGGAAGGACGAGCTCCAGCACCAGAAGGACATAGAACCCCAGTAAGCCCACCATCATTCGACGAGATTCTGAGGCGATCGGGTCTGGGAAAGGCTGGGGTGTACGTCCCTGGAGCCCCCAAAGCGGGCCCCGCTGGCAGCGCCTCAATAAAGTTACTCAGGGAAGTTTGCTCGCGTTTCCAACCATGCGCCTCCCCGGCCCAGGGGCGCGGCCCCCGCCACCTGCTCGGCGCCAACACTCCCCGGCCGCGCCCCCTCCCTGGACCTCCGCCACCTCCGCTGGTCGCGCACTCAGCGGGCGGCCGTGTGGCCGGCTGGAGCCCGGGCGGGCTCGCTTCGCACCTCCCCGGCGCCCCTTGGCTGCAGCTGGCCCTGCCCCTTGGGCCACGGCGCCGGGACCCCCCACGCGGGCCCGGCACCGTCCCGCCTGGAACCCCTCGGGAAGCCCGCCAGTGCAGCCAGCGTCTCTCCAGCCTAGGCTGGGTATCCGGGCGCCCCTGCATCCCCCAACCGGGTGCCTGCCCGACGACCCCGTCCCGGCCCAGCAGCGCTCGGCACCCTCGGCCCGGGTTCGGGAGCGCGCCCCTGGCCGGGCGGTCCGGTGCTGCGCACGCGCGGAGGCGCCCGCCAGCTCTCCCGCGGCGCTCTCACTCACCGTCCGCGGTCTTCGTCACCTCCGGCGTAGCCGCCGCCTGCGCTGCTCGCCGCTCGACGCCCCGGCCCGGTGCCCACTCCTCAGGCCCCGGCCCGGGCACTCGGGGATCCAGCGCCCGGCGGGCTTGGCGGACACCCGCACGCAGGGCACGCTCCGCGGGGCCGCGCGCGCGCGCGCCCGAGCGCCGGGAGGGGGCGGGGCCAAGCAGGCCGCGCGCCCGGAGGCAGCCGTGAATAAGGGGCATGCGCACTGCCTCTCCCTTCCTAGGGTCCGGTTGCGGAGAGGGCGGTGACCCTGGACCAGGGAATGCGAGCAAAGTGGAAGAGGGCTAGGATTCCTCTTCCCTGAGAGGCAAGTTCACCCTTGTCCCGTAGACTGCAGGTTTTTTCTCTGGTTCCTTCAACTAATGTGTTCAACATTTATTGAGCACCTACTTTGGCAGAGCTTTTGTTCGGAATACAGGGCGTTCTCCGATAATGGGAAACCATTGGCTTGAGATTCCTTTTTCCTGCACTGATTGCGTCCTTCTCTTCGAACAGATTCTACATTCTTAAGCGGTGTGGGGAAGGAGAGTTGCTGCTGGGTTGGGGCGATGCCAAAAACTTCATTGAGAAGCCTGGAAGAATAAGAACTGGCGTCAGAAGTTCACCTGGAGAGAAAGGTGAACACAAAGGAATAAGTTGCAAAAAAAAAAAGTGTACACACACACACACAGACACACACACGAACCCTACGGGGACAAGTTTAACCAGAGTGTATTGTTCATAATGAAGGGCAAATAGGATAGCTGAAAGGGTACTTGAAACTAATTTGGAAATTATTTTTAATGCTTAAACTCAAAATTTTACCTTTTTTCAGTGGGTGATTGAAAAATGTTAAAGATGGCGGGGAGAGGGGAGGTGAGGTCTGATTAAATGTATAATTTAGAAATATAAAGACTAGAGACATATAATATATATACCCTGGTAGGAAGTGGTAGGTTCCTAATTCTAGTCTTGGCACCAGGAATAAAAAGCATGGAATAGTTTACAAAGATTGTGAAGGACAGGAGAATTCCTAAACTTTTGTCACTGCCTTTTTGGGTGTACAGATTAGTTTATAATCATAGATACCAACTTCATTAGATTAGATCATCATCCTTGGTACGTATTTATTAGTGGATAAATTAGACCTCTAAAATACATAGCTACCGTCACTAAATGTTTCTTCTAACTAGAATTGGGCCCTGGTAGAACTTACTTCCACACAATTGAAAAACTTAAATTTGAGAGGTGTGTGTGTGTGTGTGTGTGTGTGTGTGTGTGTGTAGACATATGGGCTTTGGGAAACAAAAACCCCTTTTATAAAGCCCATATATTCCATAACAAACTGTCTGATATGGTGCAAATGACTAAATATATCTGAGTCTTACTGAGCTCATCTGCAAAATGGAATCATAATGGTTAATTTTAATGTGTCAATTTGGCTATGCCACAGCACTGAGATATTTCATCAGACATATCCTAGATGTTTCCATGAAGGTATTGTTTCAAGGTAAGATTAACATTTAAATCAGTGGACTTTGAGTGAAGCATATTGTCCTCCATAATGTAGGTAGGCCTCATACAATCATTCGAAGACCCTAACAGAAAAATGCTGACATCCCCTGAGTAAGAAGGAATTCTGCCAGCAGATTGCAGTTCTTCCTTTGGGTCTCCAGCGAGCCAGTCTACCCTCCAGATTTTGGACTTGCCAGCTTCCACAATCATGTGAGTCAATTCCTTAAAATAAGTCTCTCGGTTTCTCTCTCTTGCTAGGTTGGTATTTATGTAGATGGGTAGACAGACAGTTTGTTTTGTTTTCATGGAGGGCCCTGACTAGTACACTTTGCAAGTTTATGAAAATTACATAAGTCAATTACCATGTGAATCTGAAAAATGGAGATTCTAATCTTTAACTTGAGAGGTTATGAAAAATTAAAGTGGGTAAACAGGCAGCATATGTTAGGGTCTGAATCAGTGGCAACTACTATTACTTGTGAATGAATAGCAGAGGCAAAACCAAAAGAGGAGAAAAGGTGGATATTGGCACTGAAAAGCATTTTCTCAGTTCATTGAGTAATAATATTAAATTTAATAAAGAAATTTAAGAAGTAACAAAATTTTGGTCCTCCTAACTCAGACATGCTAAAACGTGATACATGTGACTGTTTTAATTATTTGCAAATAAATGCCAAATGCGGTATTAAGTAAAGATAGACTTTAGGTGTACTTTTACTTTATTTGAGAGAGGGAGAGCGCCTGTGCATCTGCACGCACTTACGCACGCACCTGCAAGTAGGGAAGGGAGGGGAAGCTGAAGAGAGAAAATCTTAAGTAGGCTCCATGCCCAGCTCAGAGCCCAAACCAGGCTCAATCTCCGGACCCTGAGATCATGACCTGGACCGAAACCAAGAGTCAGATGCTTCACTGACTGCGCCACCCAGGCACCCCCCTTACACCAAACATGCAAAGCGGAAATATGAATTCACATCTGAACTTTTTATTCCAATTTAAGTCTCAGTTCAATTTACTCTACTTGCTACTTGGAAGGAGAAACCAAAGAACAGGTTACTTTTGAAATAATTCCCAGTCTCAGAGTAGGTACATGTCACAGAACTCAGTGTATTTATTGAATTCCTTCTGGGGCAGGCCCATAGCTATTGGGAGCATGCAAAAATGGATAAAATATTCCATTTAATCTACAAATACTGCCACTTATTATGTACTAGGCAACATCCCTACCCTCAGGGAATTTATCAAAGAGCCTAGAAAAATAAGAATAATCATAACTATAATTTAAGGTAGGGTGCGGCAAGTTTCTTTGGAAGGATGTGAATGATTGGGCCAACTACATTTTATTCAGAAACTTGATGCTGGGGGCTCACTCTCCTAAACCTGTCTCCATTGTGGCCCCCAGCTTTGCATAGTTTGGTATGGTGTGAACCAAAGGGGTAGAGCAGCAGGCATCTTTTAAAACTGTTTTGAGCAAAGTTGATAAATATCGAATAACATTCCACTGATTCACTTCTGAGCTTACCGGAGAAAGTCAGAGATGGCAGAGTAGGAGAGACATTTACCATTCATTCAGATGTAAAAGCTCGTGTTTTCTTTGTTTTCTCTTTATTGTCATGGCTGTTATCTTTAAAAGAGAATGTAACTTTAGAGTTAAAAAAAAAGACCGAGATAAATTTTCCCTGACCTAATGGAGATTTATGAGGAAAACACATAAAAACTAAAATGAAAATAATAAAAGGTGGGGGTTTGGGTTTATAAAAAGACAAGGAATGATTGAGTTGGAAACCATAACACAGGAGGACAAAGATGACCATCATGTTTATCCTGTAACCAGCGCTGTCATAATGTGACCTCCTTTTTCCTTTTGGCTGAGAACAAAATATTCCACCATGGGTGACAGTGAACCAACTCCAGGATTTACAAAAGCAAGTGATTTGGGGGAAATAACCTAGCATTTTAGTAACTGTTAAATACTCAGGATATTTTATTTTGAGAATTTTTGAATATATTCACTTCAGGAGCTTCGCCACGGTGTATGGGAAATAAATTAATCTGGGATTAAAGAAAACCCTATACTAGAAAAGGAAGAGTTTTAATAAAAATCGAAAAGAATGGCCTCCAGTCATGGATGTTAATTATCATCTGATGAATAATAATGATGATAATAGGAGATGTGAAATAAGTTAAAATACATCCTGGGCCAGATTTTTTTTTTTAAATTACAAACCCTGGAATGTTGCCTTGAAAATTTAACCAGTGTGCTAGCATTAAATGGTTTAAAATTAGACTTAAAACACAATTAGCTCTACACTATTCATATGTAACACTCTCCATGATTTTTTTTTTTAGTAATGCTATTCAAATGAATTCAGTTTGCTCAGTATCACAAATAGAATGTTGATCACCCAGTAGAGAGAATGGCAATATAAATGTTTCTTCCTGCTAAGTGTATTTGATCATGAAAAGTCAAAATTTAATAACATAGCACAATATTGGTTATTCTTTACAGGCTTTACCTCCTTATAATATTTTATCCCACTGACAAAATGTGATTGATTGACACAACTTTCCAGTTAGCTGACCTTTGTACATTTTAATTATACCTTTATTTTTGAATATTGAACATCAAGATGACATTTAAAATATTAAATTGAGTGTAATCATAAAAATTAAATACATATAAATTTTTGTATACGCAGTGGTAAAAACAGTACAACAAATCCAGTATTGGGTTACAGAGGGTTTTTTCCTTTAAAAATGAACCTCCTACAGACCATTATATCCAGTGTTGTAGAATATAAACACATACATTGCGCAAGGTTTTGTAAAGTTATATGAATATTAAAATAATTTCCATACCTTATATTCTACTTTAGTGGGACAGCCTAGGTCTCAGTGGCACTTCTGTATATGTTCTCTGGGTTTTTTACTTTGTGTTTATTTAGCAAATGTCCTAATAGAGAAATCACCTCTGACAATGGGGTCATTGTCAGAGGTCATTTCTATGATGCCTACATTTATTTGATATGTTTAACTCTTGTGTCCAATATCCCACTGCAAGTATAAGAGCTAACCCACATTCATGACAAATATTTCCCATCTTGTTTTCTTTTTTTTTTTGAAAAATTTTATAGACTTTCTTTTCTTTTTTTTTTTTTTTAAATTTTATTTATTTATTTGACAGAGAGAGAGAGAGTGAGAGAGAGATCACAAGTAGGCAGAGAGGCAGGCAGAGGCAGAGGGAGAAGCAGGCTCCCCGCCGAGCAAGGAGCCCGATGTGGGACTCGATCCAAAGGACCCTGGAATCATGACCTGAGCCGAAGGCAGCTGCCTAACCAACTGAGCCACCCAGGTGTCCCAAATTTTATAGACTTTCTTTATTGAGAAATATTTGACATACAACATTTTGTTAGTTTAAAGTGTACAAGGTATTGATTTAATACATTTATTTTGCTTTGATTGTCACTGTAACATTAGCTAACACCTCTACCATATCCCATCTTGTTTTTTCTATCCTAGCGATTATTGACCATGTGTACCTAATATATTGGGTATCTGTAACTTTTTTCAGTGACAAACCACTCTAAGACTTACTGGCTTTAAAACAACAACCTTTGTTTCTTCCATCAAGTCTACGGGTCTGCTGTGCTGTTCTGTGTCTGGGCCAGGGGTGGCTAATCTTGTCCACGCTCTCTCAAGCATCCACATTTAGCTGATGGGGTGCCTGAAGGCTGGTTGGTCTAGGATGGTCTCAACAACAGCTCAGCTCTGCTCCTTGTGGTCCCTTATCTTAGCTTCAGGCTAGTGCAGGTTTGTCCTCAGAGCAGTGGTGGACCTGCAGAGATGGTGTAAAAATACACAAACAGATTTTCAAGTCTCTGATTGTATCAAGTTGACACTGTTTTATTGGCCAGAGCAAGCCACATGGGCAAGCCCAGGGTCAGTGCAGGAGGGGACTCCCAAAGGGTGTGGATACAGACATTAGTGGATTCGATCTGCCATGTTTAGTGTTTTATTTGATTAGTCCTATCATATTTTATTCTGTTCCTTTCCAGTTCTTACTCTGAAATGATTTTTTAATCTATCTTAGCTGCAGGGTTGAATATTTCTACCTGCTGTAAATGAAATCTTTCTTTAAGTTTTATTAGTATCTGTCTTTTAAAACTTTTCTTTGTGGTTTAGTTATTTTTACACTTTTAAAGCCTCTTTTTAAATTTGATTGTATGGATAAGTAATGAAAATAAATATGATGTTTGATCAACTAAATAATCAGTAAACAGATACAATGTGTTTAAAAGACTTTATACATTATCTCGAGCTCAAAAAAGATTTTTTAAAATTTTTTTAAATTTTTTTTTAAAGATTTTATTTATCTATTTGACAGAGAGAGAGAGATCACAGGCAGGCAGAGAGGCAGGCAGAGAGAGAGGGGGAAGCAGGCTCACTGCTGAGCAGAGAGCCCGATGCGGAGCTCGATTCCAGGACCCTGAGATCATGACCTGAGCCGAAGGCAGAGGCTTTAACCCACTAAGCCACCCAGGCGCCCCTCAAAAAAGATTTTAAATGCTATATATTTTGTCAAAATTCTCAACCAGATTTCAGAAAGATTAAATAAGTAAAAATGTTCATATGCATATAATATTGGTAAATACTTCCCACTTGTCCAATATCCACTTAACATTTGTACTTCACACATGCATTATTCACTGCATTTCTTTACAATGGATGGCTCAATTTATCATGTAAAACCATTCCCAGTTCATCATATATAAAACCATTTCTGGTTGAATTTTGAGGAAAATATGCTGAAGGGTTATATATGGAGAGATTCATAAACCCAGACATGAAATAAAAGCCATTGTTTTTCATTAATTGGGTATATGACTAAGCTGTGTTTTAAGAACTAGAACAACTACATTTCCATCTCTGGGGTTACTTCTTTGGTGGAGATTCAAAGTCCTCTGGAAACCCTTTTTCTTTTTCCCTGTAAACAGGCATTATAAATTGTTTGTTACTGGATTATAACCTTATAAGGGTAAATCACAGTTCATAGAGCTCTGAATTGCCGTGCAACATTTTGTGCCTACATGAGTAAATGACAAAAAATAGACTAAGAAAACACCACATACTTATGTTGTGCTGTTTGCCCTTTAAAAAAATGATTATTACTGTGTAACTCCTCATAAATGTATTCTTTCTGATAAAGTAACTTGGAGAACGTATTCTTTCTGATAAAGTAACTTGGACCAGGGGAGGCCTTGTAGATTCTAATTCTCCCAAGGTTAGGTTTGTGGATTTGGAGTATTCTGGAACTTAATATGACGGCGTAAAGCTGTATCTCACCCGACCCCCTCCTCCCCTTGCTCTGATTTTCCTTAGAACCAAACCTCCAAACAGGATTCAAGTGCAAGTAGTTTATTTGGAGGTGATCCAAGGAAACACTGGTGGTGAAGTGGGAAAGTAAAACAATGAAGGGGAAGCAGACAAGTTACAGGCTGGAGTTCAATCATGCAAGGAAAACTCTGGGAGCCAGCACAGAGCACATGCCTCAGCGATATTCCAGTTAAGGGTCCAGGGAGCTGGGATCATTATCCACTAACTACCATTCATCAAGGGACAAGAGAGCTGGAATCATTACCTACCCATCTAGTCTATCCAAGATGGAGGGCTGCTTCCAGGGACTATTCCCTGCACTTTGATTTAGCCCTTGCTCATAAACTGAAGGTGTTTCTGTGGCCAGAAAAAAAGGCAAAGTCTTTATCAACTGCTGGCAATTGTAGGCCAGGCCTCTTGAACCAGTACATGTAAGGAAATAAGAGCAGGGTAGTACCAGTATGCACGAGGTACAGAGGGACACAAGGAAGCATCATACAGTCCCTTCCCAGGCAGACCTGAATTTTATCTTCATTTCATTTAATCCCTCTTTTCCCATGTTTTCTATTTTCTTGTCCTCTCTGAATTCAATACTCTCAATAAAGTTATGCTCTAAAGATAAACATACTAGGGGCGCCTGGGTGGTCCAGTCGGTTGAGCATCTGACTATTGGTTTCGGCTCAGGTCATGATCTCAGGGTCATGAGAGGGAGCCCCAGGCCACTGGGCTCTGCACTCAGTGAGGAGTCTGCTGGAGAGTCTGTCCTTCTTCCTCTTAAGTAAATAAATAGATCTTTAAAAAATATCTACATACCAGACAGTGACCCACTATACCCACGGGACAACATGAGTTTGCCAAACTACCAGGCTATTTACACACCCTTGGTGCAGGGCACCTTACCTCCAGACTGTTTCTAGAACGGTTGGAAGAACTTGTACAAAGGTGTAGGCATCTCGGAGAAGACCTGAAGATTAAAGTGTTAGCAGATATCCATCAGAAGCACACTGGAGGAAAATTTGCCCCCCACTTCCCTCCTTGGAGATATTTGGCAGTGGCTGGAGACATTTTTGTTTGTCACCAATGCGGGGGAGGGAGGGAACTGTTGGTATCAGGTGGTTAGAGGTCAGGAATGCTGCCAAATATCTTACAACATGCAGAACAATACCCTTCCACACTACAAAGAGTTAGCCATCCTAAAAGTTCAGCTGTGACCCTGTTCAGACATTCTGATCTAGAGAAACAACATCAGCGGGAAAAGAAGAAGCTATAGGTCATGCCTTCCAATTTCCTTTTCTAATCTTTACTCCCAGGTTTTACTCTGACAGAGTTTCCATTGATTTCTAAAGGTGTTGCTAAGCATGTTGGGAGGCACAGGAAGGAAGCCCCTTTTGTTTTGTGAAACTTTACTAAATTGAATAAGGGAGTAGCAATCTGACCTTTTAAAATGTTTCCAGATGCTGAGTGCAGGATTGAAATGCTAAATCCAGAGAACCAACTATTACTGATTAGTAGTGCTATGGCAAAAAGGGCAGTTTTCTTTTGACAAACCCAAGTCATGAAGGACGGAAGGATACTGACACTCAGTGATTAATTTTTGGAAATGTGGTTGAACGAATCAAATTATGTATCATTTGATGCCATTAAATTTGAGTTCCTGCATTATATGTGCACCTTTCACTTTTCAAACATTCTCAGTGTGTGAAATTGATTGTGCCATTTACAAGCTATCATGTAATTTTCTGTTTTCTGAAACAAAAGCAACAATCTGGGTACATTAAAGACCATTATATAATTGACAAACCTGCTTTTTAAAACATGATCCAAAACACTTAAAATTACTATCATTTGTCAAAGGGAGTTATTCTTTAACAGTATAAAATCATTTAAAAATTGGAATTAAAACCTCCTTTTGCTTCGTTCCAACAGGAATATCTTCCATGTGTACACAGTTTCACCGTTTACAAAGTTTCTTTTCATGCCTCCTAACTCACTTGATTTTCAAATCAATCTTATGAACAGAACAGATACCATTTCCCCATTTTTGAAATGAGGAAGCTAAGACTCAGAGATGGTAATTTACTGATTCAGCTATGAAGACAGAGTATCCACTATTTGTAAACAAACAAACAAACAAAACTAAATTTTTATCACATCATATTGCTCTGACTTGATGCTTAATATCAAGATTTAAAATTTTTATCAAACCTAGTACATGTAAAAAGGCATACAAATCATTAGTATGAAACTCAGGGAATTTTCCCAACTTAAAAATATCTGTGTAGGGGCATCTGGGTGGTCAGTGGGTTAAAGCCTCTGCCTTCAGCTCAGGTCATGATCTCAGGGTCCTGGGATTGAGCCCCACATCGGGCTCTTTGCTCAGCAGGGAGCCTGCTTCCCCCTCTCTCTCTGCCTCCCTCTCTGCCTACTTGTGATCTCTCTGTCTCTCTGTCAAATAAATAAATAAAATCTTAAAAAAAAAATATCCATGTAACCATCGCTCAAACCCTCATCCCAAAGGCCTACTTCAGACATCTATGGACACTACTGCCCATTTCCCCCAGGATAAGACTATCCTTTTTCTTGACAACATTCATTTATTTTGCCTGTTTTGAACTTTACATAAGCGGAATCATATGGTATATATCTTTTGTGTCTTCTTTTATTCAATATTAAGTTTGTGAGCTCCATCCAGATTATGAAGTATGGTTGTAGATTGTTCATCCTCATCATTGTATTGTATCCTGTGTATGAATATGTCAAAGTTTAATCATCCATATGATCACTGATGGGCATTTGGTCATTTCTACTTTTTTCCTATTATAAGTAGTGGTGCTATGAATTTCTTATACGTGTGTTTTGATGAACATAGGTATATGTTTCTGTTGAACTTACACCTACATGTAGGATTGCTGGGTCAGAGGATTTGTATATATTCAGCTCTGGTACACATCACCCAACAGTGGTTGTACAAATTTATACTCCCACCAGCATTGTTTGAGAGTTCTTGTCATTTCATAATCTCGCCAAAACTTTACATTATCTGTCTTTTTCATCATATTCATTCCTTTAGGTGCAGTATCATCATGGAGATACTAATAGTTGGAACCTGAGCCTCTTGGTATCACTAGCTTGTAGGTTAAACACTGATTTTAACACTGAAATTTGCTTTGTTGTCCCTTGTCCCCAACTACATAAATGCAGGGCCTTAATACCCACTTCAGAGCCATGCAATTATTTCCAATTGTCCATTTAGCTCGGAGAGACTTTCTTCTGGATTTTGTCTCTGACCATTCATTAGTGTTTGGTGCCCACAAGGTGTGTGGTAGGTGGTTCAATTGGTACCATGGATGGCAAATCCTTTAAGTAAGTACCATGTCTCTACCGAGAGATTTTGCCCAGTACTTCAGATGCTACCAAAATCCAGGGCAACTGAAGAGCATCTGCTATGTTTCATTGTGTTCTCCCTACACAAGAGTCCGAGTCTGTGTTCCACCATAAAAGTCTTTGTTATCTAGGCTTCAAAGCACTGTCTCTACCTCCACTTCTGTCCCTTTGCCTTGATCCAACTGGCCAAATCCCATCCAAATCCCACATTCCAGCTCATGTCTCATGACCTTCCTCTCTCTCTTTCTCTAGGGTCATTATACTTGATTGCCAGAGAGAGCTTGGAAAAAACATCCCCCACTCACCTCTACCCATCCCTTCATCCCTCCCATTTCTGACCCAGAAACTTACATGTACAATTTCTATCTAACATACCCCTGCCTCCCATGAGTGGGTACCCTCATGTAATAGTTCACCAGTCACAACTCATCTTCAAATCAGAGTTTAGCTTAGGTTGGGATAATGTGCTATAAAAATATTTTCTCTTGAGGCGCCTGGGTGGCATAGTTGGTTAAGCATCCTGCTCTTGGTTTCAGCTCAGGTCATGATCTCAGGATCATGAGATTGAGCCCTGCATCGGGCTCCGCATTCAGTGCAGAGTCTGCCTGAGATTCTTTCTGCCTCTCCCTCTGCCCCTCCTGCTCATGTTCTTTCTCTCTCTCTAAAATAAATAAATAAATAAATAAATCTTACAAAAATATTTTTTTCTCGTTAAAAAATGACTTTTTCTACTAGGAAGGATACTTTGGAAGTCAGAAAATCATGAGCCATTCATGACATAAAGAAATATCTCTAAACTCTCACTGATAAGTCACAGAACTACTCAGGGTGGGTAACACCTAGGAAATGAAGAGAATTCTGGACTCCTTAAGTTGGATACGTTCAACCTTCAATACCAAATTTCTAGGCCCCTAATTTCTTACAGGGCTGCCAATATCTGTAAATAGTGATTACAATAACAATATTTTGTTCATTATTTTATCTAGTGCTAGTTTTTATTTTATTAACTGTGTGTGTTATCACAATAATGCTTTATACAAAACCACCCCCAAATTCAGTGACTTAAAACAATAAGTATATAATTAGTTCATGAGTGTGAGGGTTGCAGTTTAGTTTGTAGGTTAAACCTAGTCTGTAGGTTGGGCAGTTTATCCTTGACTGGGTCCACTCATCTGCCTAACTCGTTAGCTGATATATAGCCATGTTTTGGATGACTGAAGTGACTATTCTCTCCTCTAGGTGTTTTTCCTCCCTCCTCTGGGACCAACAGGCTAGCCTGGGCAGGTGCTTTACATGGAGATGGCAGAGGGCAAGAGCAAGAAAGCCCAATTGTTCATGTACTTTTCAAGCCTTGGCCAGTATTATGCTTGCTGACATTCCATTGGCCAAAGCAAGTCACATGGCTAGGGCCAGCGTCTGTATGGAAGGTACTGCAAAGTTTGATAGCTGAACACTTGGGTACAGGAAAGAGTGAGGAACTAAGCTATGTTTGCAGTCTATCACACAAGGTATACTTAGACGAGTGACTTAATCTTTCCAAGCCTCAGTTCTGTTGTCAATAAATTGAAGATGATCATTATCCAGAACCCAACCCTCTTCTCAGATATTTCTAATGATTTAAAATGTGATAAATAGCTCGCAAACACCCGAGTACTTCACAAACTCTTCAGTGATGTGTACATGTGAGATGCCATAATTATTGTGTACTTTGCATATTATTATTCTCTTTATTATATTTACATAGTGGCCCTAATAATTTTCATATGTTGGCCCTAAGCAGAATTCTGAGGAGGGTTAACTTGGCTTTCAGTGCCTCTGGCCCTGACAAATGAAGTGGCCTCATTTTTATGAAGCTTCACAGGGGCTTCCATTACAATAGTCTACTTATTTTTAGGAAGCACCCAATGAATGGATGAATATATGAATGAATGAATGAAGTTTTCAAGGAAATGACTACTCAGTCTTGTCCGTTCTTCCATTCATTCAAAATGCTAAGGGGATATTGTGATTGACTTGACAAACGAAAGGGATATACCTACACACAGTAGGAGCATGAAGAATATTCAGTCAGGCTTTGTGTAAGTCAGTGGATTGGCATTTATTGAGTACTTACTTTAGGCAGAGGAAGAAACTAGTCACAGTTGTACATCTATAAAGATGAGAAAGATATAGACCTCTGACAATTAGTGAACAAGAAGCTGTAGTAAGTCATAGAATAAAAAAAAACAACTTTTATCAAGGATCAGTCAATATACTTTGATACCCTTAAGATAGGGATGAATGACCCTGATTAGTCAGCTTTTCTTTTAAGGAGCTGGTAAGTATCATTCTAAGCTTGAATTGTTTGTGTCTCTATTCTTTGCTAGAATAGATTCTATTCCTTTAATGGAAAACAAGCTAAATGCCTTTCATTCTCTCTTTCTAATGTTTGAAAATGAATTAGACTCAAAAGTATATTTCTGGAATCTTTACAGAAGCAGCTGAGGCAGCATAGTGCCCATCTTTGCTAGGTGATGGTTGTTTTGAAGGAGATGTAAGTAAGTAAATTCATTTACTTATCTAAAACATATATTTTGAGAATTTTATTGTTAGCCAAGTCAATTATGAAGCAAATCATTTACAGTTACATTAGAGCGGAAGAATATAACCCTTCTCAGAGGGCATTGAAATTTGCCCACAAAATACTGAGAGTAACTTCAGACACATTATATACTTTTCTTAGAGAAAAGTGGACTGGAATTAGTGGGGATGATAAATGAAAGGACTAGGTTTCTCAGCTACAAAGCAGATCACACTGGCACCAAGTCTGATAAGTGCTTCCATTAGGACCGTGGAAAATTCAGTGGAAATCTATGTAACCCCTAAATGGTGCATTAACTCACAGTGTTTCAGCATTAGGTTATCTATTTGGACAGGTAGTCCAAAAGAACGTAACAGAACAATATTAAAGAAAAAATCATTCCCTGAAATAAAATGTCTGAAAAGAGTGATAAAATTATTTGCTGTCCCTTTCAAGTATAATGGATATGCTAATCAGAATCCATAATAAGTTTTCATTTCTTTCCTCTAGTAATATAAATTTATAAGGAAATTCAAGATTGATTTACTTTCTTGAGCAAAAGGTAGGCAGGCAATATAAATGAATAAAAAAGGTGAGCTAGAGACTATGAAATTTGCCCCTTTGTAAAGGAACCTGCTACTTTTCAGCCCCTTTCTATAGTTGCCGTGTGGGAATGAGAGGTCTCATGTTATCAGGCCTTTTGAGGATTCAGAAAAAAATTGGAAATTTGAACACTTCTAGTATTAAAGTTTTGTCAATTATTAAAAACTGCTATGCTCATACCAAGCCTCATAGATAGCAAGGACATCGTTTCACAACAGAATAAACTACGAACTTACTGCTTAACTTTGCAGTTATTATATTAAATAACTTTATAATTTAATGTTTTGATATGGAATTAAGTTTGAGGGGCACTTGGCTGGCTCATTTGGTGGAGTGTGACTCTGGATCTCGAGGTTGTGAGTTCAAGGACCACACTGGGTGTGGAGATTACTTAAATATAAAATCTTTTTTAAAAAAAGCAGAAGTTTAGGGACGCCTGGGTGGCTCAGTTGGTTAAACGGCTGCCTTCGGCTCAGGTCATGATCCCAGGGTCCTGGGATCGAGTCCCACATCGGGCTCCTTGCTCGGCAGGGAGCCTGCTTCTCCCTCTGCCTCTGCCTGCCTCTCTGCCTACTTGTGATCTCTCTCTCACTCTCTCTCTGACAAATAAATAAATAAAATCTTTAA
>CM052885.1:89284658-89345189 GCA_028534135.1 Potos flavus
GTGGCTCAGTTGGTTAAACGGCTGCCTTCGGCTCAGGTCATGATCCCAGGGTCCTGGGATCGAGTCCCACATCGGGCTCCTTGCTCGGCAGGGAGCCTGCTTCTCCCTCTGCCTCTGCCTGCCTCTCTGCCTACTTGTGATCTCTCTCTCACTCTCTCTCTGACAAATAAATAAATAAAATCTTTAAAAAAAAAAAAAAGCAGAAGTTTAATTTCTTGCTTAGTTTTAATTTATGCTGATTTTTTCTCGTGTCTGTTCATTCTCAGTGTTATGTTTATATTTCTGATACAAAACCCACCCTTTAACCAATATTTGTTAATCCCTGCTCTGTTTTGGGGGGATTCCAATGTTAGAAGCATCTCCAGCATGCAAAGATGTCTTTACAAAGACCACTATAAACATCTAAACACCTGTGGCCAAAACCCAATGAAAAGAGCAATAAATAGACTCTAAAACTTGTATTCTGTCTGTGCAATCTCTGTTTTTTGATCTTTGAAGACAGAGGTAACATGATTGTTATGCAACAGTTAAAGTCTTTGAAGAACTACAAAAAAGCCTCTTTGAATATGGCTATCTCTAAATTAGCTGACCTAAAAAAATTTATACTTCCTAATGTAAAATAGAAATTTGCCATGATCTCTTACTTTGCTCCAGTACAAATTTAATTCAGTTCAACAATTCCATAAAAAAAAAAAAAAAGGAAAGGAGTATTTTACTTGTTTCATTAGCAAAGATTATTAAAATAGCAAAGATTATTAAAATTAGCAAAGATTATTAAAAATACCCACTTTTGATGTGGAGTCTGAGTGTAGGCTGTCACTCCAAGAGGAAGGATAAATTGGTGTAACTTTCAGAAACTCAGTTCAGTAATGTTACCAAATTAAAAAGTACAAACACCTACCCTTTGATTTAGCAATTCTACGTTCAGAAAGCACGTTTTAGACTCCTCATAATGATAAAGCAAAAGCAACAATTTTTATGTTTTTTAAGAGGAGAATCATTGTATGAACGTTGAAACAGCCAGTCACCGGAATATTTTGCATTCACTAAATGCGAAATGGTGTATATTTCTATGTGTTGACATGGAAAGAATATATATGAAGCCAAAAAGTAGGATTCAAAACATTATCATTATGGTACCATTTTTGTTAAAGTACATGTACTGATACAAAACGGAGATAGAGAAGAAAAGAGAAGAATGAATAAATGAGGAAGATAAAGGCAGCCCTTTCCTTGCATGGTGGTGTGGAACTGTACAACCAACAGTGCAAACTCTTACTATCTGTTATATGTGTCTACAAAAATGAAAACAATAGTAAAATTAATATCTATGTAAGACACTAATATAAAACATTAGCTGTGGGGTGCCTGGGTGGTGCAGTCAGTTAAGCGGCTGCTTTCGGCTCGGGTCATGATCCCAGGGTCCTGGGATCGAGCCCCACATCAGGCTCCCTGCTCAGCAGAGAGCCTGCTTCTCCCCCTCCCTCTGCCTGCCGCTCTGCCTACTTGTGCTCTCATTCTGTCAAATAAATAAAATCTTTAAAAAAAAAAACATTAGCTGTATTGGATTTAAGTTGTTTTATTTCTTAATAAAATATTATCAAGAGTAGTTTAGGGCTTGGCTTCTTCTTGTCATAAAACTTAAGAAGCAGCATTTCTATGTCTCAGTGAATTATCATTACTCCTTAAGTTTTTATAAAAGATTTTATTTTTTTATTTATTAGAGAGAGAGTGTGTGTGTGTGCATGAATGGGTGGGGCAGAGGGAGAAGGAAAGGGGGAATCAGGCTCGATCCCAGGACCTTGAGATCGCGACCTGAGCTAAAGGCAGATTTTTAACCGGCCAGGCATCCCCGTCATACTCCTTTTTAAGTTTGGGTCCCCTGCCAACACGTTCTCCTTTGCACTGTTAAGTCCTCAAATATCTCAGAGATTTTTTAATGGAAAGATTTTTGCTTACATCACCGCCCCGGTACATCTTCATCCTTTTGTCACAACTACATTCTTTATTCATGTCTGTAAGTTTGCCTTCACTAAGTTCCTCTCCAGTAGCAACAGTGTCGATGGGCGCATATCAGTGATTTCTTTTATGACTTCATTTATATTCTGTTTGAATTTCACTTTTAATGCTAACACTTTGTGGGATTTCTTTTTTTTTTTTTTTTGCTGAACTTTAATTTTGTTGGCCAGTTTTCTCTTCCCATTGTTTATTTTTCTAAAATGTCACATGGATTTATTCCTAGGAAACAAGGAGATAACACAGCTCCATGTTTTGCTGTCTGTGTGTGAATAGAATAACCACGTGCAATGATCAATCACTGACAGACTTCAAAAGAAGTAATGCTGTTGGTTACCAGTCGTGATGTGTATCTGTTATTTGTGAAGTGACTGGTGGACCAAAGAGCTAGAAACAAAGCTTATACTTTATACAATTACTCACAGTTAGTATGGCATAGAGACTGACATTTGGACCGTGGTAACAGAGTTTTACCTATCAGCACCATGCAAGGACTACATTAAAAAAGCATGAAAGAGCATGCAACAAAATATTAAGAATGAGTGGTGGTTTCTGGGTCTTACATTTGCAGATGGTTTTATTTTATTCAAAAAAAGTCCTTACGTATATTCTAAAATTTCCCACAATTAATAGATATTATTTGTAAAACACAAAAGTAAACATCATTGAGAAGAAATGTAATACTTTTATGCCTATAAAATCCAATTAGGTTTTGATGTGAATCAAAATTAATTTGATTCAGATAACTTGAGGATAGTTCAGCTAATAAAAAGTTTAAAAATTATTCTTTCAAATTTCTCCCCTCTCAAATTGGTTTTCATTTGAATGAATACATTTGATTAACTTAATTTGAGGAGAAAACGCTCTATTACAATATTTAGTGTTCCTTTCCAAGAATGTGGATTCATATGTTTCTTCATTTTTTCTTGTCTACTTTTATAACATTTAGTAACATTTTATATGTTTTTCATAAGAGTCCTTCATATATCATGTCTATTTCTGTCTAGATGTATTTTTCCAAATGGTACTGTGAATGGAAGTTTTTCTTCCTCACTAGATTTTTGAAATAGGACAGCTATTGATTTTTTATATGTAATCATTTAAGTTGTCATCATACTGAACTCTCTTGTCAATAAAATTTAGAAGTAGGACAGACATATATTTCTTATGTCAGTCAACAATCATAATCTCTCATATGATGGGTGAACTTCCTGTGTTACGTTCATAAAGCTTATATTTCAGTTGTTGCTCTTTTCCACTTAAGTATCCTTTCTCTCTCCTGTATCATCAAATTTTCTCTCCTCACTGGATAATCCCCTTTATCATTCAAACATCCTGTTTTCACCTATTAAAAATAAGATAAAATAAACCCTTTGACATTGTATGTTCCCTCCAATTGCCATCTGATTTCTCTTAACCTCTTTAAAGCAAAACTCTTGGAAGGAATAGTCTCTATTTGCAGACTCTCTCTCCTTGTGTAGAAAAGAATTAATCTATCAGGTCTGCTTTTAAAAGGCCTGCTTGCAAGGGAACTTGAAATTTGGGACAGTTCTACCTTCACTAATTATAAGAGTGGCTGACTCAGGAACATAAAGATAAAATGTAATATTAGATCTGGAGATCATATTTTAAGTTAAGGGAGATGTTGACAAGAAAAAATTGAGCTATTCCTTTAAAATTTACAAATGTGGGTTGTGATATACACAGGCTGATTAATGATAAAATTTATTTTTAAAAAAGTGGCTGACTGTGTCTAAACTGTTGGCATAAACAATGTGGCTTATGTTCAGCAGCTGTTTTTACTCTGGGAGTCTGGAATTTTGGTATATGGCAAGCAGAGAGGCTGCCTACATGGCCAGCCTCCAGTAAAAACCTTGGGTTTTGAGTCTCTCATGAGCTTCTCTGGTTGGCACAGCTTCATTCATGTGGGTATTTCGTGCATTCTGTTTAACTCCACTGGGAGAGGACCCTTGGAAGCTCGTGACTGGTTTCTCCCAGACTTCACCCTGTGCACCTTTTCCCTTTGCTGATTCTTTTTTGTTCTTCACTGCAATGACTCACAGATGTGAGTACAATTCTGTGCTGAGTCCTGCGAGCTCTCCCAGCAAATTGTCAACCCCTGGGTGGTCTTGAGTACTCTCTGTCACTGTCCTCACTTCTCATTCTCTTTTGAACCCCCTCCATTAAGGTTTTCCTTCGTGTCTCCATGGGATCCACTGGTTACACAGTCCAAAGATCATTTCTACCTCTCAGGGGCTTTTGGATCAAGCCATTTTTTTCTTCCTTTTGAATTACTTTCTTTCCTTGGTTTCTAGGACAGCACGTAGGCCTGGTTCTCCTCCCACTTCACTAGCATGTCCTTTTCATTCTTCTTTGCTGGATATTGTTCTGCTTCCTAAATTTTGCCTTAGAGGGATGGTTCAAGTGACAAAGAAATTGGAGGCAGTGTAAAGAAAGAGTAGACAATTTTTCTGCAAAGTTTTACTATAAAAGGGAACAAAATGGAGGTGCTACCTGGAGGGAGAAATAGGGCTAAGAAAAAGTTTTTAAAGTGGGAGAAATTACACGTTTGAATCCTGAAGAGAATGACTCAGTAGAGAGAGGGGGAGAAAGGATACATGGCAGAGAGTGAAAATTATGGGCACCCAGTGAACAAGCAGAGTGTTTACCTTGGATAGGAGCAGGAGAAATGTCATCTGTAATTAACAGAAAGGAATACAGGCTGTATGGGCTCTTTTGCTTCTAGATTTGTTGATAAGATGGGAACTCAAAAGAGTGTTTCAGGGTCCTTCCACTTTGTTCTTTGAAGAAGTGAGTTTATGGGCTGGAGATTTGAGGAGCAAGGAGCCAATGGAAGTAAAACAAGCTCTAGAACTTGGTGATGGATAAAATGTGGAGAGTGAGAGTTGCGTAGATTCCCATTGGCCTTTCCTTGCTCCTTATAGAAATTTTTTCCAAACTTGATGTCAGTGGGATCTGCTTTGTTACCAAATAATCTGCTAATGTTTATTTATTAATCCCACTCATATCAGTTTAATTTTCTTTAGGATTGCTTGTGTGCCATCTGCCTGGCAGCATATGAAATTTTTTGTAGGCAAATTTTAATGCGCTCTGAGAAGTCTTTGGCACCTCTACTTTTACTATATATAATTTGATTTGTAACTGATTTGGCTAAGACAACATTCTTAAAGACTTTAGAGTTTGAGTGGATTTGGAGATATCCGAGTAGGCACAACAGGGAGAAAGTTGCTTGCATATTCAGGTCAGGTGGTCAGGAAATGGCCTGAGCTAGTGAGCTGCCTGTAAGTCTTTTGCTTGTAGGTAGTCATTAAACCTGTGAGTGTATGGATTAAGTCTAAGATAGAACGAGCCAGAGCCTTGTGGACCACCATATTTACTGTAAATATGTAATTGTAATTATAACCTTTAATTTTTTTTCCTCAAGTCTTAAAAATAGAGGTTTTAGATTTCCAACTGGTTAAAGTACATTTTGGTTATTTTTTCCTTATTAAATTTTTGGTTTTATTATACTCTCTGAAAAAATGTAAATAATATAACTCCCATAGTATAGAATTAATTAAGGTTGTATTTATCTCCTTATTTGTGATTAGATTTTTTTAAAGATTCTGTTTATTTGAGAGTGGGAGAGGGGCAGAGGACGAGAGAGAAAAACTTAAGCAGACTCCATGCTGAGTGCAGAGCCTGAGGTGGGGCTTGATCTCATGACCGTGAAATCATGACCCAAGCCAAAACCAAGAGTTGTACATTTAACCAACTGTACCACCCAGGTGCCCCTTTACATGTGATTAAATTTTATAATTGTTCCACAGACTAACATTTGAAAATAACGTATATGGTTTATAGGGTAGAAAACTTGATGACCATTCCTTTATATGGCAAGCACTTAATGAATTTCTAATATGTGTAAAGGATCACATTAGTTATAGGGAATGTAGGGAGAACAAGAAAGTCAGGATCTGTGTCCTGATGGAACTTCTGTTTTAGAGCAAAATTGGGGAGAGGAGTACATATCAAATAGAAATATTTGTAAGTTGCCATAAATGCTATGAAAGAAGCAAGAAGTTGAAATAAAGATAGCTGGCTGCACTCAGATCAGGTAGGGTGGTCAGGAAAGGCCATCCAGAGGACCTAATACTCAGGCAGAATCCTAAAAAATTATAAGCTGCTGGCCAAGTAAAGATTTGGAGGGAGAACATTCTCTGGAGAGACAATGGGAGAGAAACAAGGAAACAAGGGTTTTTTGGAAAGGCATGATTATAGTGAGAAGTCTTGGACATAGGTTTGGACAAGGAAGGGAGGAATAAATAGGATGTGAGATAGCTAGGGAGTCAGTATTTTGGAGGTCTCCAAAGAGCTAAAGAAGTGCAGCAGTGGGGGTTTGTGAGTTACTGAGAGAGATGGAACAAAATACGATCTTTAAACTCGAGATTTTAGAGATAGTGCAGTTTTTGGTGATAACAATTTCTAAGATGTGGCCAGGGGAGCAGGTGACTAAGTTGGATTGGGAAGAATGCATTGATGATAAAGGGGTAAGGATCTAGGGGTCTGGAGTATTGGGAAGTTCATTGATGTGGACACTGCTGTAGGACTTTGGGCAGAGAGGGTAGGAAGCAGCCAGCCAAAATAAGCTTATTGTATGCGTTATTCGGATTCTTTATGTTTTAATTAAATTTAGTCTAATCGATCTGTTGAATTCTCAGAGACATGTTCAGTTCCCCAAATGTGATTGTGATTTTGTGCTCTATAAGAATAGTTGATTCTCATTATCTGTGGTAGTTATAGTCTTTTTTTTTTAAAGATTTTATTTATTTATTTGTCAGAGAGAGAGAGCACAAGCAGGCAGAGTGGCAGGCAGAGTTAGAGGGAGAAGCAGGCCCCCTGCCAAGCAAGGAGCCCGATGTGGGACTCGATCCCAGGACCCTGGGATCATGACCTGAGCCGAAGGCAGCTGCTTAACCAACTGAGCCACCCAGGTGCCCTGGTAGTTATATTCTAAAAGTCGGCTTGAAGACTGAATTAGCAAATACTGAGACATTGCTCCTAGGGGACATGTTAAGTTAGATTCCTTCAAGCCTCTGGTCACAACATTTTCATCAACCAATCAATACATAATCTTGTTTTATATGTGTTTCTGTTTAAAGACACCTTATTTAATACATATTGTAGATTCATAAACATTGAGTTCATGGACAACAGCACAGTAACTCATGTCTGAATGAAACTTATCTAACACACATATTTTGTCCCTAAAGGACATGCAGCTTTCTTATACTTAGGAGCCCTACTGGTACTTCAGCACTCTGCTTTGGGGCCACTTTAAACAGTGAAATCATCAAGAAAAAGCATAAAAAATATGAAAAACATGCCCCTAAAGAGGCCATGAAAAGGACACTTGTTTACAGTACGAGAGGTGAAATAGGAAGGCAGAGGTTTGCCTTATTTGACCTCCGCTGATAGTTGCACATTGGTAATTCAAATTTTTTGCCACTTGGTATGTATCTGTAAATAACTGCAAAATTGCCATGGGCCTTGATTTTAGGGTTACAAATAAAATTTAATGAGTAAACAAATAAGGACTCTAAATAATAGGAAACAATTGTATATTGTGAGATTATTAATTGACAGATTCCTGATTGTATTATTCTCAATGAGGTTTTTATAATTTTGGAAAATAAGAGTAACCCCTTTTTCCAAATTAAAACTTTCTGTCTCAAAGTTTTATTTTGGCTACTGTATATTATTATTATTCTTTTGTTTTGTTTGTATTGTTGTGGAATATACCTCTCCATATAGTTGAATTTTGTTTTATTTTGTTTCTTGAAACAATCTGAGAATCATTGCCTTATAATAAACAAACTTAACTAACAATAGTTATTATGATTATTTTGGTTAATTCTATTTGTGCCACAGGACAGGAAAGGCTAGAGGGAGAGACAAATAGGGGGTGATGAGACTAGGCTGATGCAGGGGGCTGTATAACCAGGCTCACAGAAATACGGAAGGTGGAGAAATAGACCTGATATTTGCAAGAACACCTCCTTTGCGCTAGTGATATTTACAAGTCCACCTTGTTTGTTCTAAATATAGACATGATATTCACAAATCCACCCTGATATTGACAAGAAATTTACCAAGTTCCCTGATCCCTTTCCTATGAAAGAACGACCATAAAAGCCCTCAGTGGCAATCCATTCAGAACCACTCTCCCTCTAGAGAGCTTTCCTGTTCTGTTGTAACCTTCCTTTAAAAGACATTCACTTCGGGGTGTCTGGGTGGCTCAGTGGGTTAAAGCCTCTGCTGTCTGCTCAGGTCATGATCTCAGGGTCCTGGGATTGAGCCCCACATCCGACTCTCCGCTCAGTGGGGAGTCTGCTTCCCCCTCTCTGCCTGCCTGCTTGTGATCTCTCTCTGTCAAATAAATAAATAAAATCTTAAAAAAAAAAAAGACCTTCACTTCATCCTTTTTCCACTAGATTCAGTCTTCATCATTCTTTGACTCAATGAGACAAGAACCTTGCCACCCTGCAACACCACTTTCTATTTTGACAGCTTCTGGATGTTTTTGGATTTCTCTGTTTTCTTTTTCTTGCCCTTTGCTATGTTGATCAAAATTTTTTACTTATTTCCTCCTATGGTCACTTAAAAACTGTATATCATAATTCTCTTCTACAACTGATGACTTTAGTATTTGATTGCTTTTTTTAAATCAAACATTGAGTAGATGCAAAAAGAAAATGGTGTAGAATGTGAGGGGATAAAGAATTATAATGTAAGGACACCCTAGTACCAGTCACCTGATATGACAGAACATTTCTTTTAAAATTGAAGTGCTTGTTTCTCCATTCTAATCCCATCCCTGCCATGTCTATCAGAGGTAACTAGTCTCGCTGTTGTATTACATCATTTTTCTGTTGTTCTTTTTTCTTTTACCACATGGGTTTGTGTACCTAAACAACATGTTTCATGTTGCATGTTTTACCTTTGTATCAGTGGATTCAAGATGAATGTATTTTTCTGTGACTTGCTTTTTTTGGCTCAAAAAAAGCCATTGTATTGTATTTTTGAGATTCATCCAGGTTGATATACTTAACCGTTCGGTCTTACTAAAAATTGAGTTACACAACTTACTTATCCAATCTACTGTGGGTGGAAATTTGTCTTTTGTTTTGTTTTGTTTGGCAGTACTCCAAAAACATTATTATATAGATCTCTTGAAGTGCAGGTATAATGGTTCCTCCAGGGTGTATTCCTAAGAATGAGCTTACTGGGTTTTAAGTTAGGAGCATCTTCAGCTTTCCTCAACAGTGACAAATGGACCTTAAAGTATTTGTTTCCTTTTATGTGAAGTGCCTGTTATGTCCCTTGCTTACTGTCTTTTAAGTTTGATTTGTGTGAAGAGGGTAGATGGATGGATGGATGGATCAATAGATAGATATTCTAACACTTCGGGTCAGTTATATTTGTTGCAAATATCTTCTCCCAATTTTCAAATTGAGTTTTCACTCTCACTGATTTTTTCTTTAAAATTTATTTTATGAACATTTACATAGTTATAGGACACTATTCTCTTGTAAGTTGTTTAATCTTCTTATCAACTCTTTGATAGAGGTACTATTATCAACCTAACCTTCTTTTGAGGAAAGAGAGGTGGCGAGTATGAGTAATTTGCCCTGGTTCATACTGGTAGTCGACAGCAGAGCCAGTATTCAAATTCTGGGCATTAGTCTCTGAAGTGTGAGATCCCAACCTCTATTCAGTGCTGCTTCTCTATGATCATCAGAAGATTTTAATTTTAATATATCTAAATTTATTACCTTTCTTCTTCATTAATTGAAGTTTCCCTATCTTTTTTAGGAAATCCTTCCTTATCTCAATATCATAAATATGTTTTTTTTGACATTTCTTCAGCATTTTACAGTTTTGCTTTTGACAATAAAGTTTTTAATCCATGGAGAAGTGTGTGTGTGTGGGGGGGGATAAAGGATCTAATTTCATTTTTTTATAAGGATTCTTAATTCCTAAAATATTTATCTTTTCACTGCTAATATATAATGTCATCTCTGTAATAAACATAGAACAAAAGCTGCTAGAAATAAGTGAATTTAATGATGACTGGGAATTCCAGTGATGTACTGGAAAATTAAATGGAAAAGTCTATCATAAAAAATAACATAAAAACATGAAAAACTTAAGGGTAACTTTTATAAAATAACATGTAACAGATCTCTATGAGGAGATCTCCAAACCTTGCTGAGGGAAATTAGAAAAGACATAAATAAAAGAAGGGGTGTTACAATTTTTAAGGATCAGATGACTCAATAATGGTAAGATGTCAGTTCTTCCTTAATAGATGTATAGATTCAAAATAAATCCAATCAATATTGCAGTTACCTGTTTTGTGGAAAGTCACAGGCTCTAGTATTAAATTTTATTTTAATTTTTTTGGCTCATTATGATTTATAACTATTTTTAATGATTTAGAAATACAATTTAAATAGTCCATATTGGTTTTATTCCAGCAAACTTGCTGAACTTCTTATTCATTATAATAACATGCCTGTAGATTTGTGGGGGTTTCTATAGATAATCACATCAGCTCTGAATTATGTCAACTTTATTTCTTTCCTTCCAATTCTTATGCTTTATAGTTGTCTTGTTTTCTTCTCTGGATAATATTCAACAGAAGTGGTGATGGCAGGCTGTTTTTTGTTTGTTTTTGTTTTCTTTTTCCTTTTTTTTTTTTTGAGACAGAGAGAGAGCAAGCAGGGGAGGGGCAGAGAGAGAGGGAGAAACAGAATCTCAGGCAGACTCCATACCCAGTGTGGAGCCCAATGCAGGGGTCCATCTCATGACCCTGAGATCATGACCTAAGCCAAAATCAGGAGTTGGACACTTAATTGACTAAGCCACCCAGGTGCCTCTGTCCAGAAATTTTTTAAACAAATACAATAAATGTAAACATAATTTCATGTAACATCCTTTCTAAATCTGTTGACATTACTTTAATATTTTTCTTTACTTACTTTTTTTTTTTTTTTTTACCATTACTTCTTTCTTCTCTGATGCTCTTCCTTTATGTAGATTTGAATTGCTAATCTATGTTATTTTCCTTCTCTCTGAAGAACTTTTTATTACCTTTCTTGCAAAGGCCATTCTATTAGCAACCAGTTTCCTCAATGTTTGTTTGCCTGAGAAAGTCTTTGTTTCTCTTTTATTTTTGAAGGACAATTTTGCATAATATAGAATTGTAGGTTGATGGGGTCTTTTCTTTCACCACTTTAAATCTTTGATCCAGTCTTTACTTGCTATGTGGTTTCTCAGAAGTTGGTATTATTCTTTTCTTTGTTCCTTTATAGGTAAGGTGAGGTGTTTTTTCCTCTGGCTTATAGCATGACTTTATCTTTGATTTTTTGCAGTTTGAATATGATATGCCTAGCATAGGGTTTTTGTTATTGTTATTTATTTGTTTGATTTTTTGGCATTTTTCCTGTTTGGCATTCCCTGAGCTTCCCGAATCTATGGTTTGATGTCTGACATGAATTTGGGAAATTCTCACTCATTGTCGCTTCAAATATTTCTTCTGTTCTTTTCTCTCTTCTCCTGGTGTTTCCATCATGGGTTTATTATTACTTTTGTGGTTGTCCCACCATTTTTGGATATTCTGTTCTTTTTTTCACTCCTTTTTTTTTAAATCTTTGCTTTTTAGTTTCTATTCACATATCCTTAAACTGAGAGATTATCTCAGTCATGTCCACTCTGCTAATGAGCCCGTCAAAGGCATTCTTCCATTTGTTACAGTGTTTTCATCCCTAACATTTTTTGATTCTTTCTTAGAATTTACATCTTTCTGCCTACATTACACATCTATTTTTACATGTTGCCAACCTTTTGCGTTAAATCCATTTACATACTAATCATAGTTATTTTAAATTGCTACTCTGATAATTCCAACATCCTACCACATCTGACTAGTTCTGATGCTTTCTCCGTCTCTTCAAATGTGACTTTTTTTTCTCCCCCATTAGTATGTCTTGTCATTTTTTGGCGAAAGCTGGACATGATATACTGGGTAAAGGAACTGCAGTAAGCTGGCCTTTGTGATGTGATGGTAAGATGTGGGGGAGGAGAATGTTCTGTAATCCTGTGATTGGTATGCCCTTTAATGAGCCTATGCCCTGAGCTGTGAACTTCACAAGTACCTCTCAGTACTTTTTTTCCCCCACTTCGATGGGACAGGATGGCCAGAGTGGATTGGGGATCAGTATTTGCTTCCTCCAGGTCAGTTAGGCTCTGATGAAATCCAAAAGATTAGGCTCTGGTTGAATAGTCTTTCCTGGGGGCAAAACTGAATGATCTGGTATGTTTCAAAATGGCTACTTTTCCCTCCCCCCTACTGGAAGCCCCAGGGAATTTTTTTCCTATCTTTACTATGAGAACCTGGCAGAGGTAAAACTCAAAAAGTGTGGTACCCCACCCCACCCCACCCCCTCAAAAAAACACCCCTGTCCCTGGAGTTCTTAACTCTCAGTTTTATCCACATTGAGCCTCTAGCAATTCATCAATTACAGTTGAGGTTTTCCTACCCCTGAACTCCTTCTAGAAGAGGTTTCTGCTCCTGTATGTTGTGATTCTCTCCATCTGCCTTGTCTCTGTCTTCAGTATTTAGGGCAGCAGTTTGCCCTGTGACCTCAATTCTCTGATGGATCTAAGAACAGTTGTTGATTTTCAGTTTGTTCAACTTTTTACTTATTAAGACAAAATGATGACTTCCAAGTTCCTTACATGCCAACCTGGAAACTAGACTCTCTTAATCTGTCAATGCAGTGAAATAAATAAGTAAATAAATAAATAATTTTTTTTTCTTTTAGAGAGAGGGAGAGCAAGCTCGTGCTCTGGTGGGGGGGAGGGGCATAGGGAGAGGGAGAGAGAGAATCTTTAGCAGGCTCCACATCCAGTGCAGAGCCTGACACAGGGTTCTGTCTCACCACCCTGAGTTCATGATCTGAGCCAAAATCAAGAGTCAGATGCCTAACTAACTCAGCTATCCAGTTGCCCCAATAAATTTATTTTTTAAACCAACCTCACATTCATAGGATAAATCCAACTTGGTTGTGATGTAGTGTTTTTTCTTTACTCTTCTCAGCAGCCTGCTAAAATTTTCTTTCAGATTTATATACATATGTTCATGAATGAAAATATGCTATAAATTTCCATTCCCTGGGGCACCTGTGTGGCTCAGTTGGTTAAGCATCTGCCTTTGGCTCAGGTCATGATCCCAAGGTCTGGGATTGAGCCTCACACTGGGCTTCCTGCTTGGTGGGAAGCCTGCTTCTCTCTCTCCCTCTGCTTGCTGCTCCCTCTGCTTGTGCTTTCTCTCTTTCTCTCTCTCTCTCCCTCCCTCTGCCAAATAAATAAATAAAATCTTTAAAAAAATTTCCATTCCCTGGGCTTCTTGTTTGGTTTCTGTAACATGATTATACTCACCTCATGAAATGTTAGGGACTATTCTTCTTTTTGCTGTTCTTTAGAAGAGTATGACTAATATTTAAATTATCATTTCTTCAAATGTTTGTTAGAACTTGCCCACTAATCTGTCAGGATTTGGGAATTTCTTTGTGGAGAAGGTTTTAAGTGCTAATTCCTTATCTTTATTGGTTATAGTCCACTCACATTTCCTATTACTCTTGAGTCAGTGTTGATATATCATTATTTTGGGAATTATTTTCAAATTTTGGGGCATAGCATTCTCTCATGTTCTTATTAAAAAGCTGTAATAGCCAGAGCTATGTCTCCTTCTTGTCATTAGGCTTATTTTAAATTTTGTTCTAATTCTTTGAAGTCTAAAATAAAGGTAAATTCCTTCAGACACTGTTTCTGTCTATGCTAAGTGCTATGGAACAGGGACTGTTTCTATGGTAGAAACAAGCTAGTTGTTCACCAAAACATTTTCTTCCTCATCCTAGGTATGTAGCTAGGTTCTATTTTCCAGCTGTCCTTGGAGTTGGGTATGGCCTTGAGCCTGAATTTTTGCCAGTGGAATGTGAGTGGAGTAATGCATCCATTTCCAAATTTGGCCAATAAACATCTTGCCACTGAATGAACACCCATTTTAATTACCTATTGCTATGTCACAAATAACTCCCAAGACCTAGTGCCATAAAACAACAAACATTTTATTATTTCTTATGAGCTTGTCTGTTGACGAAGCACCATTTTACTAGTCTTGGCTGGGCTCAGTTGTTTGGCTACATTAAGCTGTGAACATGCTTGGACTGGAAAGCCCAAGATGGTCTCTATCACACGTCAGAGGCCTGGTCACTTACTGTGAGCTGGGGTGCCATGATTCTACCCTTTGTGGCCTGTCTCTCCATGTGATGTCCCACTTCTCATGGCCTTTATGTGGCCTTTCTTTGCAGCAGGATTGTCTGGATATCCTTTCAACATGGCGGTTGGTCTATCAAGAGGGGAAAATGTGGATACTGCCAGCCCTCTTAAGGCTTGGGCTCAGGAGCTCCAGAATGTTGCTTCTACCACATTTTGTTGGCTAACAATGTCTTAAGCCAACTCATATTCAAAGGTGAGAAAGTAGATTCCAACTTTCCGTGGGAGGAGCTCCAAAGTCACAATGTGAAGGGGCAAGGGGAGCCATGATTCACTGGGGGCCATTTTTAATATTCTACCCTGAACATCCCACACAGAATCCTCTCCCTCTTCCCTGACAGGTACATGTAGATGCTCAGGGAGCCATTATGAGCCATGAAGTGAAGACAGAGTCACCTCCTCCTTATCTCCAGCCCCCATACTCTGGCAATTGAACATAATGTAAATAAGAAATAAAGTGGATTGTGGTAAGCCACTGATATTTCAGGGTTTATTTATTAAAGCAGTGAATCTTACCCTAAAAGTAAAACTATAAGCTTTTAAATTCTCAGCTTGAGGCTTTTCAGACCATTCAGGTAATGTGAGTTGAATTGTAAACCTTTCAGAGGAATGTTTTGTGACTATAAACTCTCAGTTGATGTCTTTTCTTTTCTACCCAATGCCAAGGTCTGAGATAATCAACTTTTCTTGTTGATTCATGTGGTGTGAGGCATGGGAGGGTTTGGAGGGGGTAGGCAGCAAGGGCAATTTTTTCTCCATTTATCTTTACTCTGAGAGTAGTCCTTTGTGGACCCCATTTTATGTGGGTGAGCTCTGGCATCTCCTGATCTCAGCCAACCCTGTACCGAAACAGGCTGTGAAAGCCGCCTACTCTCAAGTGCTGTTGGACTTGCAAATGCCTTTAGCTTGAAGCTGGCCTTGACTCTCTGCTGGCCTGTCTGGATTTCTGCTCTCAATCAGTGTTTGGCCTCTGAGAATTCCACATTTTCTCTCCCACTTGTGTTTACATTTAAAAATATTTTATTTTTATTTTAGCTAGCATTTTAAGTTGTTTTCAGAAAGGTCAATCTGGTTTTGTAAATTTCAGTACTGCCAGAAGAAGAATCAGGCAATTGTTTTTAGAGGAATTTAGATTCATGATAAATTAATGTGTTTTTCATGGCTACCACCGATAACTCATCTCACTCTGCTTTTTTGAATTTCTTATTCACATCTGCTTTTTTAACTGGACAGTGATACCAAGTGCTCCAAGCAAAGTCCTAATGATATTTCCACTCACTGTGATCTCTGGTGGCTACTTTACATCTCAGAACCACTGGTCAAATCAAAACTGACACCACCCTGCCTTTCTTTGCACACAGGGACTTATTGAACAGGTCATTCTTGCTTTCAAGTCCTGCTTTTCAGAGTTAAGTAATATTTGTTTCATTCCGCTGGACTCTCCTCAATTTCCTACGTAGTCTGCTATGAATTTTAGCTTTAGCATTCTCAGCATTAAGTATATGTCTTAGTCTAAGAATTCCCAGAAACAGACCCTGAGACAAGGATTCAAAGACAAGCAGTTGCTTGGGAGGTGACCCCAGAAAGCTGGATCATTCATACAACCAAACCCTTTTTGCATTGTGAAAAGAATGTAAATGTGAATGCGCCAGAAGTAGAGAACATAGTCAATAAGAATTGGGTTCTACATTATAGTAAGTTTTATGCCAACAGCACAGAAGATTAAATGAATAACACCCTATTTTATAATCACCAAAGTAACAAAAATGATGTTAATGATGATGATTAACACTTTTTGAGCATTTTTCGTATACTTTTCACTAAAATTAATTGATCCTCAAAAAAAATCCAACGAGGTGGGATGCTTGTCTTATTCCCATTTTTCAGAGCGACAAACTCTAAGGCATGGATAGATTACTTTGCTGCCTAAGTAATGTCACACAACTAGTGAACAGTGGAACAGAATTTGAACCCAAACACCCTGAAGAAGTCCACAGTCCTAAGTCCTATGCTATATACTGCCTCTCAGATTTATCCTAGAAATGTTTGTCCACTGTAGAAAATTTGGAAAATGTGTAAAAGCAGAAAGGAAAAAGTAAAATTGCAGACAGCTATTTCAGTCCAAACCATGATCCCAGCAGAATTTAGGAAATTTATTGAGGTAGGAATTTTCAATCTCTGTTTTAAATCTAAAAGAGCTATGACTCTAATAAATGAGGAAAGCTACTCAAGGAACTAGCAAAAACAAAGGAAGAGGAGAGGGAGGGAAGAAAGAAAGAAAAGCAGTGATAGAACCAGGATGTAAACCAGATTTTTCTCCATCCAAAGCGCTTATTTATTATAATACTCCAGTTGGCATAAGGGATTTATTTCAGGAACACATTTTGAGATCTAAGGACAATTCCATTGGAGTATGTGGGTGTGTAGTTAGTTGTAAGAGCTCATAAATCTTTGAATCTGCACATGGAGTGTGTGGGATTTTTGTTCCAGTCTTTCCTCTGAGTTCCCACGTTACGGAAGCTAGCATTTACTTTTAACTTTATACCTTTGAACTGGACACCTGAGTGACTCTTAACTCTCTCATAGCCATTTAAGAATCTCTTGCTCTTTGAGGCTGATTCCATATTTAAAATAGACTCAAAATAATGTTCAGGTCATTTTTCTACTAATAAAAGGAATATGGTCTCAATGATCAAGATAAAAACGAAGGTACATTATACACTTTTAAAAGGAAGTGATTTGCTCTTTTTATTTTAAGCACTGAAGTAGAAAGATGGGTAGAAGAAAGAAATCATTGAAGTAAATTAAATTAGGGATCAAGGAAGGGCAGGCTAATAACAACCAGCTTAATTACAATAACTTATAAAGGCTCATTGTAGGATGATTTTCAAATATCATTCACTGGATCACAACAGATCTGACCTGCTATATCTTAAGTAAGCTGCTTCGTTAGTGATCAGTCTAAACGCTTGAGAACTGCCAGAAGAGCATCAGCAATCTGTTATTAGTGGGGAAAAATATAAATTATTTTGAGCCGCAGAGTACGTGGTTGTCACTGAGCACACCATTATTAGATATTTTCAAGAGAATTGGACAAATGGCACAATTAGGAGGAGGAAACCTTCTAATTTAGGAGAACCTCAAGATGGATTTTTCATTTTGTACACAGGCTAATAATTAAAGCCTAATATGTGTTCTTTATTTTTGTGTGTGTTTTGATTTCTGACTCTGGCTGGTGGTTACTGTCTTTGGCCCAGATTAACTTTTTCCTCCTGTGAATAAACATGAATTATCTGTATGGAACTTGTACTTAAAATGGCTTGCAGTTGTTATTTGGTCAATACCTAAGGCACAGTTTTGAGCTTTTCCACCAAATGGGTTCAGTTTTTGTATATGTTTTAAATTTATTAATACCTTGGCATATTAAGAATAAGGATTTAGTACAGTTAGCTCAGATGGTTAGGGCCGTGCTGCATAAAGTGTGGTGCCTAAATTGGCAGCATCAGCCCCACTTGGGTGCTTGTTAGAAAATGCAGCTTCTCAGGCCTCAGCCGGATCTATGGGTCAGAATCCCTGGCAGGTGGGACCCAAGAATCTGTGTTTTAGTTTTTATTTTTATGTTTGTTTGTTTTTTTTAAAGGCAGACACTTAACTGACTGAGCTACCCAGGCGTCCCAGTTTTCTAACTTTTATTTATTTATTTTTAAAATATTTTATTTATTTATTTGACAGAGACCACGAGAGAGGGAACACAAACAGGGGGTGCTGGAGAGGGAGAAGCAGGCTCCCCGCTTAGCAGGGAGCCTGAGGCCAGGTCGATCCCAGGACCCTGGGATCAGGACCTGAGCCGAAGGCAGATGCTTAACCAACTGAGCCATCCAGGCGCCCCAAGAATCTGTGTTTTAAACACAAGTTCTAGCTGCTTATGTGCGATAAAAATTTGAGGTATAAAGAGGTTATTTCTAAGGGTCCAATCATAAATACTTGAGGCTTTGTGGATTTTATGAGCTGTTATAATTCCTCGTCTGTGCCACTGTAAAATGGAAGCAGCCATAGACATGAGTATGGGTATGTTCCAGTAAAATTTTATTTACAAAAAGACACAATGGGCCATATTTGGCCCATGGGCCATAGTTTGCTAACCCTGGGTTAGAACATGGAGTGTTAGTTGTTTCAGGTTTTAATGTTACGTCTGAAAGTTAGGAGACAGAAGGGAGGAGTGCTAATCCTTAATAAATGCCTACTCTGTGTGTATTTACCCCAAAAAATCCTATGGTTGCCATGTCCAGCCATGAAGTTTATGTGCTGGAGAACAACAGTTGGTAGCAGTTGGAATTATGCAATACACAACTGGACAGCTTTATGTGGCGATCTGGGTTTGCATCATTATCTAAATTGTACGATAAAGAAACTCACCCGAGGATACACTACTAGTCAGTGTCAGAACTAGCATTAAACCTGTGGCTGCAGAGGCTGTGCTCTGCTCATTGATTGTGCTGACAATAGGTAACATAGCTGACCCTAGCTTTAAGCTATATTTCCTTTCAAAAAGCATGAAAACAAAAACTTGCCTTAGATATTAGAGAACTGAGAATGCAAGAGGGAGACTGTGTGTATAAATGAGTAACTCAAGGAAATATCTTCGACAGTGCATTAAAATAACAACTAAAAGGATACTTTGGAGCAACATAGAGATTAGTATTATGGCAGGTTGGTAGTAAGTTCTCTATCAGTTTGCTATCGATATATAGCAAACCACCCCAAAGCTCAGTAGCTAAAAATAATAAGAATTTATTATTACACTTCTGGTCTTGGCATAGCTCACTCATGCGTCTGTGGTTAGCAACTCTGCTAGTCTTTGCTGCAGTTTGAGAGTGGGCAGCTGTAGACTCACCTAGGACGGTCTCATTAGGAACGACTGGAAAGCCAAGAGATTTTCTTTCATGGTGGTGGCAAGGTCTCAACAGAGATAGTGAGCAGGGGTGTTCAAGGCCTTTTGAGGCTAAGGCTTAAATCTAGCACACCATAATCAGGATTGAATCTCCTTGGCCCAAAAGATGGGGTAATTTCTTCACTTCTTAAGTTTTGTCTACCCCTGTGATTTTCTTTGGACAAGAGATTGCAGCAGAAGTGAGAAGGAACTTGTCCAGTAACCATGCCCAGTCTAGCCTGCTGGAGGAAGGTGCCATACAGAGCAGACACAACCTATCCTAGACTAGCTAGCCTCTTGCCCATCCACAGCTGACCAGAGATGTGTGGGTGATCCTAGTGAGACCAGAAGAACCACCAGCTGAGCCCTGCCAAAACTGTCAACCCACAGAATGCTGAGCTAACCCCAAAGTTTAGGAGGTTTTTGTTTGTTTGTTTGTTTGTTTTTTAATGGTGCGAAACTAACAGATACATATGTCATATATGTAAAACGACCCCCTCATTTATTCTGTATCCTTTTGTAGTGAGGTGAGTAGTATTTGAATCCAATTGGAACTTCAAAAAATTGTCTAAATATCAGTGTGGATTGTTGAGCTCGTCTGCGCTATCAATTCAACAAACATCTCTGGAGGAGTGCTAAGAACTCTTCAAGATATAATTCTTACCTGCAAGAAATCTGTAGTCCTGGTAATCCAGTATGATCCCATGTTGACACTGGAGCTATGGAATCACAAGGCTGTCAAAAGAAGACAACAATGCACTCAGGTTGGAGAAATTCAGGGTGGCTTTCCAGAGATGTTCCTGCGTAGGGGTAATGAAATTCCAAATAGAATAAATGACACATGCAGAGGTGACCAGGTTCTAAAAAACCTGATGGTTTTAGGGAATACTAGGGCTGGAACTTAGGATATTTAGGAACTTCTCCACGCTCCTAGGTTGTGGGGTACTCCCCTTTCCCTTGGCGTATACCAGCCTTCAGGGTAACAACTGCATTTTTCAGATATGAATGATCTAAATTGCCCCAATCCTAGAAATGACAATGTCCCCTTTGTGATCTGAGTAAAAAGTTGTCTTCAGTAAATCCTCTTGGACAATACTTAGTATGGATTCTCTTTTCCTAACCATACTTTGATTCAAATATTAAGGGAAATGATTCTGAGATTTACAGGATAACACAGAAGATGTTTTAAAGAGGATTGGGTGGGGAGAATGGGACACCAGGACAAATGGAGGCCAGGACAGTACTGCAATTTTGTCCAGACTTGAGTTAGAGAGAATCCGAACTAAAGCAGGAGCCATGGGAGAGGGGGAGTAAGAGCATTTATTTACCCAGGCCCCAAATGAAGGCGTCATCCTCAATTCTCCCTTTTCTCTGTCTGTCCCTCCACCTACCTAACCGAGTATACACACAGACAGCAATTCCATTAGCAAGTACTCTGAGTTCTCTATGCAGAAATGTTCCAAGTCGAGCAATGTTTTACTACACCCGCTGCAGAAATCCTAGGCTAAGCCAATTCTGTTCCTAGCCTTAATGGTGGTAATAGGCGATAACTTTCTCCTGTTCTCACATTTATTTCCCAGGTAAGGTAAATCCCTGGAAATAAAGGGTAGATTAGAGGTTGTTTTACCCAAAGAGCAGCCAGAGTCATTCTCGAAAAAAACATAGTTCAGACCATATTGCACCCTGCGTAAAGCTCTCTAACAGATTCCCCCGGTGATAGAGTTAAAATGGAAGGCTGTCCATGAGCTGATTCTGCCTACCTCCCTGGTGTCATTCTACACTCCTGTCTGCCTCCCTTAGTCATCGTCATTCATTCACACTGATTTTCCTGTTTCCCTGAACTCACCAAGCAGTGTTCTCCTCTGAGCTTTGTACTGACTGTTCCCTCGACCCAAATCTCTTCTACTGGCTGTCCCAGGGCTGTTTCTCTTCCATCCTCTGGTCTCAGTGTGGACATCCATCTGTTTGGAGAGGCCTTTCTTCTCTTTCCTTCCCAAGGTAGCACCTACCTTACTCATCATGTTCCATCACATGACCGTCATTTCCTTCATAGCATTTATTTCCTCCCTCCCTTCTCTCTCTCTCTCTTTCTATCTCTTCTTTCTCTGTCTTTCTGTCTCTCTCCTCTGCACTAGTTTACTTTCTGACTTCTCTTACGACAGTGTAATCTGCACATAACACAAGAGTAGGAACCTAGTAGACACTCAAGAGCAGTTTTTTCAGGGATGAATGAGAAGTTTAGAGAAACATTTCTGAGATCAATTCTATAGGCTGTGGGAACTGTTGAAGTGTGAGAGAATGGAGAAATGGAGGGATAGAGGGGAACTCCTAGATTTCTTTTTAAAAGTAGGCTATGAGATAGATGATGGGGCTATCAGCCCGATCAGGACTGTCCTCAGAAGAGTGCATTTTGGGGAGAAAATAATTAAGTTGGCTTGGGGCTACTAGAGTCTTAATAGTCTACAGGATACTTGGGGAGAGGCCAACTGCACAGTCAAAATTTGGGCCTGAAATTCAGAGAAGACGGGAGGACTAGATGCAGAACATTCATCATCATTTTACAGATAAGAAAACATTTGTGCAAGTATTTATAATTTGGCAACCTGTGATAATGTATATGTTTGTAAACTTTTAAAATATAAATACATTTATAGATATAAGTATGTGTTTATATGAAAACCTGCATTTCATAAATGTAAATGGAAAAGGGCTTTACATTCTAGGATGGCAGCAGATAGATGGAAGAACAGATAGATGGCCAGATAGCTGGAAGAACAGATGGGATTTATGAAGTTTAGAGGTCTTAGAATCATTTCAAAGCATTTTAGAGGCATATTACTTTGAGACCACTTCCAGGATATATTTATGCCACACTTCTGACATTTGGTATTGTAACAAGCAGTTTGTATTTTTGTTCCTTTCGTTTGAAGTCCACTTCGTGGTCCTTCTGTGAGTCTGTTATATTAAGCAGGGGGATTAGAGTGGGATTAGTTCAGTCATTTCCCTCTTCTCTGCTAGTTTTCCTGCGAAATGAATCGTACCAGGTTATATGTAAATTTCTGGAAAGTCCAAAGTGAAATGTGTGTAAATGTTTTATTTGAATGCTCTTCTGGTGGAGAGAAAAGGGCTCTACCTTAAACTCTTGAGTATTAGGGAAAGAGACCTTCTCTATTTCACTGCTTGGAGAAGACACTGAATTTGTAACACATAACCACATCTATCATTAAGTAAAACATTTACCACAGGTCTTTACTGTATTTGGATATTTCCAATGTAACGTAAGTTTCTTCCTGGTAAACTTGTTATAGAAGGTACCACCTGGCAGGTGTAAACAAACAGGTAAGAGCCCTTTAACTCACAGATTCTGTGTCAGCAGGATGCTTTTTTAATGTTTGAAAGTGACTTTCAAGTACACTGAACATTTTCTCTGAAATATATTTCATAGAAATAATTTACTTAGAAAGCCTCATTTTCTACATTTAATTCAACAAATCTATTGTCTGTATGTTAGTGCATAAGTATGGCGGGGGTAGAAAGGGAATTGACATCAGAGTGCAGACTCCCAGACAGAATACAAGTGTTCAAGTCACCACAATATAAGATATGCTATGAACTCATTAAACCACACTTACTTTATCTCCATGAATGTTAGATTTACCCCACAATCTTATAAGTATTATTATTCAGAAAAGGAAGGAGGAAGGGATAACATTGCAGTTAAGACCACAGATTCCAGAGCCAGATTTCGTAGGTTTGAAATTTAGAGTATTCATCAAAGTAAGTGATACCTGCTGCTGTAACAAAGATCCCTGCAATCCTGGTGATTTAACACAATGTCACTTAATTCACATGCCCCTGTCCAGTGTGAGTCAGGAGGACCTACTGGCCTTCACTCCTGCAAGAGGAGGACCTCAGATTATGGTTTACAGTATGGTTCTTTTTACAGTATGGTTTCTGCCATCTTGACGTCATTTGCTTCTAGCCAAAGAGAGAGAATGAGCATGGAAAACCATGCCATACACTGCAGGGAGCCAGGCAGGAAGTATGAGCGTCATCATTGTTGCTCACTCTCCATAGGCTAGGATCTGTCACATGGCCCTTGGTGCAGTCCTGTGGCAGTGGAAGGAAAATTAAACAGTTTTACAAACACACACCATCATCTTCTAATACCTGGTTTTATAATTTATTAGTGTGCATATATATACATACAGTTTATAATTTATTAGTCTATAATTTATCCCAGTTTCCTCATTTGTAAGATGGAGATAATAATAGTACTGACCTCAAAGGATTGTTAGGAAGATTAATGAGTCAATATATGTAAAGTGCTTTGGAGAGTGCCTGGCATGTAGCAAGCACAACTGAAGGAAGTTAGCTACTCCAACTTTATATGTGAGGAAAATTACTATAAAGGAGATATAAAGGGCTATAGGAGTTCAGAGTAGGAAGAAACCATTTTTATTGGGAGGGAGGACTGTGGTTATGTTACATGGCAAAACAGACTGCAGACATAATTAAGGTTATGGATTTTGAGATAGGGAGTTAAACTGGATTATCTGGGTGGGCTGTATCTAATCCTGTGATTCCGTAAGAGTGGAGAACTTCTTCTAGTTGGAGACAGTAGATATGTGACAGAAGGGGAAGTCCAAGAGAATCAAAGGTCTAAAAGAACTGCCTTTGACAGTAGAGGGGACCAGGGACCTCAGTACTCCAACCTTAAAGAATTGAATTCTCCCAACAACCCAGGGGAGCTTTAAAGTAGATTTTTCCCAAGCTTCCTGGTAAAAGCTCAACGCTTTGAATTTATCATTGTGAATCCTCGGCAGAGGACCCAAGGGAAGCTGCCTAGATTTGTAACCTACAGAACTGTGAGATAAACTATGTGTTGTTTAAAGCCGTTAGTTTGTGGTGGTCATTTGTTATGGCAGCAATAGGAAACTAATTAAAAAGAGGGTCAATAAAGTGTTCATAACAGAAAAGACACTTGACATAGACTTGATTGATAGGCAGGACTTTGTTATTTGGATTAAATAGGAGGACATTTAAGATGAAAGGAACAGCTCTCAGCAAAGGAGGGAGCTGGGAAAATGGGTAGGGTTTGTCAGAGGAGAGTTCCATATGATTTCAGGGTTCAGTGACTGGTACATTGGAGTTGCAATGTGGAGGGCTTTAAATTTCATGCCAAGGAGTTTATCCTTAATTCCACAGCAAATGAGGAATGACTGCTGGATTTTGATCAGGGAAATGATGTGAGCAAGGACATACATTGGGAGGTCATCTGACAGTAGGCTAAATGGGAAGAGTCACAAGCCAAGATAGTGATTGGAAGTGCTTATCATCAGCAGTGAACTAAAGCAATAGCTTTGAGAATAGAAAGGTGGCCACCCAGGTGAGACTCTCTTGGGTCAGGTTGTCTAGCAGTAGACTTGGAGGCAAAGGGGTCCATGAGAAGTGATTTCCCAAAGCATTGCCCTTAGGAGAAACCATTTAGGGGATGAGGGAAGCAGGACAGGAAAGGAGAAGAGACTAAGCAAGAGTGAGCTTTCAGGGTGAGTCCTAGACTCAGTCTGATTCCACAAGGAGCTCTGGAGCATAAAGTCCAACTCAGAGATTGTTCTGTTTGAAGGCAAGGGGACTGGGCTTTCATATTTGTGCACTAGTCCCTCACTGGCTGTAGGCCACCCGAGTGTGATAGAAATTCCCAAGCATCAAGAGTACAGAGTTCCAGTGCAGGGCAGCTCTCCAAAGAAGGCTTCATATATAAACCATTGGGAACAAAGCAGCATAAACTGGTATAGAGAACTGATAAAATGGGAAGAGAGAAATGGTAAAAGAAAGCCAATGGATCTGGGAGCTCACCAACAGCATCGGCTATGGAGACAGTGAAGCTTGAGGTAGGGCAGTTGAGGAGATGTGCTGGTGAGCAAGATGGAAGGGGAGTGAGGGTGGCACCCTCAGCCCTTTGCCTTGGGAGAATGTGGCACCTGGAATAGGAATGGAAATATCTGGAAGGAAAATGAGGTCAAGGGAGAAAAATAGAAGGTGGTGGAATCAGTTTTGGACATAGAATGTACAAAACTATATTCTCCATAAATCCATTATTTAGAGCACCAGAGGCTCATCTCAGTTTCCAAGTTATGCCACGGCACTAAAAGTTTGTAAATTGTATGAACTCAAGGCTCCTGTAATGGTTTCCTACCTTGATGCATTGATTCATTTCCCAAAATGTCTACTTAATTTTCACCCATGAGGGTGATCAAAACAAAGCATTATTAAATGCTTATACTTACTCTCAGGATATGTGCAACCGGATGCCAATGTTTTATTGCTACCAACGATGAAAGTCGAACTAGATATTGATCACATTAGTATATTGTTCAAGTTAAGCAGGAATGAACGAGAAGCCATTACATATTTTCTCTGGCCTCCAGTATTAGTCTACCTGAAAAAAATAACTGTTGTTGATTAAGATATATACGAGAGCAAACTGTAACAAGAAACTAAATTGTGATAGATGAGGGAAACTTGAAGCCACTTGAAGAAAACAACAAAGGAGAATTTCCTTGTTTTTTTTTTTTTTTAATTTTATTTTTTTTTATTTGACAGAGAGAGAGATCGCAAGTAGGCAGAGAGGCAGGCAGAGAGAGGGGGAAGCAGGCTCCCCGCTGAGCAGAGAGCCCGATATGGGGCTGGATCCCAGGACCCTGAGATCATGACCTGAGCCGAAGGCAGAGGCTTTAACCCACTGAGCCACTCAGGCACCCCAGGAATGTAGGTGCTGGAGCCCAACTGTCTCTCCATCTGCAATTTGGGCAATGTTGGGTTATTCCCTGAGACTTAGTGTCTATGTTTCCTCATCTGTACAATGGTGAATAGTGACATAGAAGGTATGTAAGCACTTAGAACAGGATCTGGCACCTTGTACATGCTTAAGAAATACTGCCTGTCTTCATTATTAAAATACTTAGCTTGGTAAATATTGGCTATTTTCTAATGCGTGGGGATGCTCTGTATGTTAAGACCTTTGGGTTCAAAGGCAGATTCCAATCAATGTTAGCTCTCAGTCCAGAGGAAAATTACTTCAGCTGCATCATCTTTAAAGCGGGAATGATACTAGCAACTATCTGCTGGGGCTTTTATGAAGATGTGAACATGATGCCTGGGGCACAAGTGCCCCAGAATATTACCATTATACTAATGCTATTTATGATTATTCTCACTAAATACAGCCAGTGCTATAGAGCTCTATGCAGACACCTAAGGGCATACTTATTTTTGGGGGGAGAGGCAGCAGTGTGGGGAGATACCCAATTCATTTGGCTTGAGTCCCTCATTCAGAAATCTGATAATAATCTGGTCAGTCCATGTTTCTTTACTTGAGAGGTCAATGACTACAAAATATCAGCATAAAAGTTACCATTGAAAAAAATCATAAATTCTCCATGAAAAATTCATGGGCAAGATGGTGGAAATAGATGGAGCAAATGCCTCCTCTCCCCTGTGAAAACTGGACTTTTTCTCTCTCTTTTCTTCCCTCCCTCCCTTCCTTTAAAAATAAAAAAAAATATTCTGAAGACCCACTATGTTCCAGGAATTGTTCCAGACATGTTTTATTGGTGAGCAAAACCAGACACAGCCCTTGACTTATATTGTTATGAGAACATAGACATTCACTCATTCGTTCATCCATTCATTTACTTAAAAATATTTATTGAATATCCACTATGTTCCAGGTACTGTCCTTGACATGTACAAGGTTAACATACATATATAAATTTTTATGTATATACAAAACAATATATAAATATATAAATATAAATTTATATATTATATATTTGTAGATATATAATATATTAATTATATATACATATATAAATATATAAAACAATATAAGGTTTAGCTGGAACAAATCCAACAAAGTGAGGTCAACAATGTTAGGAGGTTTTGTAATAGGGATATGTGGAAAGATCATGGGATATCACCAAGAGGAACAAAAAGAATTTGCAGTAATTTTTATTTTCTTTCTTGTCTTTTTTTCCCCCTTAACTTCCTAGTGAAAGATAGCACACATGCAGAGGAATGCACAAAACATAAGAGTACAACTTAAAGAATTTTCACACGTGAACACACATGGGTTATCAACACCCAAATCAGAAAACAGAACATTACCAGCATCGCAGAAGACCCCCTCACACCTCCTCCAACTCACCATCCTCTACAAATGACAGTCTGGCTTCTAACACCATAGATTGGTTCTGCTTCTGTTTAAACGTCATAAAAATGGACTCATAATGGTATATACTCCTTTGCATTTGAGGTTTTTTTCCCCTTAGTATTATATCTGTGAGATTAATTCAGGATGTTGTGCATGTAGTTGTAGGTTGTTGGTGCCCACTGCTGGATAGTATTCTGTTGTATGAATATACTGTAGTGTATCTTTTTCCATTTTACATCTGTTGGGAATTGGGTAGTTTCCAACTTGGAATGGTTAGGAATAATGCTGATATAAATGTTCTGTTAATACGTTTTTCGGTAAAGAGATGTATATTTTCTATTGATTATATACCTAGGAATAAGGTTGCTGTGTCCCAGGGGTGCAAAGGTTGGACCTCCATGGATAGTGCAAGTTTTCCAAAGCGGTTGTACTAATTTCCATTCCTACCAGCACGGGAGCTTTAGTGAGCAATGGTTTCTAACCAGGTGCATCCCTGCATTTGTCCTTGGTTTTCTCCTCAGCAGTAGGGCTTCTCTGGTAACTTTAAAGGCATCTTATCTCCTTCCTGAGCTTGGAAAGTTGAGGTGGGAGAACTCAGGAGAGGCGGACTAACTTCTGTAGTTAGTGAGGAAAATGTTAATGCCAAAGCATATTTTCTGAGGCAATAATGATACTTCACATTAATAAATATAGTAGAGTGAAAATTCTTTTTCTTTTTATTTTTTTATTTTTTTTTAAAGATTTTATTTATTTATTTGACAGAGAGAGATCACAAGTAGACAGAGAGGCAGGCAGAGAGAGAGGGGGAAGCAGGCTCCCCGCTGAGCAGAGAGCCCGATGCGGGGCTCGATCCCAGGACCCTGAGATCATGACCTGAGCCGAAGGCAGAGGCTTTAACCCACTGAGCCACCCAGATGCCCCTGAAAATTCTTTTTAAAACTTTCTATTTCTACTACTTTTTATAGGCTGAATGTAAGCATATAAATAAAGAATTGTGTAGTGCTCTGATAGTACCTATATTTTTCTAGAGAAGATGAATGAACTCTTTTGAATTTTGCTCAGTAGCTATTTGAAATATCATAGTAGGGTTCAGAATTTTCTAGCAACTTAAAAAGAAGAAAAGTCATGCTTTGTTGGTTGTTTGGTGCTATGCCTTAAATGCTCTTGTGAATAAAAATGAAAGTGAATGACTAGTAAAGTTAATTTACCGATGGCTTCAGAAAGCATGACCTTGGCTTTTGTCTTGCAAACACTTATCACTAAACAAAGTGCACAGATTTTCAGTTTGGTAAAACCCAGTCTTGTGGCCCACAGATCTTGGAATACAAGGGCAAAGGATGAATCTTAAGGCCCCAAGTCAGGAAAAATTCAGGATGAATACCAAAGAAAGAAGCACCTGGATGTTCATATCCATAGGGAATATGAGGATATATAAAAGCAACAACAACAACAACAACAAACAGTTTCTAAGGAATGGAAAGCCTAGATATAAACCAGTAGGAAAAAATAAATCAGAAGTCGAAGAACCAAGCACAGTTAGGAATGTGTATCAGTCAGCATGGGGTAGGATGTACTGAGTAACAAATGGACCCTGTATATCAGTGACTTCCAATAAAAAACAGTTTCTTTCTTGTTAATACTTGATGTCCTTTGCATTCTGGCTGTAGCTATGTTTTACTTCTTCTAATCCCGAGGTGCAGACTGACCAGGCATCCTCAATCTGTGTACTAGTTATCCCTTGAAACATTAGTGCTACAATTTCAAACCACCACAAAAACTTAAGCAGTATTGAGAAATAAACATTTACGTTTTCTGCTGAGTCTCCATGCCTGCTAAATACTTCTGCTGATCTGGGTTAGGCTCAGTTCATCTAAGGTGGTCTCACTCACATGTGTTGTGGTTGACTTGTAGCAGGCTGGTCCAGGATGACCTCAGTTCTGACAGCTCATTTGTGGCCCCCTCATTCTTAATTCTCATTCTCCATTTTTATTCATCCTTTTTTCTCACTCTTCAGTAGGCTAACCCAGGCTTGTTCACATGACAGTATAAGAAGCCCAAATGAGGGACACCTGGGTGGCTCAGTTGGTTAGGCGGCTGCCTTCGGCTCAGGTCATGATCCCGGGGTCCTGGGATTGAGTCCCACATCGGGCTCCTTGCTCGGCAGGGAGCCTGCTTCGCCCTCTGCCTCTGCCTGTCACTCTGCCTGCTTGTGCTCTTTCTCTCTGACAAATAAATAAATAAAATCTTTAAAAAAAAACTTAAAAAAAAAAAAAAGCCCAAACGATGAGTGGAAGCCCTCCTGCAAATTAGATTATGAAAGAGCATATCATTGCTTCTACCACATTCTGTTGGCCAAATCGTGTCATAGGCAGCCCAAATTCTAAGGAAGAGAAATTCTACCTTAGGAGTTACTACAAAACCATATAACGAAGGGAGAGGTGAAGAGTTGTAGTCATTTTTACAATCAATTTCGTGCATCTAGAATATTGCTGGTCAAAAAAAGTAAAGTGAGCATAGGAAGTATTCTCTTATAAGTGACATACATCACTTATCTCACATTTCTTTGTCAGAGCAAGTCGGATGGCCAAGCCACATGTCCATGGGGTAGGGAAATAGATTTCTCTCTCATGGAAGGGCAATAAATATTTGTAAAAGTAACAGTCTTCCAAATAAAAAGAGGGGGAAAAATACAGGTTTCTTCAAGTGTTTTGGTGCCTCAGATACATATCCCAGTATGAGAATGCTTCCTAGATGTTAGGACATGAGAAAGTTAATAACACCCCCCCTTTTAAAAAAAAAAAAGATTTGTTTATTTATTTATTTGACAGAGAGACAGCGAGAGAGGGAACAGAAGCAGGGGGAGTGGGAGAGGGAGAAGCAGGCTTCCCACTGAGCAGGGAGTCCGATGTGGGGCTCGATCCCAGGACTCTGGGATCATGACCTGAGCCGAAGGCAGACGCTTAATGACTGAGCCACCCAGGAGCCCCTAATAACACCCTTTTATGTTTCTAAAGGGTTGTCCCTTAAAAGTCCCTGGAGCATTTAGGGACCCCGATTGTCATAATCTCTATTTTAATCAATACAGCCTATTATCAATCTGACCCTTAGAAGTAACTGGTATACTCTTTGTGCCTGATGTGGTAAATAGCACAACAACCTGAAAGGAACCCTGAAAATAGATATGTTTTCAACACTTGGTTTCTCATCACATCAAGGTGCAGCTGGTACCGATCCAAGTTCACGAACTAAGGTATGTAAGAAAGTCAACTATTGTTAATTTTATAACTCTAGTTTAAATTTCTATTATGAGACTCAATGTCACAATACAGAGTAAATTTTATTTTAGTTAAATTCAGGTTTCCACATGCTTGCCCGGGGCTGATGTCAGCTCTGTGGCTTTCACTGTGCCATGGCTGAAGTGGTATGGGATCAGAGCTATGGAGTCCCCTATCATGTTGACATCTGTTGAGCCATCCTTCATTGTGGTTCTCAGTCTTTGGTTCTATAGACGACTGCAGCACAGTCCTACGGTTCTTTCTGCAAGATCCCAGATGGGCTTTCTCTCTCCTGCCTCAGGCATGCTAGACACATGGGCTCCTATGCCATATCAGCAATGGGCACCATGGAGGGGAGACCTGAATCCCTTCATTATTGCCATCCATCTTGGGTCTGCAGAAGACATTCTACAGCCCCATACCATGATGAGTCAATCCGGTCCAACTGTCTAGACATAATCTGCTTTTATTTCTATATTGGAGTCTTGTTGACTACCTGGGATTTCACCAAAGGAGGTCTACCTGCTTCCTTACTTCACTCCTCCAAATCTATCCTATTTGTTTGTCTATTTTTGTTTTTATTAACCCTGTCCCAAAGAGCTGAGCCTAAGATCTCATGGTTTTCCTTTCTTAGATAACCACTTTCCCCTCCTCCTCCTTCCCCTCAAATCCCTTGTTTGGTTTGAGGAGTGTGTAAACTGTAAGCTTTCCTTTTGTACATCTTATCTTCTCCTGAATCTATTTTATTATCTGTGCGTATAAGCTCTTTTTTTTTCCCCCTTACAAGGTCTAACCTTTTAAAACTCAAAAGTCTGGAAAACACTTGTTTCTTTCTTTTTTTTATATCTTGCATTCCTTGAGGCAATGAACATAAACATGAAATGGCTGGAATGGGGGTAAGGGGGGGTGATAAGAGTTAACAGGAAGTAGCAGGAATGAAAACAAAAGCAAAACATGATTGTTTGATTGCTGGGGTACTGGTAAATGTTTAACAATCTGTTTTTTGTTTTTTGTTTTTTAATTAAAGTATAATGTATTATTTGCCCCAGGGTACATGTCTGTGGAAACTCAGGTTTACACATTTCACAGTACTTACCATAGCACATGCCCTCCTCAATGTCCATAACCCAACCACCCTATCCCTACCCGCCCCTACCCCCCAGCCACCCTCGGTTTGTTTCATGAGTTTAGGAGTCTCTTATGGTTTGTCTCCTTCCAATCTGTTTTTTGTTGTTGTTGTTGTTTGTTTTTAAAGACAAAGCCTTGATTTGTAGTGTTTGCTGGTTGTCATGTAAATAGTCCTACCATGGCTGATTTCAAGTTGGCAGTGTGACATCAATGAACATAGCATTGGGAAGAGATGGGCAGTAGTTCACCGTTAGGTAGTATTTTCACCATACAGACACAAAAGATGATCTCAAGAGTATATGTTAAGAGAAAATGAGTAAAATGTATAAGCCTGAGGATCCACAGACATGTACCCTGGGGCAAATAATACATTATGTGTTAATTAAAAAATAAAAAAATAAAAAATAAAAAAAAAAATAAAAATAAATAAAATAAAAAATAAAATAAAAATAAAAAAATAATAAAAAATTTTAAAAAAAGAGAAAATGAGTAAACTAGTAAGAAAGTAATGAATTATGAGTGCTTATTATTAACTTCATTTTTAAAATAACTTATTTAATTGTAAATTTATATAATTTAATGTTTAATAATGGTTTTAACTGTCTCACAAAATTCCTGAGAATTTAGCAATTAGCCTCTCAGCACACCATAATTATTAATATTTCTTTTTAAGATTTCATTTTTAAGTAATCTCTACACCCAGTGTGGGGCTGGAACTTACAACTCTAGGATCAAAAATCACATGCTGTACCAACTGAGCCAGCCAGCCCCATATTTGTTAATATTTTTAATAGAATTGTTAATATTTTATAACTATTTTCCCGACACAAAAGAAAGCAGCCTTTTGTTGCTCAAGTGTTGAATGAGTTGTTTAGCATTTTAAAGTGTTTTAGATGCCCCTGGGCCCCACCTTATGTCCTTTAGAATAACTTGTGATGCAGCTGTTGCTATCAAGCTCAGGACACTTGTTTTGTGTGTGTGTTTAAATTTTTTTTTAAATTGAGTATAGCTGAAACAAAATGTTACATTAATTACAGATGTACAACATAGTGATTCCATGTGTCTATATATTATGCAATGCTCACCACAAGTGTATCTACCATCTGTCACCATACAGTGCTGTTATAATATCATTGACTATATTCCCTATTTTATAACTTTTATTCCCATGACTTATTCATTCCATAGTGGAAACCTGTATCTCCCACTCCCTCTCACTCGTTTTGCCCATCCTCTACCCTCCTTCAGTCTGACAACCATCACGTTGTTCTCTGTATTTATAGGTCTGATTCTGCTTTTTGTTTGCCCATTTATGTATTTGTTTTGATTTTTAGATTCCACATATGAAGTCATATGTTATTTGTTTTTCTCTATCTGACTTATTTCACTTAGCATAATAACCTCTAGGTTCATCCATATTGTCACAAATGACAAGATCTCATCTTTTTTTATGGCTGCGTAACATATACATATGATATATATATCTCACATCTTCTTTATCCATTCACCAGTCAATGGATTTTTGGGGTGCTTCCAAATCTTGGCTATGGTAAATAATGCTGCAATAAACATAGGGGGGCATAATTAGTATTTTCATTTTCTTTGGGTAAATACCCAGTAGTGGAATTATTGGATCACATGGTATTTCTATTTTTAATTTTTTAATTTTTTGAGGAACCTCCTCCACACTGTTTTCTGCAGTGGCTGTACCTGTTTACGATCCCAACAGCAGTGCACAAGGGTTCCTTTTTCTCCATATCCTCACCAACCCTTGTTATCTCTTGTATTTTTTATTATTCTGGCATGTGTAAGGTGAATCTCATTGTGGTTTTGATTTGTATTTCCCTCATGATGAGTGATATTGAGCATCTTTTCATGTGTTTGTTGGCCATCTGTATGTGGTCTTTGGAAAAAATGTCTGTTTAGGTCCTCTGCCCATTTTTTAATCAGATCGTTTGTGTTTTTAGTGTTTTGACAGTGAAGGAAACCATCAACAAGACCAAAAGGCAACCTACTGAATGGGAGAAGATATTTGCAAATGATATATTTGATAAGGGGTTAATGTCCAAAATCTATAAAGAACTTATACAACTCGTGACACTTGTTGTGTCTTTTGATTTATGCTCAGCACCTTTTTTGGCCTAATTAGATGTGCAGGGGTAATCTGTACCCACTGGAGCAACCCTGAGCTGATGGGGAAAGAAGGCGATGAATCATTATTTCTCTCTATTTATACTCATTTACAAAAAGCTCCAATTTCCCACAACTGTGGCCAATTCCATAATGGACAGTTGGATTGAATATCCTCTTATCCGTATTAACCTTCTCTGTTCTTCTCACTTCTAGTATCTGAGAAAACCTCCCAATAAACGGCCCATTCCTAAGCTCCTGCCTCAGGCTCTGCTTTTAGGAGAACTCTTGATTAAGTCTTTGACCATTCTTACCTTCCTGTATTGTTCTACTAAAAGAGCTTATGTGATTCAAAGTTATCTTTTTCACTTTTAAACAGAATGACTATGATATTTGGACTAAAAATTTAGAAATTGTAGAAACAACACACACTGAAAAGCAGTGGTTTAGGCACTCTGATATAAAGACAGATAACTGTCTCTCTGTAGACGTTGGGACTTCAGATGATCTAGGAATAGGTCATAATTTTCTGGGCCTCTTCTAAGAGAAGCAGTGTTATGAGCTCATCTGTACTCATGTGATTTCATACGTGTCTGTTAAAAAGATGTGACAGTGTAGTTTTCAAGATGGCCGTAATAAAATCTCTCATCCCACATGCTCTTCTTACAATGTGAGCTCGACACTCCTAACATCAAAAAGGGAGGTCTATGTTTCCTGTCCTTATCTGGGCAGGCTCATGACTAGTCGGAAGGAATGAAAGCTCATGGATTTCTCAGGCTGTTTAATAAAAAGCAATGCAGCTTCTACTTGGTTCTCTTAGGACAGTTTCTTAGAATTCTGAACTACTATGTAAGCCGTCTAGCTTCCTCGGTGTGAGGAAGCCCAGTCTAGCCCATGTGGAGAGATCACATGGAGAGCCCCTGAAACAACAGAGAGAGAGAGAGAGAGAGAGAGAGAGAGAGAGAGAGAGAAGCCCATGTAGTCCCCAGCTGCACCAATCTTTTGCTATTCCAGAGATCCCAAATCAGAAACACCCAGGTGAGTCCTTCCTCAGTTCCTGTGCACAGAAACCATGAGAGATGATAAATTTATTAGTGTTGTTCTAAAACACTACATTTTAAACTGATTTGTTATGAACAGTAGTAATTAGAACAAAACAATTGCTCAGTTCACATACCTCCTTTCCTTTTGGTGGACAGCCTGTCTTATCTCCTGTTGTGAGAATAAAGGTTAGGCTTGCACCTCAGCTGGGGAGCAGTTAATTACTATGCATAGGTGGATTTTTTTTTTAGTTTGAAGATAATAATTGCTGCTCTTGACAACTGGAACAACTAAGTAGTAAATGAGCATATAATATGGATGGTGTTTTAAGTTATAGCCATTTTTTAAAAGTAGAGGTGTACTTTTTTAATGTTACCATTTTTACAGAATTACAAACTCACGGAAAGTTGCAAGAATTGTACAAGAAATGCCATGTACCCTTCATTCAGATTTACCAATTATTAATACTTAACCACATTTGCTTTCTCTCTCTCTCATTCTCTCCCCCAGCATGTGTGCAAACACACACACATGCTTTTTTTCTGAACTGCCAAGGATAAATTACAGAAGTTGTGCCCACTTGCCTCTAAATCTTAAGGGTATGTTTCCTAAGAATGAGGACATTCACTTCACTGACCATCATATATTAATCAAATTCAGGAAACTTAATATTGATAGAATACTAATATCCAATCAGCCGATTTGATCCAAATATCTTCAATCATATCAATAATATCCTTTATACTATTATTTTTCCTGGTCCAAGATCCAATCCTGGTTCACAGATTGCATTTAGGTTTTGTGTTTCTTCATTCTCCAAAAAGAAGTTATTCTTTTTTTCAGCTTTCTAGAAAAAAAATCACTCCCTTTGTCTTTGCTGCTAAAGAGATACAAGAGATAATCTGGCATTCTTCTGCTTTTGTAAGACTGTTTCCGAGACTGCTTTCCAGTATGGTTTGTATCTCTGGCTTTAAAAAGTTAGTGTGTATAAAAGCCTTCCCTCAGCCGGGGAAGTTCTAGATGTAGCTGCTGTAGGGTTAGCATCTATCCAAGTAAACACTGTCTACAAATCGAAAGCCGCTTCTGACTTGACATTTAAGAATCTGAAGAATAAACCAGTAGTTTAACGATCTGCATTTCTTATGAATAAGTAATTAGTAATTACTACTGCTCCTTGGAATCGAAAATATTTGTGCTATGAGGCTCTGAGAGAGCTGTGTAACTTGCTGGGGTTTGGAAACAAAGAAGTAATGGATCCCCCTTTTCTGTCCATCTGATTGAGGTCCCAGCATGTTGTTGTTTTTTTTCCCCTGACTTGTGAACTGAGAGTGATATAAGGTCGCTTGTTTCTTTCTTTCTTTTTTTTTTTTAATTTATTGAAGAATAATTGACACACATAATTATATATATTATATATACATATGTATATGTATGTCATATACAACATGATAGTTTAATAAACATATACATTGTGGAAAGGCTACCAACATCAAAATAATTATCATATCCATTACCTCACATAGTTAAGTCTTTGTGTGTGTGGTTAGAATGCTTACAGTCTACGTTTAGCAACTTCCAAGTGTATAATACTGTATGATTAACTATTGTCACCATGCTGTGCATCAGATCCTCAGGACTTTTTCCTCTTATAACTGAAAATCTGTACCCTTTGACCTACATGACTCCATTTCCCCCCTCCTCCCAGCCCCTGGCAACCACCATTCTATGTTTCTATAAAAATGAGCTCTATCGTTTGTTTTTTTTAAAGATTCCACATATAATTGATGCCAAACAGTATTCTTCTTTTTCTGTCTGGCTTATTTCACTCAGCATAGTGCCCTCTAGGTTCACCTGTGTTGTCACAAAAGGCAGGATTTCTTTCTTCCTTAAGGTTCGTTAGTATTTCATTGTGTGTGTGTGTGTGTGTATCACATTTTTTTTATCCCTTCATTCGTCAAAGGACATTTAGGTTGTCTCTATAACTTGACTGCTGTGAACAGTGCTGCCTTGAACATGGGGGTGCAGGTATCTCTTCAAGATACTGATTTCAGTTCCTTCAGATATATACCCAGAAGGAGAATTGCTAGATCATATGGTTGTTCTATTTTTAATCACTTGTTTCTTCTTAAGTTAGTAGCTCATTACATTTTTAATGTGTCTCTGTCTAGAGTGACATATCAGAGTCATACCCTGGGATGAATCCTAGTCAATGGGAGAAGAAAAATTTGAAAGTATTTGCAGAAGTTGAGTACTTGAGTACCACAAACATTATTTGTGAAATGACTGAGTAATACTGCTTGCAAGTTAGGTTTCTAAATTATGCCTCTGTGATCAGCAAACGCAAATTATTTTTGTTGAGTTTATTGAATGATATCTATTAGTCACCCTCAGTTTTATCAATCAATAAATGTTAAAGGATAACACTATTATGTACAAGATATACCATTGATTTTTCTTTAAAAGGAGGTCCTTATGAACAAAGAATTATTGGCATTATTAAGTAGTTAATGAACTATCTCCATTAAGTGAGTCACAGTCAATATTCCACTTCCCAACTGCTGCAACAAAAAGCAGAATATTTTTTTTTTTATGTTCGGTTAGCCACCATGTAGTACATCATTAGTTTTTGATGTAGTGTGCAATGATTCAATAGTTGTGTATAACACCCAGTGCTCATCACAACACGTGCCCTCCTTAATACCCATCACCCGGCTACCCCACCCCCACAACGCCTTCCCCTCTGAAACCCTCAGTTTGTTTCCTGGAGTCCATGGTCTCTCATGGTTTGTCTCCATCTCTGATTTCCCCCCTCTTCAGTTTTCCTTCCTTCCTCTATGGTTCTCCGTGCTATTGCTTATGTTTCACATATGAGTGTCTTTCTCTGCTCGACTTACTTCACTTATCATAATCCGCAGAATATTTCTTAAGTTGGAACATTTTAGTTCTATAGAAAGAAATATAATAATGAAAAAAATTTGACATAAGTTTTAGTGATAAACTTAGTGATGAAATATAATGCATACCCCCCAAAATAAGTACAGATCATGTAATGCTTTTTAATGTTGAGAACACTAGTATAGTATAATAAAAGGCTGGGGCATAAAATCTTAATTTCAGCTCAGCTTCACATATTGTGTACTGTCCTAATGTAACCTCCAGAAGAAAGACTGAAAATCCAGCGTCAAACAAAGAGGAGCAAGAATGTTTGCGAAATCTTGTCAAAAATAAGATAAACCTGTATACACAGTTTAAAAGTGGAAGACCTATTTTAAGCTAAGCTGTATATCGCAAAGCTTACCACTTGAGTTTCCTTTCATGTCACTAAATGGAACAGCCCAATAAGAAAGAGTGAAATGCAGGGAAAAGGGAAAGGAAAGTTGAAAAGTCACTGAAACATGAATAACGCTTTCGAGAAACCTCAAAATGCAGCAGTTTTGTATAAAAGCCCAGCAGTCTTTCGGGGCTGTGTGGGAGGGTTGTGGCTCTCTTCTTTGTACACAAGAAGAGCCATCACTGAATTCAGCTATTTTTATTGTGGTTCTTTTGTTCTCATAGCTCTGCATAAGGAAGAGAAAATATTCTTAAGGAGTGTAAATAAGCTGTGAGATCTAATAGATTAAAATAAAGCATTTGAAACCATAATTCTTTGTGTGAGATGAAGCCCTGAAGCCTAACTCTGACATTATCTAAAAATACCCTAGTTCTCACTGATAAAAAATTTTCGTACACATAAATTATTTATCTCTCACTCTCTGCCTCTGTCTCTCTCTCTGTCTCTGTCTCTCTCCCACACACACACATCTTAGCAATGGCTAGGTTAAAATAAAACTCTTCCTCCAGATGTTTATAAAAATGCAAACTTTCAGAAAGGTCATTTGAACTCAAATTTTAAGCAGATACTTAATGAAACAAAAAATATCAGCCAAATGTGTTGTAAAGTGCACTAATTGAATCTGAAATGAAATCCAAATGCATTTAACACGGCTGAAAATATTGGAACAAAGTATATATTCTCCAAAATCTGTTGGACAGAAACAAAACTGAACCATCAACATCTTTATTGGTCCAAATCAGTCATGCATTTGGAATTTCTATTGCTGCATTCAATTGAAAATTTATCCTGATAATGTCTTGGATGTTGTGTGGCTGTCTGACCAGTTTGCTTACTCCCTAAAGGGGCCCCAGTTTTCCTTAGAGCTCTGTTATAGGAAAGCACTTGTGAGGACCCTGGAGAAGGTGTGGGATGTTTTTTTCCCACAAAGCAATGGTTAAACATATAATAGTCATAAAAAGATAATGGCTTCTAGTGTTTTCTCAATTATTACTCTGTTTCCTCAATTGGAAAACCTTTTGAATCACAAATCTCATCCTATTGACTATCAGCTTTTATTGGAATTTGGAAGGTGGCTAATATTATACACAGTAATACTTTGGAATGAAATCAATGGTCCTAAAAGGCCAACTTGTCTTTGCCACTGCTCCAATTAAAGTGCTGAAGTAGAAAGCAGAACTGACATTGATTTTCTTTTTTTGAAAATAGATTTTTTTCCCTGATAAGCAGTGGAAAAAAATATATTCTACAGGACTGTTTTTTCTTTGTGCTATAAACAGTTGTTCCTAATGTGCTCTTGGTTATCTACCTGATAATGAGGAAAGTTTAGTACCAGTTAATCCTTTGCTATGGGATTTGCTTTTGCTTGTGTTCATTCAACTTATTTCAAAACATCAAGGAGGAAAAATAAGGAAAAAGCAAAGACAGGAATCTAGGCTCGTCAATTGCATAGAGTATGTCACTCAGAGGCTACAGCGATTTTTCACACGATAGGTTGGGAGGGGTGGGGGGCAGGTGTGTGCAAAATTATATTCAGGACAATAAATGAAATATACTAAGCTGTTAAAGATTTTAAAAAAGGCTGTGAGTTGCAAATGGTAATTACTAATTGTTTTATATGAGTATATGACACCAAAGCGATAACCTAAAAATTAAAATCAGAGTATAAAATTGACATTGAAGTACTCCTTTCCAACACTATTACATACAAATGTCTCTATTTATAACATGAGTACAGTGGAGGCAGGGAGAGGATGTGAATCATCCAAGATGTTTTGATTTCATAACTAAGATTCAATTGGAAGCTTATCTCCCTGATGCACTTACTATACCATATGGGTGTATACCTCGAGTTATAATTTCCTGTTATTCCCTATTCCTGTAAAACAAATGCAGCCCAAACATGGAAGAGAGTTATAGTGGGTGCAAAATGTATCTCTCATTTACAGGCTATGGCAGAAAAAGCTATCAAAACCTTCATCCTGTTTCACTAATAGCTATTTGCATACATCAACAAAAACCTCTCGTGTGCTTGGAACTGTTTTATGGTCATAAAGTCACATCTTTCCTGATTTAATATTAGCTTCAAGGGAAAGGATCTTTTTTTTTTTTTTTTTCCAAAAAGGATCCTTGGAGGGTCCTTCTTTTCAAAGTGAGTTGTACCTGAATTCAGTGGGGGGTGGGAGTGGGCGCCTAACCATGAGGGTTTACAACACCGGAGTACTAGGCCAGACAAGGGAGTATACCATTAGCCTCCATTTCCTGTCAGGTTGGAGAACTTCCATTACCTGTCAGTTCTCAAAAAGGAACTCTGTCTTCATCTAGCATATACATATTACCAAGATGAGCTTGAAATTGGACCTTGTTTAGGCAATCAACACATCTTTGGTGATTCACTTCCTGTCACTGAACTGAAAAAGTGAAGGCACAAATAACCACACTTCACACTTAATTATCTCGAAAAGCAGCATTTTACTGAGTTGAAAGTCATTTCTAGAACCCAGCTTCATAGAATTCTCCCTCTCCTTCATCTCACCATGGCCTGATCCTCTATCCGTCTTCCCCTCACTGCCCACATGGGAAATATATAGGATGCATTTGACATGCATGCATTCAGGGGCGAAAATCACTTTTACATCATTAAGTGCAATTGAATCCCTTAATACCTAATCCTGGAGTAGGCATCTTGCTTCTTTTCTTAAAATATGTGTTTAGGGCAAGGAGGAAGATTTACTGTGGTATGCAAAAAAGGAATCAGCACATTGAAAAGAACTGGGATCCTCAGAAACAAAATAAATTGGTCCATTTATGCAAAATGCAAAAATAGTCAAAACTTACTTATGCTGTTAGAAGTAAGACAGTGGTGTCCCTTGTGGGGATGGGGGATAGTGGCAGGAAGGGAATAGATAACATTCTGTTTCTTGACCTGAGTGCAGTTTCCACGGGTGTGCTTTGTGAAGATTTAGTGAGACCTACAGGTCTGGTACACTTTTGGAAACTATTCCATAACAAGGCTAGAGAATTTATAGGCATGTTTAAACAATGCTGTTCATTTTTAGATCCTATTGTATGAAGTGGCTGATGACTCTTGGTATTATCTTTTTTAAAACCGTTTATTTTGAGATAATTATAAATTCACAGGAAGTTGCAAAAGATAGTACAACGAGGTTCCATGTAACCTTCCTCCAGTTCCCTGTGTGGTTATATTTTGTATGACTATGTTATAGTACCCCAAACCAGGAAATGGACCTGAGTATGTGTGTACATATAGTTTGACTTCATTTTAATCAAATGTGTGGATTCCTGTAGTGACCACCACACAGAGATAGAACCTTTCCATTACCACAGAGTTCTCTCATGCTATCCAGTTCTAGCCACACACACACCCCTCCTCCCCATCATGCCTAACCCCTGGGAATCTCCATTCTGTTTTCCATCTCTATCAATTTGCCTTGTTGAATGTTATAAATGGAATCATACAGTATGGGACCCTTTCAGACTGGCGCTTTTTTTTTTTTTTTTTTACTTAGCATAAGAGATCCATCCAAGTTGTTGCATCTATCAGTTTACTCCTTTTTATCACTAAGAGGTATTCCACAGTATGATGTAACCATCTACTTATTGAGGGACATTTTGATTGTTTCTGGTTTTTCGATATGACAAAGCTATTATGGACAATCACATATAGGTTTTTGTGTGAACATAAATTTTCATTTCTCCGAGAGAAATTCCCAGGAATGCAATTGCTGGGTTGTATGGTACATACACGTTTCATTTTTTGTTAAGAAACTGCCAAACTGTTTTCCTCAGTAGCTCTGCCATTTTATGTTCCCACCAGCAATGCATGAAGAGACCCAGTTTCTCCACATCCTTGCCAGCATTTAGTATTTATCACCATTTTTAAATTTTAGCTCTTCTAATAGGTGCATAATGATATCTCATTGTGGTCTTAATTTCCATTTCCCCAATGGCCAGTGTTGTTGAACAACTTTTCATGTACTTATTTGCCATTCGTAGAGCCTCTTCAGTGAAATGTCTTTCCTGTTTTTCTCCCTCATTTTGTTCCCCTTGTTTTTGTTGCCTAATCAATTCCCTCAATATTTTTAGCTTCTTCTTAAAATAACTAAAAATATTTCCCCGTTTCACTATCTACAGGTTTTATTTCTGCTAGTGATGAACAGTTCTTCCCACTTGTGTCCAGAGGCTCTCTGCTTTCTCACCTCCTTTATGTTACTCATTTTCTTTGTTCTATCTGGAAAACCACTTCATAGACTCTTGGCCTCCATTTTGTGATGGTTACTGACATAACTTCAAAGCCCTAATGGACTCAGATCATCAAATGACAGATCTTCCAGGAAGCCTTGACTTCTCCTACCAAATATACATATCACTAGTCCTTTAAATGGGCACAGTATACTTAAGAATAGTTTCCAGTGGCACCCTGGCAGACACTATTGGTGCCCTGTCCGTATGACACTTGGCATTTCTTTGCACAGTGGCTTCTGTTCCAGTAATCACTCTCTCCGTCTGAGGCTTTCTCTGGCTTCCAGAGGCTGCTTTTACTGGGCAAAAGTGTTGCTCAAGCAATGGTGAATAAGCACCTCAGCTTCCTCACCCCTTACTTGGGATTCTTGGTTGATCGCCCAGAGTTCCCAAGTGGGATTAATCCCCAGTTACCCACAGTGGTAACTGGCTTGATAGCACCTTTTATTAGCTACCTTCTTTGTCTCACTTTCCTACTGACTTTTTCTGAGGTCCCCTCCTGAATAAACACAAATAATTGACTCAGGCTCTGCTTTAGGGGAATCCAAAAGTAGGCACAGTATTACCTTCTACTATGATTAACAGTACCCCACACACCCATGGTCTTTCCTCCTAAAATGAGAACTTTATAAAGGCCCGCAACTGAAGAGGCTATCCTGGCAGAGAAAACAGCTAGTGCAATGGCCATGAAGCCAACATTTTGTCGGTGTGTGCAAGGAACAATAAGATATCAGTGAGACTGAGATAAATTGAGCAAGGGTAAAAATGCCTGGAGCTTGAGATGAGCTCATGTAGAATGGTTCCAACTTTCCCCTTCTCCAAATAAGGAATGAGAGTGAAGATGAGAACAAATGGGCTGAAGAGAATTTTTATGGCCTAATGACTTTGGAAATGTAATATTTCTCATTAATATCACCAGTGTCTAATGGATCTTAAATATATTATCAATGCACACAGGCCATTTCTCCTGGTATTTTAATGTTATTAATACACAGTCAAACTAATTAGAAACCTTAGGATCTTCTTGTTAAATAGAAAATTGGATACATGAACAAGGTTCCAGGTTATATATTTATTCATTAAATGGATATGAAGTCAACATTGTTGGGTTAGGTATTATGAAGGGGTCAAAACGACTGTGAATTGTGCAGAGAAACTGGCCCATTTTCAGACCAGGATGTACTAGTCACTGAATTTTGGTTAGACATTACTTGTGCTGCATTCTCATGTTATTCATGTCGAAAATGAAACAACCTGAATTTTGACATAAATCTTCCCCAAACCAGGGGACAAGGGCATTAACCCCAACCAGCTGTATCTGAGACTAGAGGCCATGAACCTTTTCTGCAGAGCTAAAAAATAAATTTAATTCTTGACCTGAGACACTGTATCTCAGAATTGATCAAACTCTGTGAGACTCAGTGACATTGAGGGAGAGAACATTCCCTGGAAACCAAGTTGAGAGGTCTCTAAATCCATTTCACTTCCGGCTAAAGGTACACTTTCAGGATTTAAGTTATACCATGAATGTGAAAAGGTGGTCAACATTACTAATGCAGGGAAATGCAAATGAAAACCACAGTGAGATATTACCTCACACCTGTGGATTTGGAGAAATGGGAATCCTTGTGCACTGTTGGTGGGAATGTAAATTGGTATGGCCACTATGGAAAACAGTTTGGAAGTTCCTCAAAAAAATAAAAATTTAAAAATTACCATATGATCAAGCATTTCCACTTCTGGGTATATATCCAGAGGCAATGAAAACAGGATATTGAAGAGATAGCTGTACTCCCATTTTCATCGCAGCATTATTCCCAAGAGCCAAGACATGGAAACAACCTAAGTGTCCATTAACAGATAAATGGATCAAGAGGATGTGAGATACACACACGCACACACATACACACACACACGCACACACACGCGCGCGCACACACACACACACACACACACACACACACACTGGATCAAGAGGATGTGAGATACAAACACACACACTGGAGAATTATTCAACCATAAAAACGGAAGGAAATTCTGTCATTGCAACAACAACATAGATGGATCTTGAGGGCATTACATTAAGTGAAATTCCAGAGAGAGAAAGACAAATACTATCATTTATATGTGAAATCTAAAAACATTGAACTCCAAGAAACAGAAAGTAGCATGGTGGTTGCCAGGTGTTGGAGGTAGGGAAAGTGGGGAGCTGTTGGTCAAAAGTTACAAACTTGAAGTTATAAACTGAATTTAGGTTCTAAGGATCTAATATACAGCATGGTGACTTTATACTGTTAACGATACTGTATTTTATATTTGAAAGTTGCTATGAGAGTAAAGCTTCAATGTTCTAACAACAACAATAATAACACAAAACAGTGATTATGTGAGGTGAAGGAGGTGTTAACTAACCATATTGTGGCAAATACTTTGCAATATATACATGTATCAAGTCATCACATGGTACACCTTAAACTCACACAATGTTATATGTCAATTATATCTCAATTAAACTAGAAAAAAAGTTATGCCATGAACAGAGAAAAGAAATACAAATACAGCAAGGCCATCTTGGTGTTTTCCTTATATGCATTTTTAGAAGTAAAATATTTAAGAAGGGATAATTCATTTGCATTAGACTAGTGTGCTCCTAGTTATATACCTGTGTTTAGTGTTACTGTTATCATGTCTCCAAAACAAATTAAACCGCAAAGCATAATGGCTTAAAACAATGGAAGGATTTATTTTGCTCACAGATCGTTAATTTGAGGATGGCTCAATGGGGGAAAAGCTATCTCTGCTTGGCTTGGGTTCTGCTGGAAAGGCAATCGGATGCTGGAATCATCTTTAGGTCCACTCCTTCACATGTCTAGTCTTTGATGATGGGAAGATGCAAATAAAATGCAAATAAAAACTGGGGCTGGCAAGGCCGGGGCTTCTCTGGCATGGCTGTCTTATCTTTATGGGAAGTCTCCCTATGGTCTCCCCTTCTTTGCATCTTCAGTGTAGCAGACTTCTTACTTACTGGTTCAGGGTTCTCAAAGTGCATATCCTAAAGGACTGTGTCAAGTAAAGCCATTTTGTCTCTTATTGCTTGGCTCAGAAATCATATAACAAGTCTGCCGAAGTCTACTGTTCACCCTGGTTCAAGGGAGGAGACCTAGATCCCAACTCTCAATGAAGGAGTGTCAGTGTTACACAGTAGGAAGAGCATGTGGGATATGATATACACTGGTTTAGCCATCTTTAAAAATACTGCCTGCCGTATTTTGCTTTCTCCAACATGTGCTGAGCTGCCAACCTATGAATTCTCTCTCACTGTCTGATGGGCAAAATAATTCACAGTTTTCAAGGCCTGACTCCAGCTCCTTAAACACAACTTGAAATCATAAAAAGACTAAAAAAGCACTGATATCACATACTATACCCAACATTTTTGCACATAGGCATTGCATTGGAATCAGAACTGAGTCTGAAACTCAGCTTTGCCATTTTTAACTCTGGTTTCCTCATCTGTCAAAAAGCATGGAATTCTTGTCTCAAGATAGTTATAGTGTCAAAATGAGATAGTTCATGGAAATCCTGAGCAGAATACATGTCCATATAGCTACTAGGTGATAGAGATAGAAATTATAGTAGTAGTAATGGCAGCGAAGTACTTTTAAAATGTCTATTTTGAATACTCTCCATAGATTTTCTTCTGCTGCTCTCCTAAATTACGCAATAAGTAGGCTTCTTTTAGTTTTATACTTCCCAAGCTCATAAACATTAGTGCTTAGAAACTCATGTGTATCTGATGAATGTACATTGGTTTGAATTAAAGAGAATCAAATCAAGTTCTTTCTAAAAATAATACGTCAGTTCTGTTCTTGGTTCAGTCAGTGAATCACTTGTGGAACTTGGCACTGGAAAGCTTTGTGGATTTTGTCCCAAAATGCCATTGCCTTAGGGTTGGCCTCTTCCATTGTAGAAGATCTGTTGTTTAGGATTGTTGGCAGTAGATTGTTGGCAGAAGTCTCCTTCAGTAATAGTGAGTGTAGGGCATGTGACCTCCAACGAGAAACCTTTGCTTTTCACTGAAGCTTGTGAGTCCACGGATGGCCCCATGCTCTCTCCTTCCATTCATTGCCCTGATGGAGCTTGCTTTCTGTGCTTCTCATTGAGCACGAAAGCTCAAACTCTCCCATGGCCTCTCTTGCACTGCCGTCTTCCAACTGTTTACCTGCTTTTACTCTCTAGCTCAACATTTGACTGTATTTCATTGAAAACTTGTTAAATCTTTGAGGGCAAATGATGTGTGTTCTACTTGACTAATTCTTTTATCCACAAATATATATTTCACCCACTACTGGCCAGACACTGTTCTCAGTGCTGGGAATTCACAGTGAGATACAGAAACTCCCTGTCTTAGGTTGGGCTCTCCCAGAAGCAGATCAGGAGACATGGGTTCATGTGCAAGTAGTTTATGTGGGACTTGATGTCATGAATCACCAGTAGAAGAGGGGAGAGGGGCATCACAAAGGGAAGAGACAACAAGGGTATGTTTTCCAGTGAGTTAAACACTGTGGACAACAGGAGCTTGATTCCACTGGGAAACCCTGGAAAACAGTGCAAAGTACGTTCCTCAGAGTTACCCCCTGAAGGGGTAAAGAAGCTTGGGTGTTTATACTCCCATCACTTCCCATCAGAGCTCCTCACAGGAAGGGGGCCACACTAGTTCGTGGGCCCCACTGCAAAAGCAGATCCCAGCAGAAAGCTCTTGGGCAAATAATTATGATAAAAGGTGGGCCGGCATGAATTGAAATAATGAGTTGAGGATGTACTTATTTCCTAGGGCTACTGTAATAAAGTACTCTGTAATAAAGTACCACAAACTAGGTGGCTTAGAACAACAGAAATTTATTGTCTCACATTTCTGGAACCTTGAAGTCTGAAATCAAGGTGTGGCTAAACCGCGTTACCTCTGAAACCTGCGGGGAATCCTTTGTTGCCTCTTCTTAATTTCTGGTGGTTTGCTGGCAATCACTGACATTCCTTGGCTTCTAGACGCATCCCTTCAATCCTCTGTCTTCCCAAAGCTTTCTCCCTGTGTACTCATTCCGTCTTCCTTCTGTGCGTGTCTGCCTCCGTGCCCAAATTGCACCTTTTTATAAGGACAACAGTCATGTTGGTTTATGGCCCACACAAATGACCTTCTTTTACTTGATTATCTTGGTAAAGACTATTTCCAAATAGAGACATATTCTGAGTTACTAGGGCTTAGGACTTCAACGTAACATTTTTTTGAGACACAATTTAACCCATAATGGGTGATAAAAGTGGGGTACCAGCAGCATCTGATGTAACCTCTGCTTTAAAGGGCCTGTACTCAAGTGGGAGAAAACTAACAATAAAGAAAATAAATAAATGCAATATGTAGTATATATGGTGGTTATAAGTACAATGGAGATAAATAAAGAAGGGAAGTAGGATATTTCTTTGTAGTCCCCAAAAGCCTCAGCACAGTTCTACACACAAAGTAAGGTGTCAATAAGTATTTGTTAATGTCATGACTAAATGTGTAAATAGAGAGAGCATTAGTACCCACATTATTATTCACTGGTTGTTTAATATCCATCAATGACCATCCAGTTAGTGTACTGAGTCTCTGTAGAGCATTTGTGTTCCTTGTTATTGCAATGGTTTGTTTATTTACTTATCAAGCACTTTTAGAAGCTCCATATGTTGACTGTTGTGATCAGTAAAGTGATCAATTAGAAGTAAATTGTAATCCCTCTGGAGAGCTATTTTGAGGAAAAGAGTTAACATTTTGATATATATGTATAGATAAGATACCTCCCCCCAAGAAAGCAATTTTTGTAAAACATTAGCCTGCAAATGGAATATCAGAGCAGAAACAGTCTCCTAATTTACTTAAGGTAGACACAGTGATAACCTCTTTCTATCCATCCTATGAAGCTCTTATTTGGTATGTTTAATTGTATTTTTAATGCGTAATATCTCTTTTGCAACTCAGAAATGGACATGCCAAGCACTGAAAGTATAATTATATAAAAATGCACTGGCTTTGTTTCAATTTTCATAGTGATAGAAATTATAGCAATAAAACCCTTCTAACTCTGTATTATGGAGAGAAAAATGACATTAATCCCAAACAATGGGTAATAATTGAGAGCTGTTGTCAAGCAGTACAGTGACAGAAAAATCACCTTGCTGATCTTCTTTGTTTCTTTGACTAATTACCAGTTATAAAAAAATAAAAAGGAACAGTTCAGTGCTATAATCCATTTCTGTTATTAATTGGAAGAGAGACTATTTTAATCTTATTTTGGCAGTCCCTTACCTAAACTGTTAACAGTTTCTCTACTCTGTATTATTAGGTTAAGTCACCAATTGTAGTTGTTGATGACTGGGCATCCTTTCTCAGCTCTTTCAAATTTTGCTCCCTGGGCTCTGTGCCCTGAGACCCATGGGGTTCCACTCAATACTGGTCTTAAATACATAGTTGTTTTTTTTTTTTTTCCCCTGAAAGCTACTAAGCACAGTTTGAATGCCAGTGCTTTCAATTAAACTTTCTGGGTTTTGTACTGGTGTTAAATAGGCCACCACTGGGGTTGGTTGCTTCCAGTAAATGTAGAACTAAGAGAAACTGTGGGGTGTAGAGAGGGATGATCTTTTTAACCAATATAATGGAGATAAAAGATTGAACAAACTGCTCTTTTTCTTGCTTGAGATAGAATAGAAACATGGTAAATGATACTGTTAAACAAGCGAACCAGGGTGAAAATATCCACTGAAAAATGAAAGAGAAAGAAAGAAAAAAGACCTTTAGTTAACTAATTGGCCATGCATATATTAAAACAAAAAAGACAGGTGATTCGATCTTCAGGGTTGATTTCATATTCAATGAGATTACGTAGTGAGAAGTCATTTAAATGATTGTCCTTCCCTTTCCTTTTGTCAGTCTTTTCGTGGCCTGTGTGGAGGGCCAGGTAGCTTTCTGTAATTGTTGTACATGCTCAAAGAGCAAGAGGACAGTAGCAAGGCTCGTTGATGCTCTACCAGTATCCCCCGGTCCTCAATATCCCCTGCCTGCTGATTGCTTCTCAGTGTAAGCACCCATGACCCTGTTCCTGAGCACTTTCTCTGGCAATATAAACCAGGCTCGGCCCATTCATAAGCCAGGTAAGGAGTACAGGGAAGTCACCGTCCATGGGAGCAGTCCTCAATCCTTCAGATGAAACAACTCTTGAGTGAAATTGTCTATACTCTCCCCCAGATGTCCTCAGTTGGGTGGAGCTCCTGTTGCTCACAATGATAACCTGCCTGTAACGTACTCAGTATTGGCTTCCTTCCTTGTCTTCCTATCCACTCTTACTGCTGTTTCCTGGAATCCGTTCCCCACCCTCAGTAAACTAGTGGTAATCATATACTAGCATTATCATCACTATGAAGATTTTAGTGTTTTAGATTTAAAGGAGCTCTTTGGCCTTTGTAATTGTCCTTATCTTCTTCCTCAAAGCTGTATTCACAGCCAGTTCTGATTTCTCCTGGAAGCATTTTAATATTGCTTAACATTCTTTTTTTTTTTTTTCTCCCCTAAACCACAGATTGGTCAACATAGTCTGTCCTCTAACCCCAGTTGGTCTACTCAAACTCTCCCTTCTATGGGATTAACTAAACCTCTTGCTTCACAATCTGAAGGTGAAATAAAGTAGCCGAGGTCATACTGATAGGATTGAAGTTCAGGTTGTCCCGACCAAAATTTCCTTCCCAGTCCGCAGTACACGCAACTCCCAACAGTATATGCTGCCAAGTAGCCCCATGGCAACTGGTTTAGTTCGAGGTGGTTAGGTTCTTCTTTCCCCTCAAACAGCACAGGGAAAAAGGGAAACCAGTGTTAGGGTTTAGGTTATTGCCGAAGACTGTCATGCTTGAGCTTCCTATGGGCCAGTGGGTCAATCCATTACTTTGTGTGGTTAATAATCTTTCTGTAGGGCTTACTCGAAGGAGGGCAACATTGCTTAAAATTGTGCCTTTATAATTTAGGGAAGAAATCCTTTATGGTTTCCTAAATCTTAGTGGTGAAAGGCATCACATCTTTCAGAAATTTGGTAAATTATCTGTAGTCTAAAATATCCAGGATACTGACACATACATACTCTGGTTAAGAGAATGTGTGAACAACTTTTAAACAATTAGTCTATGAACAGTGATACCATCACGGCTTTCTTTTTTCACAGAAATAATTTGTGAGATCCTACTACATAACATGTTTTGGAAACTGGTCCCCAGTGCATGGTGGAGCTCCCACCAAAGCTCATAATTGGGGGTGTTTACCTGGAGAAATGTCTATTCTTTCTGCTGTAAGTTTTCTTGCATTTTGGAATTTGCATTTGGGGTATGATTAACATACCCCAAGTAAGAGAAGCTAGTGGGATGAAAGAAAGGATTAATAAGGAGGCTAAGCTCTTACCCAAATGCAGCTCACTTTTAGTTCTCCTCTTATGGGCCACCATCCCAAACAGGGGGACCCAAGGAGCATTCCAAAATGAGTCTGGGTGATTAGCTATCATATAGAACAAAAAGTAAGATGATTAATCTGCCCTTTGTAGAAATGCTTTAACAATAGAACTAGGAATTATAGGTCCTACAAAATCCAAATAAAAATCTACTGAGTTATCAGTGGCCACCAAGGCTGGAGAGATGGGCTTATCAAGGATTAAAGACAGGCATCCACAGAAATCATTTCTCTAATTTGTCCCTTCAAGAGTGGCTTCTATGGGATAAAAAAAAGAAATACAAAGATAAATAATATTGGTCAGTACCAGAGTAGCATATTCCCATGATGCAGAATGCTGTGGGGTGGACAGAAGTGTGATATTGTCAGGGCAGAAATGCAGAAACAGAACCCTCATATAGGATATAACCTATATGCCTCTACAAGTATCTAGAATATAAAATTTATTTAAGAATATACTGTATTCTTAGAAGAAAGTAAGCTAGAGAGAATAAAATGTTATTGAGAAAAAAAAAAATTTGTTCAAGAAAAAAAAATTGTTCAAAATTTGTTCTCAGTCAGTAGAGCATGCAGCTCGTAATCTCGGGGTTGTCAGATTGAGTCCCACACTGGATGTAGAGATAACTTAAAATAAAATCTTAAAAAAAAAAATTAGTTCAAGAAGTAACAGATTTGGCTCTAGAGCCTTAAGACTCAAAGTGTATAACAAGCAGTATTAGAATCACCTGAGTCCCTCCCCAGATCTACTGAATCATCATCTGAATTTTAACAAGATACCTTATGCACCCTAAAGTTTGAGAAGCATTGTCCTGAAGTCTAGACGTATACTGTCCAACATAGTAGCCACTAGTCACCTATGGCTATTAGCACTTGAAATGTGGCTAGTCTAAGTAGAAAAAGGCTATAAGTGAAAAATAAATACTGAATTTCAAAGACAGTGTAAGAAAAACAATGTAAAATATCTCAATAATTTTAATATTGATGACATATTGAAATTATAATATTCTGAATGTATTTTGTATATTCTGTATGTATAATGATACATATAATTCTGTATGTATAATTCTGAATGTATAATGAAATATATTTTGTACAAATTTACCTCTTCATTTTTAGTTGTTTAATGTGGTTACTAGAAAATTTATAATTACATATGTCGGCTGGCCAAGATGAATAAAGTTACAATAGCCTATCTCTCCTACTGATTACAACTAAAACTCTGGGCAGAATATGAGAAACAACTACTTGAGACCTGTGAAAAGTAACAATGTGAAATGAATTGGGGATTGAAGCCAAAGCATGAGTAATGACCCATATTGGGGTAGAGCTAAGGGATGGGATGTGGCACTTGAGTTTCATGTTTTCTTTTCACTCCTTCGCCTCCCAGCTATGACCTGAGGGAAAGCAGATTCTGAAAGCAAAACTTCAAGGAAAATCCTCTTTTTTTTTCTTCTTAACTAAAGGACTAGAAAAAGGGACCCCTACATGCTGGAGATTGTGGGGTGAATCCCATCTTCTTTTTTCTCCCCTTTCTCTCCCAACCCTGCCCAGAGCCAGCCTGGTGACTGAGCTGTAATTATGTGGTGGTGGTACAGGGACTGAAAACCTTGAAAGACACGTTGTATTTCCAGCCAGAAGTACCAGAAAAGGACCTCTTATCCAAAAAGAATGCACAATTGATGTTACTTTTCTTTTTCTATCTTCTTTTACCGTTTATCGCCAGAGTAGTCCCATGTACACAGAAGTACACAACATTGAGGGGGAAATAAATATCTGAGAAGCTTCTATCTTTTTGGCTAGATGGACCAAGAAAAGGAGCATCCGGGAATTAGAGAGTGTGGGAGAAGACCCAGAGAGAGAAAGCTACAGAAATGGATCTCAGAATACTGCGTATGTAATGACATAACTCTTGGAATCACCCCTGGGATGGGTATGTGTGGAATTTTCCAGTACAGCATAGCAACGACTTCGAGGACCAAACTACAATATAAATCATAACCCAAATGTCAGGCTATCCTCTGAGTAGAGCATGCACTAGGGAGACTCAAATAACAGCAGACCTTGGAAACAGAAATGACATTGGGACCATCACCACTGAAGGTGAAACTAAGACGTTTCACCTGCTAAGAAGCAATCTGATGCTAATCATGTTGATTACCAGTTGTTTTTCTTTTAAAAGATCAGCATTCTCAGGGTGCCTGAGTGGTGGCTCAGTGGGTTAAGCATCTGCCTTTGGCTCAGGTCATGAATTGAGGACCCTGAGATGGAGCACTCCCCCCCCCCCCCCCGCCCCAGTGGGGAGCTTGCTTCTCCCTTTTCCTCTGCCTGCTGCTCTGCCTACTTGTGTGCATGCTCTCTCTCTCTCTCTCTCTGTGAAATAAATAAAATCTTAAAAAAAAACAAGATCCGCATTCTCTAGAGGATTTTAACAGGACCTAAAAACTTGCAAGATAAAAAGTGTCCTGGATATGATACAAAATTATGTGACATACTAAGAATCGCAAAAATCTGACAAATACTCAAGGGAAAAGACAAAAAGTAGACGCCAAACATAACATGACCTAAGTCTTGAAACTGTCAGTAAAAGACTTAAAAGAAGCCATTATAACCATTTTCAATGAGATAAAATTAACACTCTCGAAAGATGAAATTTATCAGTAAAAGAAATAATAACAAAAAAGTACCAACTGGAAATTTGAGAACTGAAAAATATAATATCTGAAATGAAATATACTGGACTAGATGAATAACAGAATGGAGGTGAGAGAGCAAAGAGTCCAAAAGAAATTAAATAATATGAAGAACACAAAAAAAAGATGTTAAAAAAAATGAGCAGAGCCTCAGAGGTTTATGAGACAATATAAGACAATAAACAAGTCTAGCATTCATGCCATTGGAGTCCCAGAAGGGAAGGAGAGAGTTTGATGCAGAAAAAGGTATTTGGAGAAATAACAAATGAATACTTCCTAAATTTGTCAAAAGTGATAAATTCACAAATCCAGGAAGCTCAGTGAATCCAAAAAAAGGTAAACTCAAAGAAAGCAGTTCACAGATGCATGATAATCAAACCATTGAAAACCAAAGTAAGAAAAAAACTTGATGTAGCTTGAGTAAAGCAGCACATAACATAAGTGATGATGATTCAAATAACTACAGATTTCTCATCAGAAACCACAGAAGGGGTGCCTGGGTGGCTCAGTTGGTTAAGCACCTGCCTTCTGCTCAAGTCATGATCCCAGGGTCCTGGGATCTAGTCCTGCATTGGGCTCCCTGCTCAGCAGGGTGAGGGGCGCAGCCCTGTTTTTTCCTCTCCCTGTGCCTGCTGCTCTCTCTGCTTGTGCTCTCTCTGTCTCTCAAATAAATAAATAAAATCTTAAAAGAAAGAAAGAAAGAAACAAACAAACCATGGAAGCCAGTAAACAGGAGTAACATTTTGTAAGTACTGAAAGGATTAAAACAAAAAATACAACCAAAACCAACCAACAAACAAAAACCTGCATGCTCAGAAAATATATATCTAGAGAAAATATCCTTCAGGAATGAAGACAAAATGAGTACATTCTCAGATGAAGGAAGACTAAGACGATTTGATACCGGTAGACTTACCAGGAAAGGAATTCTGAAGAAGTTTCTTCAGGCTGAAGGGAAATGGTACCACTGAAACAATAGGAATAAAGGAAGAGGGAAAGATATGTAAATACTCGGGCGAATATAAAAGTCCGGTTTTCTCCTCTTAAAACTCTTTAAAACATGTATGACTATTGAAAGCAATTATAACATTGCCTGGAGGTTTGTAAATGTAATCGGATGTAATATAGATGAAAACTATTTTTGAAAGGGGGTATGGTAAAGAGTCTTACGTAGTTGTAAGGTTTCTATATGTATTGAAGTGGTAAAACATTAACTCCATGGGAACTTTGAAAATTATATAATTATATGTATAATATTTATAATATATAAATAATATTATATAGATATATATATTCCTAGAGGAACCATTTAAAAATGATAGAGAAATATAATAAAAAAAAGTCAAAAGATAATAGTCAAATTGTTCGCATAATCCAAAATAAAACAAGAAAGAGGGAGCTAGAGAATCAATAACAAATGATAAAATGGTAGAACTAATCTAATCAAATATAGTCAGATCAGATAAAAAATTAAGACTCAGCTAAATGCTGGCACAAGAAACCCACTTTAAGTCTTATGATAAAGTTAGGCTAAGAAAAAATGGAAAAAGATGTACCATGTGAACCTTGTTCAAAAGATAACTGGGAGGCTTATTTTAATACCAGGCAGAGTATTTTTGGGGAGGAAAATTACCATGAGTAAGTAGGTCAGTTCACCAAGAAGACATCCTAAATATGTTTGTATCTAGCAAGGAAGCCCCAAAATACATGACGAAAAACTGATAAAACTGAACTGAGAAAAAGGCAGATTTACAAGAATTCTTAGCAACTTTAACACCTCATTCTCAGGATTTGATAAAGCTATTAGACCCAAAAAAAAAAAAAAAATTAGCAAGGATAAAGAAAACTGAAAAATACTATCAAACTGACTTTATTGACATACACAGAATATTCCAACTAACAGAAGAATATACATTCTTTCCAAGTGATTATAGAACATTCACCAGGATGGATCATATTCTGGGTCATAAAACAAATCTTAACAAACTTAAAAGAATTGAAATAATATTCATTTCATTGTCTCACTATTCAGAATTAAATTAGAAATCAATAACAGAGAAGTATCAGGGAAATCTCAAACATTTTGAAATTAAACAACACACTTTAAAAAATGCATGGGTTAAAGGCAGAAAAAGCAGAAAAGGGAAACACAGATTTAATGGAACAAATGAGAAGATGATAGATTTAAATTTAGTCATCATCAGTAGCTACATTAAATGTAGATGGTATAACTGCCTCCTCATTAAAAGGCACAGATACTCAAATTGTTGAAAAGGTCAAGTCCCAATTATAAGAAACACATTGTAAATACAAAGACACAAATTAGATTAAGGTCAAAGGACAAAAGGAGAAAAGGGAACACTTGTACCCTGTTGGTGGAAATGTAGATTGGTCCAACCACTATGGAAATCAGTATAGAGCTACCTCAAAAAATTATAAATAGAACTATCATATGATTCAGCAATTCCATTTCTGAATATTTATCCAAAAAAATGAAAACACTAATTAAAAAAGATGTAGGTAACTTCATCTTCATTGCAGCATTGTTTACAATAGCCATGCTATGGAAACAACCGTAGTGTCGATCAATAAATAAATGGATAAAGAAATTATGTGTGTGTGTATAATATATACACATATGTTTATAAACACACAATGAATATATATGCAACGTATATATATACACACACAAATATCATGTTGTACACTTGAAACTAATATGTTACATGTTAACTGTATCTTTCTAAAAGAGTAAATATAAGAAAAAAAGTAATACCTCATGACCATGAGGAGTGTATTTCAGGAATACACAATTGATTTAACACTTAAAAGTTAGCGAATTTAATTCACCATATTAAAAAGCAAATCAGCAAATGAAGAAAATCTTTGTGACTTTTGGGTAAGCAAATAGTTCTCAGATACATCAACAAAAACACAATCCGTAAATACTTCTTCAAAATTAAACTTCTGGTCTTTTAAAAAATATACTTATTTATTTATTTGAGAGACAGTGAGTGGGGCGGGCAGAGGGAGAGAATCTTCAAACAAACTCCCTGCTGAGCTAGGAGTCCTACACGGGCCTGGTTCCTACTACCCATGAGAACATGACTTGAGCTGAAATCAGGAATTGGGTGTTTAAATGACTGAGCCACTCAGGCGCCCCTAAACTTTTGGTCTTTGAAAGACCCTGATAGAGATGAAAAGTTATGGACTAGGAGAAAATATTTGCAAATTGAGTATCTCACAATGAACATTTATCCATAATATATAAAGAACACTTGAAATCTCATTAATAAGAATCAAAATAATAAAATTTGCAATAATATTTGAACAGATACTTCACTAAAAAAGGTATGTAAGTGGCACATAAGCACGTGAAAAGGTGTCCAACATCATTAGCCATTAGGGTTATGCAAATTAAAACCACAATAGGATACCACTGCATACCTATTAGAATGGCTAAGATAAATAAAATCAATACTAAATGCTGATGGAGACTTCCCAAAACTAGAAAAGATACATTGCTTGTGGGAATGTAAAATGGTACAGCCACTTTGAAAAACAGCCTGGCAGTCTCTTACAAAGTTAAACCATATATTTACTCTGTAAGTATATAGACCCATCTGTGTCACAACTGGGTATTTACTCAAGAGAAATGAATTTATGTTCAAACATAAACCTGTACACAAATGTTTATAACAGCTTTTTTCATAATCTCCAAAACTGGACACAACCAAATGTCCTTCCACTGGTGAAAGGCTAAAAGTTAAATCCCTAAAAGAAAGACAACTCAGCAACAAAAGGGGGACAGAGTATGGATACTTGCCACAAGATAGATAATTACTTTATTTTCTAATTTAAAGAAGCCAGACTTGTAAGGCTACTACTGATGAAGTTTTAGAATATAGGTGAGGTTCAGTGGGGTGGAGTCCGGGGCCGATGACCAAGAAAGAATTCTTGAGACATCTTTGGTGCAAGATGGTGATTTACTAAAGCACAGGGACAGGACCCGTGGGCAGAAAGAGCTGCTGCTCCGGGCTTGTGAGGTGTGGCAGGTTATATAAGATGGGATTGGGGGAGGTAAGGAAAAAGGGAGAACTTTCATATGCTAAAGAGGACCTTCAAGATACCAGATACCAGAAGCTTTGCCATTGTCGAGGTTTTTCCCTCTAGCAAGGTATTAACATTAAAATAGTTGGGAGATTCCTAAAGAAAGTCCCACAAGTCCCACCCAGGAGTGGGGGTGGGGTGAGTTTGCAGGGTGTCAGCTTTTGCTTTGTCCTCAGTTTGCCTTCTGTTCCCTCATCACTACTCGTCACTACTGTATGATTCCATGGATATGATATCTGGAAAAGGCAAACAAAAAGGATGGCTAACACATTGGAGTTTGCCAGGGGTTAGAGTGGGAGGTGTATATGAGTACGAAGGAAGAGAAAGAGGGAGTTGTTTTGGGGGGGCTGGGACTGCTCAGTGTCTTGGCAATGGTGATGGTTACATGACTCTATGCATTTGTGATAGGCAGAATATTAGCCCTCAGAGATGTCTAACTTCTAATTCCCAGAACCAGTAAACATATTAGGTTATATGGCCTAGGGCCATTAAAGTAGTGGACAGAATTATGAGTTCTAATCAGTTGATCTTAAAATAAGAAGATTATCCTGGATTACCCAGGATACCTACTTCCCTTTTCAAGCCATCCTCCAGCCCCCTAGAAACAGGAGCATCCCTCAGTGTTTATTCTGATACATTCTCTTCTTCTTGACTTATTCCTATTCCTCATTTGAATCGAGGAAGATGCATGTAGGTTCATCCTTTGTTTTAAAACGAATGTGAGCACAGGACTCTATTTTACAAACCAGAGGTCAAAACATATGGACAAATACCAGCATATTTGAGCCACAGAATATTTGAAATGAAGATAGTCACAGAAAATGTAAGGCTTTGGTTATCTTCAAGGAGTATGGAGCACCTCAGATGAAAGGTGCTACAGATTCCCAGTGTAATTGCCCTGCATTGTTTTCTGAGCTCAGACACTTCAATACTACTGTGAGTGTTATTTTTGATCATCAAGTAAATTTCACAGTGTTTCATATTCTTTAGAAGAGACTTAGTAATTTCATGTTTTCTGTTTTCAAGAGAAGAGAAAAAGACTGCCGTTACTCAGATAGCAACACTGTGTGTAAAACACTTTCATCCTTCATGTCTGGAAAACAGAAAATTGGAAGGAACTGTGAAGATTGTTAATTTCTGTGGCAAAAGTTAGCCTACATGGTTCATGAAGATTCTTCACTTTTTGGAAGAATTTAAAACCAGCTATTGTCCATGAGAAAGGGGTGATAGGCATCCTGAAATTGCAGGTAAAATTTATGTGCTTTTTTCCTGAAGAGAAGGATCATATCTTTCATCAGCATTACAAAGAACAGCTACTGCCTTAGCAAATGGCATAAAAGTCCATTTGAGGAGAAGAAGAGTGATTTCATATATATTGCTCACATGCCAGTTTCCCAAAATGTGTTCTTAGAACAATAGTCCCAAAAGTATCTTCAAGAAGAAAGGGATTCCATGGTGAAATCATGGGAAACCATATTCTACTATATGTATTTTGGAGAGTCTTAATACACGTTGCTCTATTTTTTACATCATAGGGCTTAACCAAATTTACTTGATAGCTAAAAATTACCAGACTCCAACTCCGACTGTGGATACATTCTTGGTGCATTTGCATAGATCCATTGGGAATATGGAACAGTGTATTTCTTTGTTTTAAATCTTTGTTGATGCCCCAGGTGTCGCTAAAATTTACAACTGTAAATTCTTAAAGAAACCTGTTTATCTTCAAGCTGTTTATATGAATGAAGAGCCATATTTTAGCCTTGAATGATTTTGGCTAAATGTCAGTCTTTCATATTTACTGAAGGGAGATATTTTCTCACTGAAGTTGGAACTATGACTTTATTCTGATTAGATCCAATAGTAAAAAACAAAACCAAACATACCCACTATATTACTGTTTCTTACTTTTATATTTCATAGGAAACTGGTAGAAAACTTGCTGGTCTAAATCCCTTGCTATAACCTGGGCTGTTTTAGGCACTTTATTAATAATTTCATTTAATCCTCACTATATAGAATCCCTAGGTTCTATATAGAGAGGTTAAGTAACACAGTTTTAACCAGCTTCATTGAGATAAAATTCACATGCCACAAAACTCCCCCACTTAAAGCATACATACAATTCAGCAGTTTCTAGTATGTTCACAGAGTTGTACAACTATTGCCAGGATGAAACTTGAGAACACTTGTCATCATAAGAAGAAACCCCATGCCCATCAGCAGTAAAACCCATTTCCCCTCCCCTCCAGGCATCAGCAACCAGTAATCTACTTTCTGTCTCTGGATTTGCTTATTCAGGGCATTTCTTTCTTTCTTTCTTTTCTTTCTTTCTTTCTTTCTTTCTTTCTTTCTTTCTTTCTTTCTTTCTTTCTTTCTTCTTTCTTTTTCTTTCTTTCTTTTTCTTTCTCTTTCTTTCTTTCTTTCTTTCTTCTTTCTTTTTCTTTCTTTCTTTTTCTTTCTTTCTTTTTCTTTCTCT
>CM052885.1:89345289-89358846 GCA_028534135.1 Potos flavus
TTTCTTTCTTTCTCTTGACTTTATTTATTTGACAGAGAGAGACACAATGAGAGAGGGAACACAAGCAGGGGGAGTGGGAGAAGGAGAAGCAGGCTTCCTGCTGAGTAGAGAGCCTGATGCGGGGCTTGATCCCAGGACCTGGGATCATGACCTGATGCTTAATGACTGAGCCACCCAGGCGCCCCATATTCTGGGCATTGCACAGACCCACACATTATGTGGTGACTGGCTTCTTAGTACAATGGGTTCAGAGTTTACCCACGTTGTGGCATGTGTGAGTAACTCATTCCTCTTTGTGCCCAAGTAATATTCCACTGTATGAATATGCCACATTTTATTTATCTGTTCATCAATTGATAGACATTAGGGCTGTCTCCACTTTTGGGCTATTATGAATAATATTACAGTCAACACACACGTGCACATTTTCATGGGATTATTGGGTCATATTGTAGTCTACGTTTGACTTTTGAGGAAGTGTCAGGCTGTTTTTCTCAGCCTGGATATTCTCCACTGAGCTCCTATTTGTTGTTGAGCCTCTCTAGCGAATTTTTCATTTCATTTATTTAACTTTTCAACTCCAGAATTTCTATTTGGTTCCTTTTTATAATCCTTTCTCTTTATTGATATATTCTGCTTGGAGAGACACTATTGTCACACTTCCCTTTAATTCTTTAGACATGATTTCCTTTAGTTCTTTGAGTATATATATAGTAGTTGATGAGTAATCCTTATCTGCTAAGCCCACATCTGGGCTGTTTCAGACATTCGCTACTGGCTTTTTTCTTCATTTGTACAGGCAATATCTTCCTGTTTCTTTCCATGTCTCAGAATTTGTTGTCGAAATCTGGACATTGCAGATAATAGACTATAACAACTCCGGTATCACATTTCTCCCCTACCCTTTCCACTCCGATTTGTTGTTGTTGTTGTTTTCCTCATGACTGCCTGTTTGTTCCGCAGCTTTTCTACACTAAATCTGTAGGTTCTATATTCCCTGCAGTGCATTCTCTCAGTTCTCTGCTAGCTTTTCTTTAAAAAATGCTTGTTTTTATTTTTAAGACTGGGACATAGTGGTTAACCTTGGGTCAGTGTATTTTAGTGGACAGATGGGTCACAGATGGGTCAGATTTTCTTAATTTCCTCGAGCCAGTACGTGTCCTTTCTACCGTTTGCCAAGGGGATTTGTTTGAAGCGCCTTTAAACTTCAGGCCATATAGGAGTTAGCCTTAGTTTTACTTCCTGCTTGCTTAGGTTCAAGTCAGCGGTCAGTCAGAGGTGAAGGACCAGGCTTCCCCTTTCCTCAGGTCTTTCCTGGGCTCAGGGACATCCCTTGTTATGGGCATATAGCCCTGCACCTGCACACAATCTTCTAGATCCACGGGAATAGGTCAGAGATTTTCAAAGTTCCCCGTGGTCCTCTGGTTCTCCAGATCTTTCTTTTAAGTTGTTGTTCAGGCCCTTGTTTGCCTCCCCTGAAAGCATAGCCTTAGGCAGCTTTGATGTTACAGTGTCATTGAGTAACGTGTTCCCTGGGAGGGGCAACACCTGTGGGGAGGTGGGCAGAAGTGCCCTTTGGAGGAGGATATGGAAATAGATTGTTTTAATTTTTAAGATGATCTTAAAAGATTGCTATTGTTTTCACTAATGTCCTGGAATTAGGACTTGTTTCACCTGATCTGAGCTTCAAGTCAAATCAAGTAGAAACACCTGCCTGTGCATGGGGATCTTCCAGAGAGCAGCTAATTTGATCAAAAGTTCGAGCGTCCTCTGGAGATAGAACTTCTACTGGAGCTCCGAGAAGGTCAGTGTTCTCTGTTGGCTGTGAGGCTGCAGGCATTTCTCTTCCACCTCACTCCTGATCTGGGGAGTGATGGGGATGAGAATATTCCTAAGTGAAAATGACATGGACTCTACTGTTTTTAAATGAGATTCAGCAGTTTTTCCTGAATAGATTTGTTTGTTTGTTCTGTGACTTTGGTTAAATTGCAGAGTTATGAAATGGTTGGATCTGATCGTTTTGCTTATATTTTCATTATTTGTGGGAGAGTGGGGTCACTGAGGTCCACGCTTCACCATTTCAACTTGATCAAACTCAGGTATCTCAAAAGTAAAACACCCATGCTGCTAATCTCTGTGCTTAGTGAATAGACTTAACAAATATAAAATACTTGGAAGAGTTTTGCACATACATTGTAAGTATTATAAGCATGTAAGCATGTGAGTGTTAGCTATTATTAAGGTTATTCTCCTTTCCTCCCCAAGAGTGGCTTCTCTCTTTGGCTTCAATGTTTGGAGCACGGTGAATATTAACTGCTTGAAGCTACAACTCTATAAAACCATTGATAACTGAGGAGAATATATAAAGTGTATTTTCAAAGATTTAACACAGTAACAATACCCAGTGCTAGTTTCAAATCCCCAGCCAGCAAGCTGCAGATGGATAGCTTCTACTCAAGCCTAGGAATATAACTGGGGTTAGCTTCTAAACAGTGGCGGGAAAGAAATTTATCGTTAAAACATAGGCACTATGTCATACTAAGGGTGTCTCCATTCTTCTATGTAACCTTTTTCAAATGGTTATTTTGTTTTTAAAACCTAGTTGAGTAGAAAAATGCTGTTTTTCTTTCTAAACCCTGTTTCTGGAGATTGTGGCCGTCTACAGTCAAGTTACTAATGGGAGCTTATCTTGATTAGCAGTGAACTAGGAGGAACTAAGAAGCCTCCCGAATTATGTCATTTTACCTACACCTTATAAATGGAAAACAACTGCCCATTCTATGCAGACTAGAAAATTTTGTACATCATCTCTGTGAGGGGAAACACCTGTAGGGAGGTGGATGGAACTGTCTTTTGGAGCAGGATGTAAAAACAATGTTTTAATTTTTAAGAGAATAAAAAGTTACCTGAAAAAACAAAAGCTCTTGATTTGGCATGACATAGTGACCTAAAAATCTATGGGTGATAGATTCAGTAGACTTAAGGACTAAATAGACAAAGCTTGCTGTCTATATTTATCAGTGAAATGGAAGTCCCACCTTTGGCTGACACTGGAATTTAGACTGGAAAGGCCAATCTAAGAAAATGGTGGGTAATGCTGCCAAGAGCCAATCTGCATAATGGATTTTTATTTTATTTTTGTTTGGAGAGCCGAAAAACAAGGGTGGCCTGGACCAAGGATGCTGCTGCCAGGGCCCATCCATCAGGTGGCCTTGTACAAGGATGTCTAGACTAATCTCTTGACCCAGGGGTCCTGCATGGGTTCCCATGTGGCAAGGTTTGGAAGAGAAGCATTCCCTTCCCTCTGCCGCCTATGGGGGCTGCAGGGAATGATGAGTGGCTGCTCCTGCAGTTTGGAACTTTGGAAGCTCAAGGAGGCATCTCAGCTGGTAGTTGTCACTGCTGCAGAGAATAATGAGGGCAGCTGCATCTCAGAGGCCATCAACCCAGGGGGATTAGCAGGGAAGACTGAAAGGAGTCAAGAGCCATATGAGAATTCAAGTGAGACCCACCCTAAGGAAGACTGGAAAGAACTATTTGAGGCTCAGGGGAGGAACTTAAGACCTATGCTGTGCCATCATGCTTCAGTCAGGGAAATCTGAATCATTGCTGTGAATACGACTGCTTTATTACCTACACACTGATGACGATTGGAGACACGGTAATAGTCACCATTTATTGATCCCCTCTTATACGCCCAACAGTGTAGTGTATTTTTTAATCTATGGAGTTTACAGCAGTTCTTCGAGGCTGCTTTTATTCTCTACATTGAGTAGATGAGAAAAGTAAAACACTGCTTTCCCAAGGGCACCCACCTAGTATTTGGCAGAACCAGAATCGGAACTTCTTTACCCAAAATGGGAATGTCATTCCAGTACACCATCTCTCATGCATCTGTAGAAGCACATTTCTTACTTGCACTTTCAAAATGTCTGCATAGCAATTTACTGTAAGCAGAGAAGGCCCATAAACATCAACAACAACAACCATCAAAGGAAAAAGTATGTTAGTATGCCGTCAGCTCCTGCAAAATCACACCGAGAAAACTGGGTGGATGGAAGTTTTTCTGCAGGAAAAGGGCACAAAACAGTACAAAAGAAACGTGATTCAGAAGGTTATTAGTGTGATAATTTAGTGTACCGTGTATACTAATATTAATGTACGGTATTGTAAATAATTTAGTGTATACCAGAAGTAATAATTGCTTCCTATTTATGTACTCAAGTTGGGAAAAGAAAGTTACTTTGAAAAGCCGAGATGCTGGTAATTGTTTATGTGAGCTTCCATTTTAAAGAAAAAAGCATTGTTGGAGCTGGAATTGTTCCAATGAAAGGGAACAATTTGATGAGTTTTATGAATTGGATGATGACGAAGAAGAAAACCAATTATGTCTAAATATAAATTTAACCAATTCTTAATGGGTACAATAAGTACAGAATTACTCAACAGATTAGCCCCCAGGATGTTACCATTCCGTTTGAAATCATGCTGGTACAGGTGAGAGGCTAACCTTTTGTGTTAACAATTTTTATTGAAAGTTTTCTTTCTCAAGGATCTGAGCTGGGGTACCTTGGCTAATTTATAAAGTTGATTTTCTAAGATGTTAGTGATTTCAGTGCTGAGACTGTGGGTGAACCCAACTTTTATGGACTGACTTGTGTCCTCTAAAATCCCTATGTTGAGGCCCCAACCCCCAGCGTGACTGTATTTGGAGACAGGGTCTTTCAATAATTAAGTTTAAACACCATTATAAGGGTGGGGCCCTAATCCAATAGAACTGGTGACCTCTTCTTTTAAGAAGAGGAAGAGACACCAGGAGGCACATACTAGAGGAAAGGCAACGGAATGACACAGTGAGAAGGCAGCCATCTGTGAAATGGGAAGAGAGGCTCACAAGAACCCAGTCCCACTGGCACCTTGATCTTAGACTTCATGCCTCCGGAACTGTGAGAAAATAAATGTCTTTTTAAAGCCACCTGTGTGTGGCGTATTGTTATGGCAGTCTGAGAAGAATAATATACTCATGCTGCAACAATTCTCAAATTTGAGTGTGGCTAGTTCATGTGCCTTGTCACATGCTAGTATTACTTTGCATTCTTCTGCCAATCAGTAGAAAGTATTTCAAGATAAGTGAGCAATGGCAGGGACTCTCAAACTCTAACTACCTTTGGGTGAATTTTAAAATAAGCGATGTCGATTATGTCTGACAAGTATCTTTCTCCTCTCAACTTAATTTTATTGAATATCATTTACATTGATCTATATGAATTTCCTATCTGCCTCACTTTTCTTTAGGCTGAAAATAATTTTGTTGCCTTTTAGAGTCGCTATTTAAATAACACTTAAAAGTATTTTTACAAGGACTTTGCAATATCACAGGAAAAGCTTTGTTCTTTTAATTCCATAATGCCTTTGACAATCATCCAAGAAGAAGAGATGATCTGAGGACAGTGCAGATGAGACATACATAATTTTTAGCTTTTCCAGAGCTCACTAAAGCATAGATGAAATAAAGATGTCTCCAGGTATCTATCATGAGGGCGTCTATTCTTTCAACATAGTTTTTTTAAGCACTGATATTGAGCTGAGTTTACAGAACCACGGTAGGCAATTTATGCAATTTCAAGGTACTAATTAATGAGCCCTAAGCCAATCTGTCCTTGACCCTTTGGTTTCTCTAACTGGCTTTAAAAAACAACCCAGCTCCTTTGTGAGTGCTTTAAGGGAAGAGATTTTTTTTTTAAGATTTTTTTTTTTTTTTTTTTGAGAGAGAGAGAAAGAGGGAGAGAGAGAGTGCACGCATACAGGGGAAAGGGGCAGAAGGAGAAGCAGACTCTCTGCTGAGCAGGGAGCCCCACATGGGACTGGATCCTAGGATCATGGCCTCAGCTAAAGGCAGACCCTTAACCGGCTGAGCCACCCAGGTGCCCTCTAGACCTTTTTGTTTTTTTTTAAATCTTATTTCTGTGTCTCCAGAACCTCATATTTATTACACACTTCTGAAATATAGATCTTGAGTGGTATTGAAATCTGCCTGAATTAATATCTTTTGTCCCTTAAAAACTGGATTCAATAATAAGACTACAACAGAATTAATAGCTATTTTATCCTAAGTGCTTTTTAAAGTCACATTTCTTCTATTCTTTGAGACCGAAAGAGTACATATATTTCCCTGGAAAATGGGGCAACTCTGCAAATCCACGATAACTGCTTCAAACAGAAGAAGAAGAGAAAAGTGGATCAATTTAGCCAGACAATAAAAATTAAGTTACTTCTATTTTGACTAAAGAAAACATCTTCTTTTATGGGAGAATTTCAAAACTGCAAATTACAATTTAAAATGATAGCCGAAGGGCATAATCTACAGGAAGGCAATTTTTGTAAGATATATTAAACTTGAACTTTTCTATTATATCTGATGAGATGTAGAATCATAGCGTTTTAAAACTTAAAATAAGGAAGGGGCCTTAGAGAGCTCCCATTGAAAAGCAAATCACAAAAAAGAACTCTTGTCCATGTGTAAAAATGCAAATTTGCCTTTGAAAGATGGAGCGGCATTTCCCCAGAGGTCCATGTGCAGAATGATTTTCAAATAAAGACACCAATGATAAAAAATTTTGTTCTCTTAATATCTGGTTAAAAAAAAAAAACCCACACACCAAAAAACAGGCATTCATCATGTAAGGTGCCTCTGCTAAAGATACTGGCTGTTGCCATGGCACCACAGTAGGGTTGCTAGCTGGCTTGTTCACCTGGGAGAAACCTTGCATTGCATTCTCCATACCTTCTCAGTCTCAAGTCCCGACATTTTGTTATGCTTTGTTTTTTACCTAATTCTCTATCTGGATACTAAATAAATAACTGTGGGGCACGCAGTATAGCAGAAATAGCAAGTGGTTTGCAATCACACAGACCCAGGTTTGCATTCCACTCTGCTATTATTTACTAGCTAGGTGGTCTTGGACAACTGCTTCTTTACTCTCATTTTAAGTTGAATAATGGAGGATAATGATGCCTGCTCGTGGCATTGTTGTAAGAGTTAGAGATAGTGTATGTAGTCTAGATACTGTATCTAATACACAGTGGGTACTCATTTATTATTATTCCACTTGTTCATGGAATTGGCCAGTTTGTCAACCAGCTGTAGCTTCTCAGTTTTAGTGCAGATTCAGTTGTGACCTCAGTTGTTTTATTTATGCCCTATGTAGATCCAAACTGGTTTGGATCAGGTCATGTGAAAAATAATACTAGACATGTTCACCTTTATTCTAATGCAGAATTAGTGAAAGCCATGATATCATAAGATGAGGGCAAGATTGTCCATCAGTCAGAATAGTCACACACACACAAACACACACACCCTACTTCTTTGAGCAATTTATCCATCCCTAAGAACTATCTGCTAAATGTACAGGAATTATTTACTCTGATGACTATCATAAAGAGTTAAGTCTAAAAATGGTCACAGAAAACTACTCTGTGTCAGGCACTTTACAAGATGTCTGGGTAGCAGCATGAACCCCGGATAGTCCTAATACTAGACTTCATGATATCCAAGAGAAAACTGAAATTAAAAAAATACAATCCCTCTTTCACAGAATTTTTTTTTTTACTCTTCTTTCTTCTCATGAAAATTTAATAATCAATTTCCTCCAAGGCCCATTCTCAATTATAGGACTCTAACTATTTCCTGCTAACATAATAAGGCTCCAAGACCATACATATATTTGTACTAGTACATAGTACTCCATTGCCCAAAAAAATGGTTTGATAACTGGAGCGAAGATTTTTGAACAAAGGAGAAAAAGTGAAGGGGAATAGATATTGACATCACCAGGTTGACCCAGGGAAAATGTATGTAGTAAATAATCTGTCACAAGATGTGTTCTCATCCTTCTTATTGATCAATTTAGTGATAGAGAGTGAATGAACCAAGGCATAGCCATTATGTATCCTACACACTTGGCCATAGGCTAGGTCTATTAGCAGGAATGCACTGGCCGATCTGTACAAGGAAATTCTTGATTTTAAACATGCGGGTTTGAAAAGAGATCAGATGTGTAGTTACCAGAGATGGGGAATGAGAGAGAAAATTGGAGGAAGGTGGTCAAAATGTACAAACTTCCAGTTATAGTAAGTTAAGTACTAGGGATGTAATGTACAACACGATGACTATAGCTGACATTACTGTGCGATATATATATGAAAGTTAAAAAAGTAGGTCTTAGGAATTCTCATACGGAGAAATTATTTTTTTACTTTCTCTTTGTTGTATCTATTCAGGAAGATGGGTATTAGCTGAACCTATTGTTATCGTTTCACAATATGTATTAATTACACCATCATGCTGTATAGTTTAAACTTATACAGTGATGTATGTCAATTATTTCTAATAAAACTGGGGGAGATTTCAGATTCAAATTGTTACTGTCAACACAAAATGAACAAACCTAGAATTTCTAAAAAAAGGAGTTTTATTTGAGCTCAAGTTAGGACCGCTGCTGGGGATACACAATCTTCAAAAGAAGAGAGTGTTCCCCTCCAATAAGGGAACATTTGGAATAGGGTTATGTACATTTTTTTAACATAAAAAGTTACAAATTATTAGACAAAGAACATTTCAGAAAGTTGCAAACCTTAAGTTTCTAGTATATGCAGAGCTATGACTTTAATCTTACGGGAACCAGGGAAGTTTATTCCTTTTTCTCATTTTTTATGTTCAGAATGCTCCTTTTTGGTTATTTTCTCTAACAAAGCAGATGTACAATGTGTGCTCGGGGCAGAAATAGAGCTTTGAGGTTTTGCCACGTCATTTTGACCTTGGTAAATGTTAAAGTAATAGCTTTCCTAGGAGCTCAAGAGCAGGGCCCACAAACATTAAAAGTTGAAAATTTCTTTTATCAGTATTATTACTTTGGAAAACTCTGGCTGTATCTACAAAAGAAAGATAATCATGTACCCTCTGATCTGGTAATTTTGTTCATAGATATGAATTCAACAGAAATGCATACTGTGTTGGTTTTTTCCCCCCTTGTTTTTTTTAGATTACCATGTTTGGTACTAGTTAAATTACTTTCTCTAGTCCCAAATGGGAATGAGTTTTATAGCTACTTGAGGATAGTTGTTGATATTTTCTAATGAGCACACTGAAGTATGTGTTTTAAACTTTAATTTAAGGGGCGCCTGAGTGGCTCAGTGGGTTGAAGCCTCTGCCTTCGGCTCAGGTCATGATCTCAGGGTCCTGGGATCGAGCCCCGCATCCCTTGCATCAGGCTTTCTGCTCAGCAGGGAGCCTGCTTCCGCCTCTCTCTCTGCCTGCCTCTCTACCTACTTGTAATCTCTCTCTGTCAAATAAATAAACAAAATCTTAAAAAAAAAATAAAAATAAAAAAATAAACTTCAAATTTGAGACATAAATCAAATATTCAAAAAATTACAGCATATGCCTATTGCTCTGAATCAATTTTTTTTCAAAATTTGGTTACATTGGATTCATGCATCAATATTTCTTCTATTTTGGATAATGTCGTTTATTTATTTATTTATCTATTTATGTGGGTGGCTTTATTTTCTACCTAACACTTTAGTAATTTGATAGAGAAAGATGACTATCAGACAGAAATACATTTATGCTGCATTGACTTTAATGAATTCAACACAAATGCACATAAGAATTTTCATGGCACCACTACATTTAATAGCCCTACACTGGAAACAACCCATTTGCTAGTCAATAAATAGTAAAGTGGCAAATCAATTGTGACATGTTCATGCTGAGTGACAGAAGCCAGATCCAAAAGTGTCCTCTGAATGATTCTCCTTATTCTTTAGCAGGCTGGACCAATATCCCTGGGAAGGGTGGTCACTGGAAGTTTCTGGGCCGCTGGTGATGTTCTATTTCTTGATCTGAGTGCAGGTTTTATAGATGTGCCCACTTCATAAAAATCAATTTATAATTATTATTACAAATTAATTATGATTTGTACCCTTTTCGGTATACATATCCTATGTCTATAGAAATTTCCAAAAAAAAAAAAAAAAAGAAAGAAATACCCAAAAAAGCTTTAGATCTCTCTCATAACACAAGGAAGTGGGGAGAACTGCCCAGAAAAATCTATCAGAAAATCAAGTTCAGTACAGTCGTATCAAGAAAGATCCAAGATTTTCGACTTTTCCTTTTGGAGATAATTGAATCCAGTGGCTAATGCCCGGGAGCCCCAGTAATTGAATCAACATTTGCTTGAACAAAGTTCTGTTATTGTCCTCTTTTAATTGTTTGGACGCTCTATGTCAGTGAAATGGACAATGCAACGTTTTAGCTAAAAGCCTCCCAGATTATGAGTAAACTACAGCTCACTGGGGATTGTCTAGTTTAAATAGAAAGCAGAATCTGAATGAAGGACTTTGTTCTTCCCCAAAGAAGAACATTGTTCTCATGTAGACATTGATTTATGCATCAATCAGTCATAGGGCACCTACTATACTCCAGGCCCGGTATTTAAATGTTGGGGACAGGAAAAAAGTGACATGCAATCCCTGTCCTCAGGGAACTAATGATCTAGCAGTGGCGGGGAGGGAGGCGGGTTTAACCCATTTAACAAATATCTAAAATGATGGGCTATACCACAAGAGTGAGTTATACAAAGGGCCTTGAAACAACAGAAAAAATGAGTAACTGATCCTTTCTAGGGCTCAAAGGAGACTTTATTGAGAGGTAACAATTGCTCTTGGTTACAAAGAATAAGGTGGAGCTTTTAGAGAGGAAAGGGGAGTCTGGCCCAAGGGAATAGACTTTGCAAAGTCATTGCTGTGAGAGTGCATGCTTTGTGATGTGACTGGGGGAGGAAGGGGGAGTTAAGGACAGCAGAGGAGTTTGGGGTTGGATTATAAAAGCATATAAGATTCTTTTGATGCTCTACCCAGGTCCCCTTTGCCTGGCCAAGTGTGTTCTTCCTCTAGCCGCCGTGAGTGTTGGCTCATTTCCTTCCCCTTCTCCAGAGAATTTCCCTTAGACTACAAGAGCCATCTCACCCAGAAATGCCACGAGGTTATAGAACCTTACCTACTGGGGAAACCTATAGCCAAAAGTTTACTGATCTGGGGGTATGAGAACATGCTCTTTGCTTCATGATGAGGCAACACTGCAATGCTGTTCATGCTCTGAAGTTTTGCTTAGCTCCCTCCACCTGTCCTATCCTGCTTCCCTCATTTCCCTTCATTTGAGGGCACACCTCGCTAAGTTGCAGGCACAAGAATCCCAGTCTCAGACTCAGCTTTTAGGGAGCCTGCCCTCAGACCTCAGTTTTGATTCTGCAAATAATAGGGAGCCATTGAAAATTTTAAGTCAGTGCAGTGACTCAATCTGAATTGCATTTTGTAAAGTTAACCCTGTCATAACTTCGAACGTGAATTGGAGGATAATTCCTCTGCTCTATTTTTAATGTAAAAAATACTACTTTTAAACACTGTTCTAACTTCTTGATAGCTAATTTAAGGAGGGGGTGTATATGTATGTGTGTGATTATAATTCTGTGAGGAGAATGTGATTATGTGATTGCATCTGGGAAAAGTGGAAAGGGAATTTTCTCTTCGTGTTTATTATTTTATTGTAATTGCATTCCAGAATTTTCTGCTTTATTTAATTGTTTGCTGATAGTGGTTTTATTATGTTTTTTGTAGCAGTAATTACTTCTCATTTCCATGTACTTTGTTTGAAAATCATTCTTATCCTATAGTTCATTATTTCACCATATTATTAGAATTAGAGCTTTAATAATTGATCATGGGAGAGAAAGGTGACCAGTTCTAGTTGGTGACCTGTGAGGGATCACTTGAATATGTTTTAAGGTTTCTTTCTTTTTTCTTTTTTTTTCTTCTCCCCTCCTTTCTCCCTCTCTCCCTCCCTCCCCTCCTTTCTCCCTCCCTTCCTTCACTGGATAACTCAACATATTAAATGTATAACAATTAGGCTACTATCACTTAGAATAATTGCCTTTTAAATTCTGTTTTATAAAAATTCACTCTTGCTAATTAGTTGACCTTTATGAATAAAATATGCACATTTTTATTCAACAAGTGCTGGGGTGATGTAGGTGTTTGCTGTAGAGTGCTTCTCGATTCACTGGAAATATAATTACCTTTCTAAAACTGTAAGTCTAGTCTTGATTTTTGCCATGTGAGGAGGAGAAATTTATGTATCTATATAAGTTCTTCTCAGTCATGGAGGAAGGGAATAAACCTATTTTTTAAGATATTGAATATATAAGAAAGCCATTGAATATTTCACATGAAGAATTACTTATTAAAAATAAAGATGTATTATCTCTTTCTATGTTTACCTGAGAAAATCCTATTTAACCTCAAGGCTAAGAAGGACTATTACTTCCTCTGTGAGAGAGGGGCTGAAGGAGATAACATTTATTCCTGTTCTTCTAATCCAGAAGCCAACTCTTCCCTTGAATTCCCATAATATTTAGTTCCAGGCCTCTTAAACTGCCATTGAATGCCCTTTTGGATTATAACTACATAAATTTCAATTAGCTACTACTGCATAACAGACTTCTAATGCTCAATGGCTTAAAATCATGAAAATTTATTATCTTTCCTAAGACGATGGTCAGCTGGGTTGTTCTGGTCTCATCTGGGCTTGTAGATGTGTTCATGGTGAGCTATAGATTGGGAAGTAGCTCTGCTATTCTTCATTGGGATCTCTCATGTCTGGGGCTCAGCAGGCTTTAGGTGGCCCAGGACCTCCTTGGCTGGGACAACCAGCTGTCTTCCCTATGGTCTCTTTTGATTTGTTCAACAAAGTTAGCCCAGGCCTGTTCACGTGGCAGCTGGACAGGTTCTGAGAGAGAGTCAAAGTATACAAAATCCCCTTAAGGCCTAGGCTTGCAACTGGCACATCATCACTTCTGCTGTATCTTACTATTTAAGTAAATCACAAGGTAGAGCAGGTGTAAGGAGTAAGAAACTGGCCCTACTTCTTGAAGGAAGGCATTGCAAAACCACACTACAAAGAATATGGTTCGGAGGAGGGAGAAGAATTGAAGACCTTTTGCAGTGGAAGCATCACATAGACATACGTTTGTATACATATTTTCTATCAGTCTAAAATCTTGAAAATAAGCCAATATTTTATCATCTTGTATTCTAGTATTAATGGGGTTGCTTAGAATATACTTCTTTTGGTTTTAAGTTTGCAACATCTCTCCTCCTTTTCTAGTGAGAATAGTTGTTTGCTTATCCTTTGACACTTTCTCCCACTCCCACCCAATGTAGTCCTAGGGAGTTTATGGGGTTTTGAGTTGGGTGTCCTAGCTGAAACAATTGGTCAGGGGATCAGAATAAAACTAAGGCTAGGACAGTAAGAGTCTTTCTCTCAGAAATTTGATCCGGCAGATCCATTTAAGAAGAGAATTTGGAGGGGGCCCCTGGGTGGCTCAGTTGGTTAAGCATCTGCCTTCCACTCAGGTCATGATCCCAGAGTCCTGGGATCGAGTCCCGCATTGGGCTCTCTGCTCAGTGGGGAATCTGCTTCTCCCCCTCCCTCTGTGT
>CM052885.1:89359346-89400017 GCA_028534135.1 Potos flavus
GAGGCAGAGTACCTGTTTCACGTGTTTCCGTATTCTCCTTTATATTCAGCAAACTTCCTTGTATAGAGGAAGCCCTCCGTATATGGATGAAGAACAAACATATTTACGACACTCACGTTGCATTTTTATTTTATGTATACCAATACACTGGGGATAAGAGCAGGTTAGATGTCAATGTTTTCTTTTTTTTTTTTTTAAGATTATTTATTTATTTATTTGACAGAGAGATCACAAGTAGGCAGAGAGGCAGGCAGAGAGAGAGGAGGAAGAAGGCTCCCCGCCAAGCAGAGAGCCCGACGTGGGGCTCGATCCCAGGACCCTGAGATCATGACCTGAGCCAAAGGCAGAGGCTTTAACCCACTGAGCCACCCAGGCGCCCCTAGATGTCAATGTTTTCAATTAAAACTGTAACATTTCATGTAGTCTTAATATTCTGTATTTCTCAGGTTAAAAAAAAAAGGACATGAAATTTACAGTGACAAAAGGAAAGTAAGTTCAGGATACTCAAAGAGAAAAAGGAGACTCCTCAATGCTGTAAATATCAATCATGTTTTGTTTGTTTGAAATGTCCTACTCCATAGTAACAGGAAAAGGACTAGAACCCAGAGTCCTTTAGAGATAGAATCACTTCCCGGTAAATATAAGAACGTACCCATGGCTTCTTTAGAATCATTTTTAATGAGTAATGAATGTCCTTGAAAGAACACACTGCAGTTTGTTTTAAGCAAAACTGAAATATAAATAAAGACAAATGTGTTGTATTCCCTCTGTACTTCTGCCTTTTTTGTCCTTATATTAGGAGAAAGGGAGATGTGGAATGTCGGGAATTGTTTATAAAATTAGCACACATTGCTCCCATGAACATGGAAAATATCTGACCCACGGCTGCCCCAGTTTGTTCAACATCGTGGATACACTGTGGATGGTTGTTCTTGCATAGCCTCTGCTGGAGACAAAACTCTGGGTAAGCAAAGTTGGACGGTTTTCAAAACTGTCATCCTTAGTAGATTTACAGACACAAAGAGCTGTCACTAAATTTAGTCAGTGACCCTGAACTTGGAATAATCTGGAACTGGTACTCTCAGCCAGGGCTGTATTAAAGTCTAAGGAACAATTAGGGGCAAGTAACAAGATTGGATTCTGACATGCGGGGTGAAAGGTGAATAGAAAAGAATTGAAATGCTGATGGGGTAATATTAGAGAATTTATATCCAGCTAAAGAATGATTTTTTCTTTGCTGAACAGTTGTAGAGCTGCTGGGTAGGGTCAGCTGCCAGCAACGTCATTATAATCAGTGCTTCTCAAACTTGGGTGTGCATAAAAATTACCCGAGGACCAAGTGCACGGCAGTGATTCAACTCTATACATGATGCTCTGCTCACAAGCGTGCTACCATCTGTCACCACACAATACACTAACTGTATTCCCTTCGCTGTACCCTTTAGTCCTGCGACTTACTCATTCCATAACTATTCTATCATTCCATAGCTATTGTAACACTGCGTGTCAACCATACTCAAAATAAAATGAAAATGTAAAGAAATGATGGAAGGGAAGAAGATATATACGTTTATTTTATTTATTTATTTTTTAAGATTTTATTTATTTATTTGACAGAGAGAGGGAGATCACAAGTAGGCAGAGAGGCAGGCAGAGAGAGGGGGAAGCAGGCTCCCCGCTGAGCAGAAAGCCTGATGCAGGGCTCGATCTCAGGAACCCGAGATCATGACCTGAGCCGAAGGCAGAGGTTTTAACCCACTGAGCCACCCAGGCACCCCAAGATATATACATTTAAAGGAAAAAAAAAAAGATCTATCTTGTGTTGATGTACTTTCTCAGCATGTGTTTGGGAGAGTCTTTCTTTATATTTTTATTTCTCTAATAGAACTTTGCAAGGTTAAGAAAAATTTACCTGAGGATCTCATTAAAATGCAGGTTTTGGCCCCGGGGCCTGAAATTCCACATCTGTAACTGGCTCCCAGGTGATAATGATGCTACTGGTCCTTAAAACACACTCCGATCGACTACAAAATTACCCTATTTAAAGTGTACAATGCAGTGTTTTTTAGTGTATTCACGTGATTGTGTAACCCATCGCCACTACCTAATTCTAGAACATTTCATCACCCCAAAAGGAAACTGTAATTTTGGCTATCGCCCTCTCTCATTGCCACTTCCTCCCAGCCCCTGGCAACCTACTTTCTAGGTTTTCTTTCTAAAGCAAAAGTCTGTTTACTTTCTTTATGGATTTGCCTATTCTGTATATATCATACAAACAGAATCATACAATACATAATATTTTGTTTCTGGCTTCTTTTCTTTAGCATACTGTTTTCAGGGTTCATCCTGTGTTGTAGCATGAATCAGTGCTTCATTCTTTTTTATGGCTAGATAATACTCTATTTTACGGACCTACCAGATTTCATGTATCAATTCATCGGTTGAGGAACATTTGTATTGTTTCTACTTTTTGGCAATTCTTACATGAATGTATGTTTTCAGTTCTTTTGAGTATGTACCTCGGAATGCAATTGTTGGATCATATGGTAACTCTGTGTTTCAATTTTTGAGGAATTGTCAAACTGTTTTCCAATGTGGCTGAACCATTTTATCTTCCACTGAGCGGTTCATGAAGGTACCAATTTCTCCGCGTCTTTGCCAACACTTGAATCAATATTAATACATTATAATTAACTAAACCCTGTACTTCAGTCACATTTCCTTGGTTTCCACCCAGTGTCTTTTTTTGTGTTCTAAAATCTTTTTTTTTTAAAAGATTTTATTTATTTATTTGATAGAGAGAGATCACAAATAGGCAGAGAGGCACGCAGAGAGAGAGGGGGAAGCAGGCTCCCCGCCGAGCAGAGAGCCCGATGCGGGGCTTGATCCCAGGACCCTGAGATCATGACCTGAGCCAAAGGCAAAGGCTTTACCCACTGAGCCACCCAGGCGTCCCTGTGTTCTAAAATCTTATTCAGGATACTGCATCACATTGCTCTTATCTCCTCAGGCTTCTTTTTGCTGTAACAGTTTCTCAAACTTCCTTGATTTTGAAGAGTACTGGTCAGCTACATTGTAAGATGCCCTTCTATTGGGATTTGTCTAATAATTTTCTGATGATAAGGGTGAAGTTATGGGTTTGGGAGGTAGATCACAGAGAAAGATCATCACATCATATTAAGGGTGCATACAATGAGCATAATTATCGCTGTTGATGTTGACCTTGATCATTTGGTTAAAGCAGAGCTTTTCAGGTTTCTCTACAGTAAGATTATTCCTTTTTTTAACCATTATATTGGTAGGGACTCATGGATATTTATTTTATACTTTAGGTTATAATCTAGCACTATTTTATTTTGTTTTGCTCAACTTATTTCAAGTTTAACTATTGAGGACTCTTTCAGGTTGGCATACTCCCCTCAATGTGAGTTTTGTTTTTTGTTTCGAGCACGTCTTTACTTTCTAGCACTATGATATGTCTAGGCTCATCTTGTATATTCCCTTCCTTAGTTGTAGAATCAGACACTTCTCCAGAGAGCCCTGGCTACTTTTATTGGATAATGATGTTTGAAAACAAGATCTGGGCATTATGTTGTTTATTTGGGATCTTTCTTGTTTATTAATGCAGGCCTTTATTGCTATGACCTTCCTTCTTAGAACTGCCTTTGTTGCATTCTGTAATTTTTGTGAGTTGTATTTCCATTTCCATTTACCTCTAGACATTTTCTTATTTCTCTTTTGATTTCTTCTGTGACCCATTGGTTGTTCAGTAGCATGTTTAAGTCCCCTACTATTATTGTATCCCTGTCTTTCTCCCCTAAGGTCTATTAATATTATATATTTAGGTGCTCCTTTGTTGGGTGCATAAGTATTTACAAAATTATATCCTCTTGCTTGACCTCTTTAGTACTACGGATTTTATTCCAAGTGTGATGCAGAAGCTGATAGCAGAATTATATTTTCCAAAGCTGGCAACACATGTATCACCTATCCCACGTGCTCTTCCAACATGTGACCGTGCCCCTCCCCCATCAGGAGGGGGAATCAAATTTCCCATCCCTTGATTCTGGGCTGCTTTTGACTGCTTCAATGAATAGAGTGTGGAGGAAATGATGCTGTATGATTTCAGTGGCTGAGTAATAAAAGGCAATACACATTCTGTCTGGCTTGTGGGAGCGCTTATACAAGTATCCCCAAGTCTGCTGCACTATATAAGGAAGCCAAGCTACATGGAGAGACTATGAGCAGGTGCATTGGTCATACCAGCTAGTAGTCTAATCTTCATGTCATACCAGCTCAAATGAGTATTCCTGTAATTCCAGCCACCAGACATTGAATCACTCCAGGCTTTGGGTTTTTCCAGTTGAAGCTCAAGACAACATGAAACAAACAGTCCATTCTCTTGGTACCCCATCTGATTTTCTGATTCACAGAATCTTAGAGCCTAAAAAATGGTTGTTTCAAGCTACTAGGTTTGAGGGTAATTTGCTATGTAGCAATAGTAACTGGAACAGAGCCACTGGAGGCTTTTGACTTAGAAAGTGATATGATGGTACTTATTTTAAGAGGACCACACTGAGTGTTCTATGGAGATCAGGCTATAACAAAGCAAAATGGAAATGGAGAGACAACTTAGGTGCCTGTTGTAGTTGCCCAGAAGAGAAATGATGGTAGCTTGGATAGGGTATAGTTGGTGCAAGAGAGAAGCTATGGTGGGGTTCTGTATGTTGTCTGATGAGGCCCAGAGGCCTTGCAGATGGATCAGGCAAGAGGCATAAGAGAAACAAGTCATGGATAACTCTAGGGGCTCTGGTCTGAGCAACTGGGTAATAATAGAGGCATTTCAGTAATGTTAATAGTTTTGAGAGATACTTATATATGCCTGCATTGCAGGATACCAGTGGAACTGGAAAAATATAGTTGAGACATCAAAACATAAATGATACTTAAACCCTATCTTTTGAATAGCATAGTTTAAGGACTAATTATAGTTAGGAAAAAGGATGTCTTTAGACTGAGCCCTCACAGGCTCTCAACATGAAGAGGAGGAGCAGACATCAAAGGAGATAACAAAGTAGGAGGAAAACCAGGAGATTGCAGTGTCTCAGAAGCCATGTGAAGAAAATGATTTCCAGAGCCTTGAGTCATGGAGTGATTCAACTGCTGCTCATAGATCCAGTAAGTAAGGAATGAGAATTGACCATCGTATTTGACAACCTAGAAGTCGTGGATGGTGTTGACAAGAGTGATTTCATGGATTGGCAGGGATCAGTGCCTGAATAAGACCAAGGAAGTAGAGATGAAAAGAGTAGGTAACTTTTAGAGGGCAAAAAGAAAATGGTAGTGTAGTTAAAGAGAGATAGGGGGTTAAAGAAGCTTTCATTGACATCGAAAGATGGTATAGCATGTTGGAGAATGTTTGTACACTGCTAAAAATGATTTAATAGAAAGGGAGAAAAATGGTGATGCAGGACAGGGACAGATACCTGAAAGAGCAAGATCCTTAGGTGGGCAAATGGTGATTAGGTTAGGTATCCATATGGAGCATAGACAAGGAAAGCAACTTCCAGTAGAGGAGACGGAGCCCATAGCCTCTGAGCAGAAAGATTGTAAATTGGATATTGTAGAAGATGGAAGTTCTCTTTGATTGTTTGTTTTTTCTCAGTGAAATAAGAAATCACCTGGGTGCTGGGCATGAGAGAACTGAGAAGGTATGAATAGTTATCTCAAGAAAAGAAGAACAACTTTACTAGGGCATCACTTAAGTAGTACTCAAGGTCAGTGGTCATGAATATAAGATGAGATCATTATAAAGTGAGCAGGCTGTGGGATTTTATCTGTTCATTTTCAAGTTTTTTGAGAGTGGGTTCAGTGAATTTAGGCAGTTTTTTTTTTTTTTTAAGTGATTTCAATAGAGGAAGAGAGAGATTAGAGTTGAGATGGAATGGACTGTATTATTGTTCCTGATTTTCACTTTATCCAGTAAATAGGAATATACATCTACACTCTTTGCAGTGTCTGCCACTAACCATTGTCTCATTGACCTCAGGTCTGACTGTGTGACTTGCTTTAGCCAATGGAATGGGAGCAGATGTCAGGCGAGCAAAGACTTGAAACATGGCTTGCGTGATTTGGCTGGTTCTGTTGAGTTTTTGCCAACACCATGAGGAAAGCCCGCTCTAGGCAAATGCCGTCCCAGAATGAGGACGTGTGGAATGGACTGAACAAGACTGTGACTTGATACAGAGCTGCCTCAGCTGCCCTACAGATGGATGATCCAGAAATCTGCATCTACAGACTCCTCTTATCAGCCATAGGGACTTTGCATCATTTGTAGGATTATTTCAGCAGAGTTCTGATTAATACACGAGAATGTGATTATGCATATGATAATATGAAGATGTTATCATAATGATGAATGGAATCTAAGCCAGAGGAGGAGGAAAGTGAAGCATGAAGGAAGAGATAAACAGTGATAAGGTGGCAGAGTAAGTGGACCAGAAGACACATTAGAGAGGGAGTTAGGCTTTTAAAAAGAGAGGTGGAAAGATAGGGGGTAGTGGTGAGAGAATGGGCTGCTTATACTTGATATTTGGAGGAGGTGAAGTTACTGGTAATGTCGAGGAAATGGCAAGGTCCAGAGATGACTGGTAATATGTGGCTGAGGTAGGGTGAGGGCAAGGTGTGGCTTATGGTGGAGGAAGAGAACAAAGTTCTGGGAGGTCAGGCAGATTGGATAAATCAGCCATGTGGGCATTGAAATGACCAAGAATGGTGACTGGAATCCTGTTGGAGCTCCAGAAGTAAAGAGATTGTTTAAAAATCTTTAATAAATGAGAAAATTTCCAATGGATCTGTCAATGACAGCAAGAAGAAATAGCCAGCTGGCGCAGCCTAATGGCAAGAGATTCTAAGAAGATGGAGTTGTTTAGAGAGAAGGAAAGACCAATTATTTGGAAGCAGCAATAAGGAGTAAGTTTCTTCTAAATTTAGTAGTAAATGGAGTGAGAATCAAACAATTATAGCTAGTACTTGGGATGGCTGCAGGGAGTCTTATCCTTAGAGGAAGACTAGTTGTAATTAGAGCCAAGTGGGAAAGGTTCATTTCAGAAAGATGAGGATATCGGGGGTTCTGCTGAAGTGTACCATATGAGTTCAAGATGATGAAGAAGATGGGTTTGAGGGGTCAAGTAAGGGTTATATTGGGTTAGATCAGAGGATAAACAAGGTTAGTTAAATATGAGAGCCATGGACTTATAGGATAACTGGTATACCTTTGATGACTAGAAGGAAAGAGGAAACAAGGCACGATGGGATTATTTCTGACATCTTTAGGCGCTGGTCTCTCAGGCAGTTTTTCAGTGGGGAGTGAAGAGTAACTTGCCAGGCATTAAGGAGGATCTGCAGGGTCTCCTTAAATACTTTTGTATATGTTGTTCAGGCAGGGAGCAGGTAGACTTACCAGGACCTCTTGGCTTTCTTGCAATACACCTGAAATTATTAAAAATGTGTCTTCATTGATCCTCACGTAAGCTCTGTGTTCACTTCTCTGTTCTGCCTCTTATTTCCATCTTGACTTTCACTTCTGCTATCTTTGAGAATTTACATTTTTTTTAATACCCTGGTCAAAGAAATGTCCTCAGGGCAGGATCCGAAGATCAGATATTATTAGTTGTTGTTGTTATTCTGTAATTATAAAATATTTACTAACATTTAGTGACCGTTTACTGTAGGTCAAGCATGGTGCTTACTGCTTCACTTAAACCATCTCATTTCCCTCACTACTTTTTGAGGTGGGAAACAAGTATCGCTCTCATTTTACAACAGAGGAAATTGAAGCTTTGAAGACTGAAATCACTTATCTGGGGTCACTCATGGGGCATGAGGCTGAATGATGATTCACATCTGGGATTTTGGGCTCTGAATCCTTAGTGATTCATTTGTCCAGCATGTGACTGATTGCTCAGTGGAAGTCTGTGGGTAAGGCTGAACAAGCTTGGGCCTTAGTAGCAGTGGAGGGCTAGCCTTTCCTCTTTATGGTCCTAGCATGCCATTGATCTTTTTCACACTGGATTTGTCTTTAGATGGCTCAATTTGTGGTGGCTTCACCTGCATAGGCATCTTTCTTCTTTGAACCAAATAGTCCACTTCCTCTTGGTCACAGCATCAGCAAAATGCTTTGCACACCACAGATGCTTAAAACAATATATTGATTGCATGATTTAAAAATTACCCATGTGTCTGGTCAAGTCCTCAAATTAGGCATAGATTAAAACTAACTGGGGAGTTTTTCTTTTTTTAAAAAAAGTCCCAGTGCTCAAGGCATACCCTGGACTGATTAACATCATTGAACCTAGGGGCAGTATTTTCAAAGCTGTCAGTATTTTCAAAGCTCACCAGAGGATTTCATTGGGCTCCCAAAGTTATGAATTACTGCTCTGAGGGAGGCAGGTCCTAATATTTGTTGGTTCTGCTTAAGATACACTTATATTTCTGTAATATGGGATTCATGACGTAGGAAGGAAGCGTTGATATCGGAAGACCTGGAATGTCAATGATGGCCTTTTTCTCTCTCTGTACTGCTTCCTAGAGCAAAGCTGTCATGTAAATGACTATTTATTCCATTTGATTTTTCTTCTCTCCTCTCACTTGTTTTTGCTGCTTTCCTCCAGTTTCTGCATCTGGCTTTCACTTGATTTGCATCCAGTTCTGCCTCTGCTGAAATGAGCTTATTTGGCTGCTTAGTAGACACAGCAATCACTCCCAAGAATTGCATTTGAAAGCAGAATGAAATCTTCATAATTTGCACTATCCCAAGATGCATTCATCCTAATGGAGGTGACTGGGTCATTTAGGCTGAATTTGAGAAGCATTCTTCGCTTTGTGTTCTGAGTCCTTCTAAGCCACCTGGCAGTTAGTGACTCTCTTCTGGCAGGGCTAGCTGATATAAGCTGACAAGGAGCCTTGAACAAAAAAGAAACCAAAGCCAACCTTTACCATTAGTATTCTCAGGTGTTTATCCAAGGGAAGGGGGAAAAGAGAATCTATATTTATAACTTGTGAAAAGGGATCTTAAGCGTGGGTGGTAGAAAAGCACTCAACCAAATATTGGGGAATTTGTTTCTTTGCTACCTTGAGCTTTATTTAACTCTTTACGGGCCTTTGATAGGTGGATTACAAAAACTTGCCCTAACGATGCACCCTTCCCTGTTTCCACATCACTTGTAAGACTGTGGGACAACCCCCATCAGAAACAGCTTCCATTTCCCCACCCCTTGGGTTTAGGTTGGCCCTGCAGCCTGCTAAAACCAATAGAATTCAGAGGGTGTGTCCATATGTCGTTCTGAACTTCCTTTCAGGAAGCCTTTTTTTTTTTTTTTTTCCCCAGGAGGCCTTATACACTTCTGCTCTCCTTTCTTAGAATCTTGAGCTGTCTGCTTGATGAGAAACCACATATCAGAGACCACAGTTGTCCCAATTCAGGCCATTCTAGAGCAACCAGCCTTGGACCCCAAGCACACTAGAGAGCCCAGCTATGACAGCGGAGCACCTATGTGACCTGTTTAAATGTGTGGATCTAAGATGTCCAGGATCAATATTTCTTATTATTTTAAGCCATTGAGTTTTGGGGTTATTTGTTACACAGCAATAGTTAATTGATAATAGCCTCAACAATTTTATCTTTAAAGGAAGAATTGGTGGGTTGATTTCCTAGACACTATAATTTTAACTGAGGCTATATGCACAATAAATCACCTGTGGATATTAGTCTAGAAGCTCTGTCCCCATTCTAGATGTACCAAATCAGGGTGGCTGGGCCCTAACTTCTGTGTTCTCATGAATTTTACAAAGTGGCTCCCATGTACAGTTACAGTGAAAGAACTCCTTGAGAGTTCTTTTCTGGCACTAAATGAGTCCGATTCTCCCCTAGGAGGCACCCCTTTAGGGTTGCAATTCACCATAAGAAGTAAATGCCCAAATAAAGTCAGACTCACATTAGGCCGTCCTAAGAACAAAAGGACCCATACTCTATAGTGAAACTCTGAAAAGGCAAAAAGCTGTAATCCCTGGGTCTTGAGCTTGTTTACCAGCCTCTTCTTTTCTCTTGAATATCTCAGTCTTGGCCAGAAATTATTTTCTTGTAAGAAGCAAGCACTCTGAATGCGTAAGGGAATCTATTATAGAGAATGAAGGAATTATCTTGGAATACGTGACGAGAAACACACCCCGGCTTCACGAGGCATGGACTTGGAAACCAATGGCATCAGGAACCAAGAATGCCTTGGCTGCTCTTGCATACTCTCTCCTCCTTGCCTGTCCCACCACAAGAATTCCCTGATTCTCCTGTGAACATTCTTCATTCTCCTTTCTTCCTTTTCATACACTGTACTGGACTTCTGGAATTTACCTGGCCTTCCAGTTGCATCTTAATGTCTTTGTGTCCTAATTATGAACTGCTAGGAGGAGGACTCTGGTCCAGTTTCAATCAGAGGTCCGAACCAGGTCAAACCACTCACGACAGGGTGAAGGAGGTACCATGGGGCTGCTCTTTCTGGGATTGTCTGAGTATAGGTTCACAAAGAAGGAAAAGTGTGGAATTAGGGGTAAATGATTCCTAAATATAATAAGTGACTTTTCTGAAACAGTCTATCATGTTTACATTAGCTCATCAGGTCAACACATGTAAAAACGCACTGACCAAGTTTCTAAAGTACTTAAATTTGTTTATACCAAATCACTTTTAAATACTATTGCATGCATATGTTTTTATAGTTTTCATTATAATTTAGGTTTTCGTAAAAGAGGAAAATACTATTTATGTCAAATGTGTAGGTAGTGCTTCTCAGTTGTCAGAATACAGATTTAACACTTTGCTTTACTTGTTTTTTGGCACAGACTTGAATTTATGCTTTCCTCTACAGAGGACGTAGGGAATAATTTTTAAAATGACCAAAAAATAAACAGAAACATTCAAGAATAATTTTGCCAGCAATCTGGTTAATCTATTTCATGGTTTTATTCCCAGGGGCAAGGCATATGTGTGCTCCAATTAAAGAGAGGATTTGGCTGATAAATTTGGAAGGCAGAGAAATGATTACTGTTTTTCTACATTTATTTGAAATGCTTTTTTTTTTTAAATGAATCCAGGTACCCAGCACCACACAGTCATTTCATTTAAGTTCAAGATACAAGAAATCTTGTATTCAAAATCAAGTAAAATGGAATTTATTTTTCTTTTCTAGTTTGGTAAATGTTTTAGGAAACCACATTGAACTTACAGACATGACCTCTGACATCATGGAGTTTTATAGTTTAGTATGGGGTGGATGTTAATCAATCAATGACACAGATAATTGTTAGTTAATTTGTAAGGACAGTGACGGAAAATTACAAGCAGCTTTGAGAGCATAAAACTAGGACATCCCATTATAATGCCAGGGGATCGAGGGGATGAGGAAGTGATTTTTGAATGGTGATCTGATGGATACAAAGAATTGAACTAGGCAAAGATTATTTGACATAGAGGGACCCACAGGTTTATAGGCCTTGTGATGTGCAGAAGCACAGCATGGCAGAAAGTGATGGAAAGCCAGTGTGGTTGGAGTCCAGAGTATATAAGGGAGCTACATAAGTTTGAAGAGAGAAGCAAGCTCCACATCCACATGGCTCAGAGACTTCCATACTATATTCAGGATGTTCACCTTTGTCCTGAGAGCAATAGTAAACCATGGAGTGGACTTGAGCAAATGAATGGCAAGAGCAGGTTGTCTTTTTAAAAGAATTCTTCCTACTGCTGTTTTGAGAATAGTCTAAGAAGCAACGAACAAGAAATACGGTGACAGAACAGTCAGGAGGCTAAAGTGAAGAGGTCATAGTGACCTGAAGTGGTGATAGGAGTAAGAGAGAGAAAACTGGACAGATGTGAAGAATATTTCTAAGGTGGGACTGACAGGTCTTGGTGATGGGTTGGATGAAGAGACATGGTATATTGATCACAAACATGACCCTGATCCCTTACCCTCCTTGCATCCACGTACTTTGCCATGTAATTGTGAAGTGTCCTCTGCCTGTCCCTGGACTTGACCATGTACCTATTGGCTTTGGCCAATAGAACAGAAGTGCCAGTGCTGTGGTTGCAAGTTTATGGCTCAAGACGCCTTGCTCTTCCTTATGTCTCGGTCATCTCCATGATGAGAGTCCTGAAGTAGCCTCCTGGAATGTGACAGATACACATAGCAGACCAGAAATGCCCAATCAGCCCAGTTGAGTGCAGTCTAGGTCAATGGACAGCCAGTGGGCACAGTCAAGTGAGCAAGCCAGTTGCCCAGCCAAAAGACACAGAGAAGATCCCCTGACCCCTGACACATGAGTAATAAATGCTGATTAAATTATGCCACTGAGGTTTTATGATTTTGTGTCTATGTGTGTTACATAGCATTATTGTGGTATTAGATAACTGAAATAGGAGCAAGGAGAAAAATATATGGAACATAGTCATCCATATATATTACTATGATAGCAGAGTTTCATATATTATCATAATGCAGCATTTAAGAGAATAGAAAACAGGATAAGTACATTTAAAAAATTTTTTTTAAAGATTTTATTTATTTATTTGACAGAGAGAGATCACAAGTAGGCAGAGAGGCAGGCAGAGAGAGAGGGGGAAGCAGGCTCCCCGATGAGCAGAGAGCCCGATGCGGGGCTCGATCCCAGGACCCTGAGATCATGACCTGAGCCGAAGGCAGAGGCTTTAACCCACTGAGCCACCCAGGCGCCCCAGGATAAGTATCTTTTTATGGGAGGAAATTGTTACCCTGAAATCTTGCTAATACATGGTAAATAATTAGTCAACGTTTTTCAAAAGTTGGATTGATAAAATTGTTGGTCCTTAATGGTGAGTGATACTAAAAAAGAAGATTCCAAAGGCATAGTTTAGATTTTTCACTTATTTTTCATAGCCTATCACATGCTTATTGTCAAAACCTTTTATGTGTTCAATCAAAACCATAATTCTAAAAGGGAAGGTAGAAAACCATATATCGTGGCAGTGCATAAGGAAAAAAAACGTAAATTAAGCTGACCTACTCCTCTGGTTAGAGTGTTTCCTGTTTCCTTGAATTTTGTGTTGGTTTCGACCCTATTTTTGCCCTGGCTCACCAGCGAGTGGTGGAGAAAAAGACACAATTTATGGCAGGCACAAAGCAGTTCCCAGCAGCGACACTGTTAGTTCAAAGTTGCATCTCTTCAAAGAGGATGAAAGAAGAAATTGAACAAAAGGTCCATTCCTGGGGTTTGACTGTGGAAGGGAAGCAGTTATGGACCAGCCCGCTTAAATGCAGCCCTGACCTCTGTTTATTGACGGACATAGAGTTCTCACACTTAATTGTGGCTACTAAGGTGAGGGCTTATAGGAAGCTTTCCTTTCATATGAGAAAGCAATTCAGATATTCAGAGGAATAAATGGTCTCCTTTTCTTTTCTTTTTGAACTGTGATTGCTTGGTATTACTTTTGGATGCTCTCAAGTGGTTTTGAAATATGAGTGTGTATAAGAATCAGGGAAGTTGTTAAACCATAGATCCCTGGAGATTCTAATTCAGGTATGGGGTGGGGCCCCAGAACCTGCATTACCAGCAGGCCCCCTGCATGATGCTGATGCTACTAGTCTCTGTACCATACTTGAAGAGCAAGACCTTAGAGATTGAAGTACCTCTATTCATGGTTCCAAAGAGAAAATCACAAAAGCATTCTTGTAGGCAAATTATTTCCATTTTTTTAAATTATTTTTTTGTCACGTTCTAAAAGCGGTTTTAAATAACTGGTCCTACTTTCTAATGACTGCCCAAAAACCATGAGTGTGTGTCAACCATGGTAGGTTGGAAAAAAGGCACAGTTCTTCCTAATAATTTATTTGCAAGTAATACAAATTGGTAAAAAGCTGCTATTGCTTTTCCCTCCTTTCTGGAATCCTGTGCTTCCCAGGATTCCACAAAGTCAATCAAGCTGAGAAACCAAAAAATCATGAGTCTTCAATGAAAGGATATGAAGAGCTTTGTTATATCCCTTCTATGCCTGCAGTGTGCTGTTTGGAGGCAGGCAGCTTAATGGTACAACATAAAAGAAAGCCCCTGGGTGGAAAGAGTCAAAAGCCTCCTCCTCAATGAAGTCACATTTTCCGTTTGTTGGTAATCAGCATGTGTAGAAGGCAGAGCAGTGGGCTGCCTGCTTCGCTGCAGATTTTGCTTGTCGAGCATTATTGGAACTATTCAATTTTGTCCAGTTTCTCACATGCACTGACATAGTCTGAGTGTGTGACAAGGAGTGCAGGTGGATGGGAAAAGCGTTTTCTGGTTCCTGCTCTTTTTTCTTAATTGTTCCTAATGTTCTTCATATTTTAAAATGAGTATGTGTACCTTGTATAAAATACAGAAAAGTATAAGGAAAGAATGCATGGGTCCATTCCCCAGAGAAAAATCACTGCTAATGCTTAAATTCGTTCCTTTCCTGTAGTGTAGGTCTGTACAGATAAATATTTTTGCAAATTTGAGATCACCTTTTACAGGTTTGAATCATTGTTTTCTTTTTATGAATATTGTGGGCATTTTCACATATTATTAAAACACTCTCTAAAAAAGCAGGATTTGTAATGCTGTAGAATTTTTCATCTTTATCATTTATGATATTTTACTATACTCATTTCCTATTGCCTTTTTAAATGTTAAAATCAACATTTCTCTCTCTCTCTCTCTTTCCCACGTTTGTGTGTGTGTGTATATAAATGTATACATCATACATTTCTGAGCTTGCGGGAACCTTTTTCTGAGTTCAGAAGGAAGCAAGAGAAGAGCTGAAATTCGGAGACTATTAAAGTGCTAGAAACAATGTTTCAGTGAGGGTATTTGCACTTCCCTAATTGCCTGGAGCCTGAGTTTAAACTGGCCACTCACAAGGGAGACTGAGTACAAAGCCTAGAACCCCAACAAATGAGAAAGCAGAGCCAAGCCCCAAGAAACAGGGACTGTACCCATAGAGGAAACATTGAGGATATTTGCTGCAGCCTTTGCTCTGGATACCAAGGAGTGGGGGTGGGGGTGGGGGTGGAATATATATATATATATATCTCCTTTAGGGTGGCGATATATCGCCACCCTAAAGGACAAAGTCTGTGGAGAGCTTCTACTTCTGGGTGCCTATAATGTTCTGTTTCCGTCTTTTTTTTTTTTTTTTTAAGATTTTATTTATTTGACAGAGATAGCAAGAGAGAGAGCACAAGCAGGGAGAGTGGCAGGTAGAAGGAGAGGGAGAAGTAGGCTCCCCACTGAATAGGAGCCTGATGTGGGGCTTCATCCCAGAACCCCCAGATCATGACCTGAGCGGAAAGCAGATGTTTAACTGATTGAGCCACCCAGGCACCCCTATAATGTTCTGTTTCTCGATATGGATGCTGATTTCACAGATGTGCTTAGTTTGAGAAAATTTATTGAGCCCTTTACCTATGATATGAACACATTTCTGTGCATATATATTATATTTCAATAAAAAGTGAAAAAAAATCACATTGCCTATGTGACTTTCCCCCAAACTCATTAGGTGAACATTTGTTTTAATTTGTGGTAGAGTACCACATCCCTGGTAGAAGAAAATGCATATTTGCCTTGGAGAAATGTAAATTATATCCAGAGTTTTCCCAAAGTTCTAAGCATTAATAAATACAAGAGAAAATAGGCACCGTAGGAGACAGTCAGCAGAAACAACATATTTCAAAATCATGCCTGTAGTGACAGTCAGTATTGGAATTACCAGGTAATGAATATGAAATGTGTGATGGATATATTGTAAGAAATAAAGGAGTGTTGAAAGTGTGTGACTGAGAAATAGACAATGTCGATATTGCCTTTACCAGTAAAAAGATCAGAGGGCAATTCTAGAGATGTAAAATAAATTTTAGGTTAGTAAGTCAACAGTTTTTTAAATAATATGTAATTTAAAAATACTACTAGAAACAAAAAAAAGTAGAAACGAGTGAAATTAATTTCAATAACATTTTATTTAACCCAATATATCTAAAGTATTATTTCAACATGTAATCAATATAAGATTATTAATTAATTCATTTCCATTTTTTGTATACAAGTCTTTGAAATCCAGAGTATATTTTATACTAAAAGCACATTTAATTTGGAGTAGTCACTTTTGAACCATTCTGTACACACACACACACACACACCCCGTGGGGATTTAAATTTTTCTACTATATGTAGATGGGCATTGATCCAAGTTGGAATATATGAAGCAAAACCCTTGATTCAGGTGGTAATGTAGTGTTAATTTAATTGAACAGATGTGTGTGATTTACTGGACCATTTCCTCACTGAGAGGTATTCAGTTTTCTCTTTTTTTATATCAAATAAGGCTACAAGGAACATCCTTTACAAAACCTATGGGGACTTGTGTATTTTCAAGGCATAAAGTTTCAGAAATGGATTTGCTGTCCAATGGATGGCTTTAACAGCAGATTAGACACAACTGAAGAGCTACTTAGTGAACTGGAAATGAGAGCTGAAGAAATTATCCAGAATACAATATAGAGAGACAATGGAATGGGAAATATGAAGGAGCCTTTAAGATACGTGATGCCTATAGTTACATATGTCTAAATAGAGACAAAGGAAAAGATAATGCTTAAGATGTCTCCAGAATTGATCAAAGACACCAGTCCTCAGATTGAAGACTTCCAATGAATCCCAGGAAAAATGAACAAAAAAGAAACTCACCTAGACACGTGGTAGTGAACTAGTAGTAAATTGAAGACAGAAGATCTTACAATTAGTTATTTAAAAAAAGAAGACAGTTCATTTACAAAAGAATAATGCTTAGACTGACGGCTGGCTTTTTGCATCAGCAATGGAAGGCAGGAGTCAGGGAGTAAGATCTATAACGTGCTATATATACCTTCCAGTCTGTAAGTGTGTAACCTGAGAAAGCAATCATGAAACAAAGACATTTTTAGGCCAAAACAGATAGTTTTTAAGCACAAAGGTAGCACATCGGGAATTTATTCAGATAGAAATAAATTATTCCAGAAGGTATGTCTGAAATGAAAATATTAACTAGAGATAACAATAATATCTAATTTGGGAGGTTAAAAAAATCAAGATAGACTTAAATTCTGGACAGCCAAAACTAACTTGAAAGGACAAGTGCCTGGAGCCAAGTACTTCTCTTATTTAGGAAAAGACTTAAGCTACTCATTAACTTTAAACATCTTACGCTAAGAATGCATGCTAAAATTTACAGAGGAATCCCTTAAAAAATAGAAATTGAATGTACAGCGTCCAAACTAGTAGATGTTTAAAAACTGGAATCGGGAAAATAAACCTCAGTTCAAGTGACATACAGAAAGAGGAAGCAAACACATCAACAAAAATAAATAGAACAAGTGGGTAGAAAATAATCTGAGAAAAATAAAAATCCATGTATCAGCACTCACAATCAATACAGTAAAGAACTAAATTCCCCTTTAGAATTCAAAGATTTTTTCCTTCTCGATAAAAATAGGAATGCCAGGACGCTTGAGCTGCTAAGTCAGGTAAGCATCTGGCTTCGACTCAGGTCATGATCCCGGTATCCTGGGATCAGCCCGCATTGGGCTCCGTGCTCAGCAGGGAGCCTGCTTCTCCCTCTCCCTCTGCCTGCAGCTCCCCTTGCTTGTGTGCTTTCTCTCTCTCTCTCCATCAAATAAATAAATAAATAAATAGATAAATAAAAATCTTTAAAAAATAAAAATAGAAATGCCTTTTAAAAGAGGTCACAGGGGCACTTGGGTGGCTTAGTGGGTTAAGCCTCTGCCTTCCGCTCAGGTCATGATCTCAGGGTCCTGGGATCATTCCCCGAATCTGGCTTTCTGCTCAGTAGGGAGTCTGCTTCCCCCTCTCTCTTTGCCTGCCTCTCTGCCTACTTGTGATCTCTATCAAATAAATAAATAAATAAAATCTTAAAAAAAAAAGAGGTCACAAAAATTTGGAAAGTAGAAGTGTAGAACAAATATATGTCAAGCAGCTCAAGCATCCTGGCATTCCTATTTTTATCGAGAAGGAAAAAATCTTTGAATTCTAAAGGGGAATTTAGTTCTTTACTGTATTGATTGTGAGTGCTGATACATTGATTTTTATTTTTCTCAGATTATTTAATTAAAAGAAAGTTGGGGTATAATATCATAAGCAAATTGAGTTAAATACAAAGCATTATAAGAGAGGAAGAGTATCATTTACATATTGGCCAACGTTTTTTATTTACCAGAAAGGTAGGTTATAAACCTAATGGATCTTACAAAATAGACCTAAAATAAATAACTAAAAGTTTATAAAGCCACATTGGAGGAAGCTAAAAATTCCATCAGCATATTGGGAGATTCCACACACCTAAGTGATTAATAGGTTAGTCAAGCAAAAATAAGGCTATGGAAGTTTTTCTTTTTTTTTTTCTTTTAACCTATGGAAGTTTTGAACAACATAATTAAGTGATATGACAGATATGTTTAAAATGTTCCTGGCAACACATAAAAAATTTATAAAAATTAACGATATGCTAGGCTAGAAAGAAAGCCTCAACTTTCAAAGATTTGTAATCACAGGTACCACATAGTCTTAACTTCAACATAATTAAGTTAGAAATTAATGACAAAGTTAACAACAAAAAGAAAGGTATGTGGAGAGGAAGGTATGCGTTAAGTTATCCAAGACTGGTACCCCAAAGACTGACCTTGCAGAAAAGGAACTGGCCTCTTTCAAAGCTTCATGGAATCTGGCCCTGGTTGAACACTTAGGGGGATCACCTGAAGGGTTGGACTGCAGTCCTTGGGTGGGGTCATGCCAGGAGAAGGGCAGCTGCCACAGCCCCCAGCTCTTGACTCTGAGCTGACAGGAATGGGCTGGAGCCAAGACTCCACTACATCTGATTTTTGTTGAGTTGGAGTCTGAACATATGAGGAGAAAGCCTGGTGCTTCCTCAGGGGTAATTCCTAAAATCCCTCAGACTAAGATGTGGAAGTTTCCCAGGATTGGCTTCTGGTCATGTCAGTTTTCTGTGTGCTGCCTCAGAAAGCGATGGGAACAAAGACGAGACCCTCTCACCCACACTGATCCCGTTTCCCCGGACAGAAACTCCTTCACCAAGTGTGATGTGTGCAGTTAGGTGAGTTGCCCTTGTTTGCACTTCATGGAACAAAGGGACTCTCAGACATCAATGGAGGGAGGAAATTGGCAAAACTTTGGTAAATAAGTTGGCATTGCTCATCCAGTTGTACGTGCACAGCACCTATGTCTGTGCACTCCAGAGAAATGTGCACACAGGTACACTAGAAGCTCCTTGCTCTGCCATTTTATAAGGCAGTGGGGTGGCAACATGGGACAAGTTACCATTGTCTGCTTGTAGAAATGCAACCCTCACAGGCAAACAGAGGTCTGAGAAGACCTTTTACTGCTCTTCATATCGGGCCACAGAGAGCCAACTTTATTCACAAAATGCCAGTCTCATAGAGTCTGTGTAAATAATCAGGCAACACGTTTTCCGGTTGACATTATGGTTTCCAACACTTTCGAGAGATGGAAATAAAAAAGATGTACCACTACAACCCATTAACTTTCTAGAGTATGCACTGTGGCCTTTTGGCACTCTGGCCAAAAATAACTTGCTAATCAGCATGATTTTTCAATTTTCAATTGTTTGTTTTGTTGTGGCTACCCAACCGATCTTTGGGGTTTGAAGTTTAAACTTTGCATCTTTTTTTGTTTTAATTTCGGTTTTTTTCCCCAAAATTATCCTGTGAATTTATGGTTTAGATATAATGAAGCTTATGTAGGCATAGTACTTAAGGCGTTTTTTTTTTTTTTAAGATTTTATTTATTTATTTGACAGAGAGAGATCACAAGTAGCCAGAGAGGCTGACAGAGAGAGAGGGGGAAGCAGGCTCCCTGCTGAGCAGAGAGCCCGATGCGGGGCTCGATCCCAGGACCCTGAGATCATGACCTGCCGAAGGCAGAGTCTTTAACCTGCTGAGCCACCCAGGCACCCCGCAGGTGGTATTTTTTATAAAAGATTTATTTATTTACTTGAGAGAGAGAAAGAGGGAGAGAATGAGCAGGAGGGGCAGAGGGAGAGGGAGAAAGAATCTCAAGCAGACTTCTCACTGTGTGCGGAGCCCCACGTTCGGCTGGATCTCACCACCCTGCGATCAGGGCCTGAGCTGAAACCAAGAGTCAGACGCTTAACAGACTATGCCACCCGGGCACCCCTGCTTCAGACAGTTTTTTAAGGATTCCTTTAAAAATTCCTCAGGAAGCTAAGTGGCAAACACCAGCATTCTAACAACCGAGAAAAGGGATACACATATCCATATTTAACTAGATACCGAAATTAGAAAACTAGTAAATCTTCATGTTTCCACTTTATAGGTAAATTAGAATTTTATTTTGTTAAACTGATGTCTTTTAAATTTATGTTTGTTTATTTGGCATAATGTTGTCATAAAATGTATCCTAGTCTTGATCTGAAACTTACTTTTCCTTTACAGCATTTCCCTTTGAGCTATGTACCATATGGAGAAGTAGAAAAACACAGCTTTAGTGATTATTTACATTCTTGTGGACTAGAATCCTTTCAGGGATCACATAAAAACTACACATGACTTTTGGCCCAAAGAAGTCGGCCGAACACACTCACAGATCAAATATTCATCATTTGGGGCACATTCATCTTTACCTTCTTTTAAATTTTATTGCACCTGTTATATTAGTAGCATTATCCCTTGAAGTTGGCATAGCCATGTGACTTGCTTTAGTCAAAGAAATGTGAGTGAGGCAATATGGATATGTGTCATTTCTAGATAGAAGTATTTAACTTATATGTTAAGGAGCCTGGTATGTTGAGTTGACACCTGTAGGTGTAGGAAAGCTGCCCTTGAGAACTGTTTGTACCCAGAGGTCTACTTTCTGAAAACAAGAAATAGGCTTTTGTCATGTTAAGTTGTTGAGATTTGGGGGATCTTTTTTTTTTCTTTTCTGCACCTCAATTTAGCATTTCCTGACTAATAGAATATCATCTAATCTAATGTACTTGGGAGAGAAACACTTCTACTAATAAAAATTCTACTAATCCATTTCATTGACAAATATTTTGTTATCAAAATTAAAATACATTTTCCTACTGACAGCCTATTATTCTTTCAGTAATTCAGTCTCAGTATCTTAGAATTCTCTGTGATTCCTCAATCCTGATCTTCACCTTTAATGATTTGTTAAATTCTATCAATGTCAGAAACAAAAGTGGAAAATCTGGACAATCAGTGAGTGTGGTTCTATGCTTTAAGTTATTAACAAATGTTTTAGGGCAAGAGGCTTAACATCTTTGTGTCTTTCTATATTATTAACATGAAAGTTGGGCCACAGTATCTTAGAATTAATTCTCAGATCTAATGTTCTATGACATTTTGGGATGTTCTCAAATGAGATTTTTGGGATGTGTGTGTGTGTCTGTGTATGTGTGTCTGTGTGTGTGTGTGTCTATGTGTAGTTTTTTTGTCACAGCTCTCCATCAGCTCATGTTCTGGGCTCTTTCCCACTCGCATCTAGTATGCAGCGTTCCATCTTCTATCTCACATTTATGTACTGGAAAAGACTTAAATTCTCCTCTACTATACAGGGCAGTTGCTAAATGCTATGGGCCTTGTAGAGCTGAATTTTTTTAAACCCCAAATTTTTTTCAACTTTCTGACCGGTTTTGAAACCACAGCTCTGGGGCAGAAATAATAAATGTCTTCCGTCACTCCTCTGGCATGTGCCTGTGGCAGACATCAGTCATCGATGGCTCTGCTCTCCCCAGTGTGACGGATGAAAGTCCATCATAAACTAGTGTTCCAAGTCCTGCACAATCAAGCTACGTATTTCCTTCTCCACTAACTCACCCCCGTGATCTGTTTCATTTTGCATAAGGAGTTCATTGTGGCTTCATGTTCTCACTTGTTACTCCCTCCATCTAGAATGACTTCTATGAAAAAAAAAAAAGTCACACATAGTCCTCCAACACAAACTCAGATTTCCTTCACACCCACTGCCTTCTCCAGCCATACCAGCCATCCTGGTTGGCACCAATCCTCTAAAAATGTTTGCTGGTATTTCCTTCTTTCTGCGCGCTACCCCCTAGGATTGTAGTTGTGTCTCTAGAATTTACCGGCAGAATATAAACACATAGAAGTATATAATTACTATGAGTTTTGGGAGGATTTTAAAACAAATATTTTATTATTCACAGCTGCACCCATTGACTGGAAATGTGGGAGAATTCATACACAAAAAACATTTATTCAGTCTGTTGACGTTATTTGGTGCACATAGGAATTGCACCTTGATTAATTTGTGGTCATTAATTTATGACCACAGTGGGGAAACCCTCCATTAAGTAGCTCCTGTCGCTTTCCTTTCTTATTGCATTATATTTCTTTAGGTTGGGAACCTCACCTTACATATTTGGGGGCATACCACCTTCCTCAGATTCCTGGCATCATTGTTAGCTAACCAGATAAAGTAAGCCAGAGAGGAAAAAAAATTCCTTGTTTTACTAAAATGCTGCTGATAGCACACTGTTTAGAAATGCTGAGATATGTATCAAATGCAAAATAAGGATAAAGGCAAGGTAAGAATGGTTGTTCTATCTCAGTGCTTCTCAAAGTGTGGTCCATGAACTGGTGTCTGGCTATGGCAAAAAAAAGTGCAGAAGTCAACAGTTAGCATTTGGAAACTTCTGTATTAACTTTATTCTGTTATTCTTTTTTTTTTTTAAATAAAGATTTATTTATTTATATGAGGGGGAGAAGGGTAGAGGGAGAGGGGGAGAGAGTCTTAAGCAGACTCTGTGGAGCATTGAGCCTGACGTGGGGCTCAATCTCACAACCCTGAGACCACGACCTGAGCTGAAACCAAGAGTCAGACGCCTAACCAACTGCACCACCCAGGCACCTCTCTGTTATTCTCTTTTGATAATGTTCATTGCGATGTTATTTCTTTGGCCGTTGAATCCAATAATGAAAATCTAGGCTTGTAGTTAGTATGTCTTTGGTTGCCTTTTTTTTTTACTTTCTCAGAATCATTTTTATTTTACTTTGCAAAAATACACATCCTTGACAAATTGGAAATGAAAAACAAAATAAATTGGTCCTTTACTACAGACCATTTGATAATTTATCTATCATCTATCTATCTATCCATCCATCCATCCACCCATCTACCCACCCATCCACCCACCCACCCATCCATCCATCCATCCATCCATCCATCCATCCATCCATCCATCCATCCATGCTGATTTTGTCTGGATCTCTTTCCTGTGTGATTAGGGCCATAACTAACATTAAAATCCATATTTTGGTTCTTTTATGAAAACAGGAAATATTAGGTCTTACAGATTTCTCTTAGAGATAGGTTGGTTTAATAATTATGCTGTTGTTTCTCAGCTTTTAAGTCAGGAGACTGAAGCAACCTTACCTTCCATCCTCAGTGTGCCATTATATTTAGAAAATGAAGAAAAATGAATAGAGAATAAAACACTGACTCTCCAACCGAACTTTTGAATTTAGCTAGCTCTAACTTTAAATCATAAATATTATGAAACATGGATTCTTGTCCAAGAAGAACGAATAATAACTGTTATATCCTCGGAACAGATGATATATTGCACTCAGAAATAGATTTCCATCCACAAATGCTGGCAATTAGAGGTTACCAGCTGTATTTAGGTAGAGAAGCTATAAAGCACATTACAGGAATATAATTTTAGACTTGCTGAGGTCATGTGGGGATTTGGTTCGCCTACATTTTCACTTAAATTATATCCACAAGTAATGCCATTGTGAATGAAGTTATATCATTAAAAGTGTCAGACACTTTAGACTCTATTTCCATATGCCCTATTATATGAAGACCTGCAACTTGAAATTCTGTCCAGATTAATCTGAGAGGAAAATATAGGCTCTCATTCTGAATACATCCCAGAAGGGATTAAGTGACCTGATTTCAAGAAAAAAATGGAACAAGCTATGCGATGACTAATTTGCCTCCCAGTAAAATAAAAGTGACAAACAACAATTTTATTCATAATAGAAGTTTCCTCCAAAGCAGACTTTTGTGCTAACTCTGGCATATTCTATTTGTAAAATATTTTTAATATATCTCATGTCATGTGCCTCTGTTTGTGAATTCAGGTTTTCTCCTTGCAGGAGCATAAAACCGAACAAGTATTTTAAAATAAAATTAAAGATTTGTAGAAGGCATAAGAAACATATCACAACAAACACATAATTTTCCTGGAAAGTAGGAACTCTGAATCTCTCACCCTTTAGGACAAACATCATAGTTATGTAGTGAATATTATCAGTAGATTTATATTTAATAAGCAATCTATTTGTTTTATTGAACATGCTCTGATTTAATAATGAAATGAAAACAAATAATTGTGGCACCTTTCCAACTGAAGTAAAATTATCAGTATACAGAATGATTTATTTAGGAAACCTACTAATTGAAAAATAACTACGTGCCTAGTACTGTCTTCTTTTTATAGCCTTTTCATCTGGGACTGTCTAAAGTAATTTATCTTATTTTATTTTGAATATTTATTTTAGAGAGAGAGAGAGAGCATGCACAGAGGGGCAGAGGGAGTGGGAGAGAGAGAATCTCAAGCAGACTCCCCACCAAGCATGGAGCCCAACCAATGTGGGGCTCGATCTCATGACCTTGAGATCATGACCTGAGCCAAAACCAAGAGTCGGATACTTATCTGGCCGAGCCACCAAGATACCCCAAAAATAACTTATTAATGCAAAATGTTTGGGGTGCCTTACTGATGATTTCATTTCAGTATAATAAACTGAATGAAATACTAGTTAGTCCTGATTTAATAAGTTTAAAATAAATTATTTTAATCTTTTGATTCAGAAAATGATTGTTCTTTCCCAAGACTTTCTCCCAGACTAAGAAATCTTATATCATTACTTTTAAGTGAGAGCTTTGAAGATCATGATCATTTTTTTAATTCATTAGGGTCTTTCAAGAAAAAGAGAACACAAAAAAGTGAGAAAGAACAGACCAAAATAGGACATTGAGTTCATACTTAAGTCTGAAATATTATTTCTGAATATATTGAAAAATTGACTCATCCTTCTAGTACTGGTATCAGGAATGGGATAATAATACCTGACAGGCTCACTAAAATCTGGATTTATCATTATTTGACATTTTCAAGTGCTTTCTGAATTTTTCCTAATGACACTATTAAATGTTTTAAAAGTGGTAGTAATTAAAGACTGAGTAAGCCTTAAGCAGTACCTAATGCCTTCTCAGTCAGCACCTTTGATATATCTCAATATCAGCAGGGATTTTTAATATGGCATCTGATAATAATCAAGGAGTGAGATGCCAAACTAGAAGATAGAAAGCTGAGAGTCTGGGGAAAGAAATCCAAACTCATCATCATTTTACTTACTCTGTCTTGTCACAGACAATGACATGCTTTGAAAATGATCCCTAGGAGAAGAGAAATCCTGAGTATAACAATGAGATTTCAGGAACATGGAGAAACTGAATTGATGACTGAAATCCACAGAATGTGAAATCTCAGTCAGCGTTCCTTAGAGGAACTCGCTGCTGAGTCTTGAGAGTCACATGTGTGGTCATGCCTGGAAAAATGTAGGTGCTTCTATGCTACGAATTGTATGTAAACATGGAATTCAGTATCTTACATTTAAACTTGAAAAAAAGAGCAGAGCAACTCACGCATAGACCTGAAACCATAAGAAGGGCTTTCTATCTTATTGCTGCTTACTTGGAATTATGACTTCTTTACCTGAGCTCTCAACAATCCCACCCTCCCCCATCCCAGAATACCATGTATATATTGGTCGAATGTGTGGGCATGTCCTTACTCAAAATACCTTGTTTTGTTGTCTTTTGAGGTAATTGCTCAAATGGAAGAGTTTTTTTTTTAAATGAAATATATTTCTCCTTTCTTTTTTTCTCTTTTCCTTGTCCTTTCTTGGGGAGCTATTTTATGCAATCACTAGTTAAAACTGTAAGTAATTTCACCTTCCATTTTAGAACTTCCGAACCAAACATGCATTTCTGTCCTATTTTCCCTGAAGTAAATTCCACAAAGATGTACCCAAAAAGATTTAACCAGATGAGAAAAGAATTGAAAAGCTAGGGAAGTCCATTTTTGGGTCACTAATTACTAAGGCTAAAGAAGCAGCAAGGGCATAGGTAAGAAAATGTGTTCATTTCTCTTTAGGATGAGACTCACTCAGATATCTTAATACATAGTAGAGGTTCCTTATAGATTGGGACTAAGAATTAAATCTGAGCAAATTTATGAAATAAGCAATATTGTCTTTTTCTTCAATATATATCCCCTTGGGGTTTGTGCTCCTCCCATTTCCCTCTATGATTCAACGTTCCTTTTCGCCTCTCCTTCTTCCCTTATGCACATCCCTAAACATAAATCCTAAAAATCTGCTTCTAAATCCCTTCCACTCTCACAGGCTAGAGGAGAATGAATACTTACTTAGAAGCATTTCTTATAGGAGTGTTAATGGTTTAACAGGCATCACGGTTAACAGTAAGGAAGAGACTGTGGATTCCATGATGGGAGGAAAGTTGGTGGGGGTTGAGGCCAGTGGGGTTTCACAGCCCCTCAATTGAGTCCATTGTCTTCTATTTTGAGTGGATTTTTTTTTCTGCTAGACATTATTACCGGCACTGGCTAAAGGAAATAACCTAGTTCATTCTGCTTCCACAAATAGTGTATTATCCACAATGAGTATTCTTATCAACCCATTTAAATGGCTTTTTTTTCGCACTGAGCACAGAGGGGAAAAAAAGGAAAGTAGAAATTAGAAGTTTCAGATTGCTACTCTGTGCAAAGCCTCTTCCATATTAGCTCACTTAAGCCTCATTAAAGAGTTATAAAGTGAGAATTACTATGTTTTCTTAAAAAAACCAGCAACCATCATTTATTGATCTTCTCCTATATGATAGCCAATTTCCAGTTTATTATCTTATTTAATTCTCATATTGACCTTGTGAAGTTGGCATTATTAGTACCTCTGTTTTCCAGACAAGGAAATGCAGGATCAGTGCACTTATCTTGTTGGACTGTAAATAGAGACCTGGGGATATAGGCCTATTTGCATTTTTCATAAGATTAAACAATAGCCAACGGTTATATAGATGGGAAGTGGGTAAGCTGAGACGCAAACTAAGGTTTACATTGACCCCAAGCTAATGGCAATGACACCATATTCATCTTGAGAATGAGCATGAGAGTGAGTGTGTGTGTGAGATAGATATATATGTATGTGTGTGTGTGTGTGTATATATATATGTATATCTATCTATCTATCTATCTATCTATCTATCTATCTATCTTTATTTACTTTGGAGAGAGAGAAAGCATATAAAAGAGGAGAGGAGCAGAGGGAGAGGGAGAGACAGAATCTCAAGCAGACTCTGCACTGAGCACAAAGTTCAATGTGGGGCTTGATCTCATGACCCTGAGAGCATGACCTGAGCCAAAATCAAGAGTCAGACACTTAACTGACTGAGCCATCCAGGTGCTCTAAAATAGGTATTTCTTTTATTAATCTTTTCTGACTTTCTAAATTCTTAGCCTTTTTCTCTGAACTAATAAATGATTAATTTAAAAGTAAAGAAATAAAAGGATAAAAAAAAGGAAAGAAGGAAAGCATGGGAACAGATATTTCTACAAACAAAACCAGAACACCATTAGGCTATAAGAGCTTAGATAAGGAATGATCAATGATACCTGTCCATGGCATACTGATGAAGTGGTAGGCATTACATTTTGTTAGATTTTCACACTGAAGCTTCCAATAATTCTGTGAAGTAGATCTTATTATCTCCATTTAACACATGGAAACAATATGATCGAAAGGTGTTAAGTAATTTACCCAAGGCCAAACTTCTAGTAGGATTCTGGATATATACACCAGCTTTTTAAAGGCCATCTGGTACCCAGCTCTTTCGGTCTTTCCTCCTAGGCTCAGATGTCAATCTTGTCTTCTTAAGGAAGGAAGGGAGTGCTAAGAAAGAGTTCTGCTGGGGCGCCTGGGTGGCTCAGTGGGTTAAAGCCTCTGCCTTCGGCTCAGGTCATGATCTCAGGGTCCTGGGATCGAGCCCCACATCGGGCTCTCTGCTCAGCAGGGAGCCTGCTTCCCCCTCTCTCTCTGCCTGCCTCTCTGCCTACTTGTGATCTCTCTCTCTCTGTGTCAAATAAATAAATAAAATCTTAAAAAAAAAAAAAAAGAGTTCTGCTCATTTGGACTCTGGCTAGTTCAGATAATATCATTTTCCTTTGGGCCAAAGTAGGAGTGGAGGAGAGGCCCTTGCTTTCCTGAGAGACAGGTGAGAGCACAGAGACCCCAGGCTGCCAAAGGGACAGAGTGGGGAGCTCAGAATGCCCTGCCCTACCAGTCCAGGACCATGCAAAGCACAGCTAACCAGATCATCTCAATGTTATTAGTTGATATGGAAAGATAAGAAAATAGAGATTAAAATACTTAGGATAAAAACTATAACATAATATTCCATTTTAGAAGGTAAAATGGAATTTGATATGTTTTAATTATTTAAGTGACATCATGCATTTAATCTTTGATAGATATACTTCTGTAGCTTGTCTCTAAGGAGGCCTTCTCATATTGGTTGTTTTTATTTACTCTAGACTGAAGAGACTCTTCGCCTAAAGGGCTTAGGATCTTAACTGTGTCTTGTTTGTAGGAAACCCAATTTGGAAAGAAAGTGCTATAAGAATAAAAATATGGAAAAGATATTTTAAGAAAACATGAATAAAAAGGAAGTAAGCAAGGGAAGCAATATAAATACCAAAGAAAAAATTAAAAGTACAAAGTGTTAGGACCAAAGGAACCTGATATAATCATTGATAAAAGGCATAGCTCCTAATAATGATAGAACAGTCCAATATTATAGATTAGAAATATATAGGGCAGTTACCTATACTTCAGTTAAAAAAATATCTGGGACACCTGGGTGACTCAGTTGTTTAAATGTCTGCCTTTGGCTCAGGTCATGATTTCAGGGTCCTGGGATGGAGTTCCACATTGGGCTCCTTGCTCAGTGGGGAGTCTGCTTCTCCCTCTGCCTGCAGCTCCCCCTGCTTGTACTTTCTCTCTCTCTCTCTCTGACAAATAAATAAATAAAATCTTTAACTGGGTGATGGGCATTAAGGAGGGCATGTGATGGGCTGAGCACTGGGTGTTATATGCAACTAATGAATCATTGAACATTATATCAAAAACTAATGATGTACTATATGTTGGCTAATTGAATTAAAATAAAAAAAGAAAACCTTTAAAAAATAAAAATAAAAAAAGAAATATTTGAGGCAAAACTACTAGAACTACAAGAAAATTTGAAAATATAGTGAATGATTTTATGTACCAGTTTTTCCAGATCAATTAGACACAAAAATAAATCTAAATACAGAGGATTTGAATGAACTCATTGATATAATTGAACGAATAGATACTGAGCGGAATCCTGACTAGATCAATGCATAGAGTAGATTGAATACAGCAATAAAGCGTGCATGTTGAAATTATAAGAGTGAAAGTGGGGTCAATAGACCCTTACGGTTTATGTACTAAGAACGTCCCCAATTCATAGTGAATATTAAGTAGGACTTAATTAAATTAAGTAGGACTTATTTCAGGAATATGAAAATATTTCAATATCAAGATATTGATTAATATAATATACCTCTTCAATAATACAATGAAAATAAAATTATATGGTTATTTTGATATTTAACAACATTCAGTTGATAAATTTCAGCATATGCCTCAATTAAAAAAATTATAGGCTAGGATTAAAAGAATACTCCTTTAAAATGAGTTTAAAAAATTACTACCAAACCATCTGTGTTGGCATTCATTCCTCCTAATGGTGGTGTACCAAGAGCACCTCCTATAGAATTAGGGAAATAATAAATAATATAATTTCCTTTATTGTTGCCATAACTTACCTTTTAAAAAATATGTTCCATCTAGTATAAGTAAGATAGCAAACATAAATCATTGATAAGGCATTGATGAAGAGGAGATCCAATTATTTGTAGATGATTTGATTGTCCATCTCAGGAATCCAAGAACATTGATATATAAATAACTGAACTTATGAAAGAACTCAGTAATTTTCCTAGGTACAAAATTAACTGGCCAAAATCTATAACTTTCTTTTATAGCAAAAATAAGTGGTCAGAAAATAAAATGGAAAAAAACCCAAAAGATCTTGTTCACGGTATTAGTAAAAATAGAAACTAACTAGACATAAGCAAGAAATATGCAGGTTCTATTCTTTTTTAAAAAAGAAAATTATGAAAACCTAAAACACAAAAGAGAATTGAATTAAATGGAAACATATACCGGGTTCTACATGGAAAAACTCAATATCATAAAGTTTCAGTTCATTCCAAAAGAATTCTACAAGTTAATGTAATTGCAAAATTATCAAATCAGGTTAGAAGATGATTAAAAATCCTAAGATTTATTTGCAAGAATAAAAAGATAGGAATTCCAAGAATATTTTAGAAAAGCTAAATAATAGATATATTTACAGGAATTGTCAAAATAAAGTAAAAAAAAATTTTTTTTTAAATGATGTGGTACTGATCTCAGGAAAATGTAGACCAAATTCGATAAATAGAAAACATAGAATAGACTTCAAAATTGAAACTGAAAGAATCAAGTGATTTTCTATAGGCTTAGATTGTCCCATTAGAGTTGCATACTTGAATATGAAATCAAAGCCCTTGTTCAAAATCAAGTGCTGCTGTGTTGTTTTGTTTCCTTTGCGCATTTATTTCCTCTAGAGAAATAGAGACATGTGTCAATTATCATCATCATCATAATTGTTACAGTTATCGTAGCTAACTTGCATTTAATCCTTCCTAGTTGCTTCAGAAACTATTCTAAGCACATTGCATGTACTGTATCATTTAATAGACATAATAACTTTATGAAGTTGTTGTAATTATTTGCTATAATTTACAAATAAAGATACTGAGACTTCGAAAGTTGCAATAAATGCCCACTGAGAGTGATGGTAAGGCCAGGATCCAAGCCCAGGTAATCTGATATCAGAGCCCAGGTTCTGAAGAATCGAACTGTAATTTCACATGTTTTCACAATTTTAAGTATTATTAGGTCGCGAGCCAAAGTCATGATATAGATGCACTAAAACAGGAATGCCAGTTTTCTTTGGAAGTGATCATTTTATCTTCTTTATACTGAACGTTTGAAAAAATTACCTAGTATACATTACTTTTATAACCACAGAACAGTACTTTCAAAAGGTAACTTCAGCCTGGTGATGTCTTTAATGAATAGCTCGGACAAGCCTACCAAATCTATACCATTTGACTCATTAGCTCTCTAACTCAAGAAATCAACATCCACTTTTTCCATAGCGGCGACCAGAACTGCTGCTGTTCTTTATTGCCACCATCATCTCTCTAACTGCCACCACAATTTGAATAGCTAAAATGTTCCATCTCTGGAAAATGCTTTATATACCTGATATCAAGTACCCTTTTTATTTTTTATTTATTTATTTATTTTTATCAAGTACCCTTTTTATTATTATTCTTATTTTACAGAGAATGAACTAAAGCTTGGAGTAGTTATAGGTCTTGCCCAGGGTGACACCAGCCCATACTTCGAATAGACAAGGTTGCATTCAGGTCCGCTCAACTCTATAGTTCCTTTTGTTCTGCGATACTGTTTCACAAATTTCCAGTTGGGCCAGATGGAAACCCTAGAGGCTAAAATTAGTGTTTTAATGCCTCACTGTTGTCATTAAATTTAGGGGCACATGTAATTACTTTGTTCAAATACATCAAAAAGAATAAAATCAAGAGTGAGTCTTTTTTTTTTTTTTATTACGTGCAAACTCAGTCTCTACTTGGCATTTGTGCATTTTCCTTTCCTCTCCCAATAATCTTAAGAAAATCACATTATTCTCAAAAGTCTTCATCAGGGTGCCCTGGTGGCTGAGTCATTTAAGCGTCTGCCTTCGGCTCAGGTCATGATGCTGGAGTTCCAAGATCGAGTCCCGCATCAGGCTCCCTGCTCAGCGGGGAGTCTGCTTCTCCCTCTGAACCCCCCCCCCCCACCTCATGCTCACTCTCTCTCTCTCTCTCTCTCATTCTCTCTTTCTCAAATAAATAAATGGAATCTTTGAAAAAAAAAAGTCTTGATCAAATTGGAGGAGGTAATTGAGAGGATATGATCCGAAGTTGTTTCGAGAGCTGAACCTAGGTAATCAGAAGCTCCTCACCTCCTTTCCTGTGCTTGGAATATAAGTTCTATCTGTGGTTCTCCCACTAGGAGCCATTTCAAGGATGCAGCCTTAAGAGAGGAATGTGTTGTTGAGACCATCTTGTGGTATATCTGACTGAATCCTGTTAAGTCCTCAATATAAACTTTTAAGATTCTGGTGGGGAGGTGTAGAAATCTACTCAGCTTGTGGCTGCTTGAAAGAAGCCTCTTGTGTAAGTTCCCTTACTTATGAAATCTGCCACCTGCCAGTCTGTAGTGGTCTGCCTTTTTGTTTGGGCTCTCCTTGCCCTCCGTGTACAGGGGGCCAATTTAAGAACCAACACAAAAACAGATACTTGTTCCCCTCTGTCCATGCCAAAGGATGTTCCATATACCAAGAAACAACACTTTTGTTTAATCAATATGTATTTATCGAACATCTATTATGCATTAGATACTGTTCTAGGCATGGAGAATAGAATAGTGTTTTATTAGGGCAATGCTAGCTGCCACAACAGATAAACTCCAAAATCTTCTGGCTTAACACAATGAGAAGCCCAATATGGATGTTTGGGGTTGAGTGAATTTCCTCCTGTTTGTGATTCAGTTTCCCCCATCTTCAAAATGTGGTTTCCAAGATCTTTCTCTGTTCAGTCAGTTTAAGGAAAGAAGAGTACAGAGTATTGCATGTAATTTTAAATTAGCTATTCTTGAAGTGGTCTGTATCACTTTTGCCCACATTCCATTGGCCGGAACTCAGTCATATGGCCACACCACACTGGCTAGGAAACGTAGGCTATCCATGTGCCCAAAGAATTAATAAAACATACTTTCTTCTGGCTCATTCGCCACTCATAATATCATCGGACAGGTGAACATTAACTAGATAACATATAAAACCAATGGACAATTTCAACTGTGGTGGTTATTTTTATGGAGAGTAACATGGTGCTAAGAGGGTCTATGATTTATAGATTTTAGTCTAATTAGAGAAAAACCAGGAAGACTTCACTGAGGGAGTGAGACTTGGATCTCAAGGATGCGCAGGTGAAGAAAGGAGGGAAGAGTGCAAGGGCCCTGGGGAGGAGAGCCCATGGTAAGCAGGTGGGTTGAGGAAACAAAAGAGAGAAGCTGGATGAGGCTGGAGGAGTCCTAACCTGTGGGGCCCATGAGCCATTTCAGTCTAAATCCTGACCAATGGACAATGAGGAACCATTGAAGAATGTCAAGTTGTATGCTGACCTGGTCAGATTGATATCATGAAAAAAATCAGTTGGGCTGTGTTGTGAAAATGGGTTGACGTTGGGGGAAAAATAAATGTAGAGAGGCCTTTTGGGGTGGCAGTTGTAAAGTGATGCTGGCTTAGATGTGGGAGATGGAGGTGGGAAGAAGTAAAAAGGCATTTTGGAAGTGAATTCAACAGAATTGGTGGTAAACTTTACTACTTATCTATTTAGTCCCTCTGCTAGTTTGCATCCTCATAAATTCTATGCTCATAGATGAATTTTAAAACTGGACAACTTTGCTGGGAAGTGAAAAGCTAGCTTACATTGCCTTCAGCTAGGCTTCAGCAAACGGAAGCAGAGATATAGTTGTTAGTGGCTTAGTAGAATCTTTTGTTACCTTCTTTATTAAAACCTTTACCTTCTCCCCGTGATTCTCCTCTTTCATCCTGATCGCGGGGTCGGTACAACCAATTTGTTCCATGACGTATTATGTTTCCCTATGGACATTTACATTTCAAAAGAGGATTTTTAAATATCTACTTAGAAGATCTTAACTCAGGGAAATAAAACAATGATTCTTCGAATATTTGGGGAAATGTGATCTTCAAATCATGCAACACAGATACCACTTTCAGTGCCTTTAATAAAGCCATCAAATTTGGTTCTACTGAGGCTTCTTAATTCTGGTGGGATAAGTTTCTTAAGACAACCAAGACCTGAACATAGAGTTTCCCCAGGATAACTGAATTACATGCTGGTTCTGAAATAAGATTTGCAGCTTCATTCTTCTTTACAACAGGACACCACAGGGTAGAATTTGAAATCCAGAGGGATAGTCCATTTCTTGCTGAAACTGTATGTATGCTAGCATTTTAAAGTATTTTTGTATATACACAAAATTAAAATAAGCAAAAATATGTATTCTATTTCTGTATATGTGTACTTAAGGAGGCCACAAACCACTCATGAAAGCTTTATTTATGGATGCCCTTCCACTGTGGTTAAGAATTTGCTGCTCTATTTGAAAGCAGATTATAGGAAATCATGTCCCTTTCTCTCTTACTCTTCTCTTCTACAGCTAAAAATATGGGAGCAGGACTAAGGTCCTATGAGGTGACACCTGATTTTTCCCTGAATGCCTCTACGTGTGTGTATGTGTGTGGGTGTGTGTCTGTATGAGTCAGGCTTTTTGCTCAGCCCTCTCACCAGATCAGCCCCCAAGACACCCACTCTCACTTTTGAGCAGAAGTTAAGGCCCAATAAACACAGACCCTCTAGCTAGAACTGGGGGAAAGAACCAGAATTTAGTTGCTGGCAGATCCTTCCTCTTGGCAGAAAATCCCATGTGCACCTGTTCAAATAGATCTTGGGTGATGTTAAGCCTCCCAGCATTTGGCTGACATAAAGAGTATAGTGTGGTTCTTCGTTTATTTTACAATTCAGTGAGCACCAAATTAAGTTTAATTGTATGGGAAACACACATGCACACATACCTCCCCATCCCCAATTTTAAAAAAGATTTATCACATTCTGGCTAATAATAAACACTTGATTTCAGCTCTTTTTTTTTTTTTTTTTTTTTTTAACAGCATGCAACTATTTTAGGCCACGTAATGATTATTTAATCATAGGATATGGAGCACTTTTTTTCAGGGAACATTGTAATACTGCATTTACAGCCTGTAAGTGTTGCTGGTCTTTGCATTTAGAGGAGTATTTAGTGGTGCTTGATAATATTGAGTGTGGAGTGTGTATGAGGGTGGCAAAAATGGCACATACCCTACAAAATAAGTTAAAGCAGGAGAATAAGAGGTTGGATGTTTAAGCGTTTGGGTTTTTGTCTTTGTCATGGGTTTTGAGAGACAGGCCAAAGATGTCTTTCCCACCAGCCTGAATATTCTCTGAATCCTTGACTATTGACAGTCACTTTTGAGCCATATACTAAACCAGAACAAAACTCATTTGATTATGACTTTGTCCGACTGCTACCAATGTACTCAGTGAATGGGTGTCCCATCCAGCTCTTATAACTTTAGCCAGAAAATATCCCCTCCCATTCCCAGTCTCCTTTCATCCAAACTATGCCTAAAAGAGGTTTAGAACATTGGCACCCATATCCTGCGGGTAGGAGGAGAGAACATTTGATTGACTAGGGCACTGATGGAAATGACAAGAAGGAAAATGAAATGAAATCACTCTATTTGAATATCCCAACCACTATTAATTATAGGGTATTTATTTATTTATTTTTAAATTTTATTTTATTTTTTCAGTGTTCCAAGATTCATTAATTATAGGGTATTTAATATTGAGTTTTGTGGTGTGAAAGACTGATGCATCAGCATCATTTGGGTTGAAGAAGTTTTTAAACTTCTTTTTATCAATAGAACTTCTTTTAAAAAATCAGAATTCTGTAAAGAATACCATATATAGGACAGACAAAACAGAGTTACATTGGTTGACCGGATGGTGAAGAGTTTGAGGCCCTTGAACCTCCCATTGGAACCACTTTGAGAAACAACATACCCTTGAACCCTTTGCTTTGAAAGATCGTAGAGCCCAGGAGATAGCAGTGAACATCCAGTTATGATGTGGGAGTGGAGGCAGAGAGGGCAGAGGAAATGTGTCTCCGTGGAGCCATGACCACTGACTACCTCTATGGCAGGGGGTTGGTATGTGTGGTGATATATTGGGCCAAATATATATTTGGTCTTCATCAGACAAACAATTTTTCTCAGGGCATAAAACCATCAATGGACAAGTTTGCTCCAAGAGGCAACATGAGAAATGGCACTTCCAAAATCCAGCAATATGATTTTGTGACTTTCCTTTTATTTCATTTTTATGTAATTTTTTAAAAGATTTTTTTTTTTATTCATTTGAAAGAGACAGAGAGAGTGAGCAAGAGCACAGCGGGTTGGGGGGGGGAGGGTCTGAGGGAGAGGGAGAGGAAGAAGCGGACTCCCCGCTGAGCAGGGTGCTTGACATGGGACTCAGTCCTGACACCCTGAGATCATGACCTGAGCTGAAGACAGATGCTTAACTGACTGAGGCACCGAGGTGCACCGAGGCTTTCCTTTTTGACTTTAGAATGGATCTGCGATCGGTTACGAACTCAGTTTCTCCTTCCAGCAATGTCTGATTTGCTGTTAGTGAATACGTAATTATATCTTAAGAAGATACAAATATGGACAAAGAAGAGTCATAATCAAAGCTAAGGAGTAACGTCACAGAATTTCAAAGCTCGGAAGCTACCACTCAGCCACTTCTAGGGCACTGGTTTAAGAGTTGTCCAAAGAACATGGCTGAAGATAACAGAAGTTAACTCCAAAAGTTCCTTTGAAAATAGCCTGTGAAATGCTTTTATTTACTGATTTGCTTTTCCTATTTTACAGCAAAAGAAGTAGAATTTAGTTGTGGCATGAAGCATTTGAGTCAGAGCATCTTAGTAATTAAAAGGGTATTTTAAAATACAGAATAAGACTAGTGGTGGAATAATAGCTTCTTTCAATTTTTTCTCCCTGAACCCTGCTGACATGAGGGTGGGGAGGAAAGGATAGACAATTAAGAGACCCCAACTAGATACACCAATGATTGGTGAAGCCCATTGCAAAATATAATAAAGAATATTAGCTAAATATGGGTAAATTTGGATAAACTCAAGGGAAGATATCACAAATAAATACAGAAGCACTCAGATTTAAAGCAGAATGCAGAAGTTTCTGAAAATAAACTGGAGGATTCTGTGGGAATTATAAAGAATTGGAACATGGTGGGAGTCAAAAGGGAAAAAAGGGTAGATCTCTGAAATGTACTATTTGGCTTGATACAGCAGGTCATGCAGGGGTCAAAGGAAACTTGGTTTGAACACAATGCTATCTTAATGTTGTTCTTTGTTGTGACCTGCTTCTTACTGTGGAGAACTAGCTATGGCAGTGTGGATTCATGGGAGGAAGTGGCCAACAGCATCATAGCTATTCATCAGTGTTGACTGTACAGAATGATGCTAAGTGGGCGTGTGGGTAGTTGGGTAGGTATGTGGGGGGAGTGGGTAGGTATTTAAAGCTGATAGAAGTTTTCTAGGGCAGAAACTAGAAAATTAGTAAGAAACTGTTCTAAAACAGCACAGTGACTTTTACTCCACTGGCTGGCCTAATTTACTATGTATTCACCTAATCATCCATTGCACACTCCTACCCTATCAAGCTATCTGGGTGTTTTTAAGTAAATTGGTAATTGCATGTTGGAAGAGAGTTGCCCCCTTTCAAAAATTAGGAAGAAGTTGAAGATCTCTGCATGGAAAGCAGGCAGAAATTCATTGCATGTTAACAACTGAGCAAACATTTGAGCACAGGCAATGTGCCCAGTTCAGTCCTAGGCACCTGGGATGGAGTGAAGCAGATAGAGAAATCATAGCACTTTGCAAAGGACAAGTGAAAAATGTTCCTGGGAAACTTACTCTGAAACAGAGGGCCCCTTCCAATGAATTAGTACACATCTAGATATTCAAAGAAATGACAGAGAACAGGGGAACTCGCATAAGAGATCAAACAAGAGAAGGAACTTAGAAAGCAAGAAGGTGGCACTCAAAAACTGAAAACAGAAATAACACAATGGCTAGAAGGATAAGCAGAGTAGAGGCTTATCTCCTATCTTCCATCCACAGGCTGGAGTTGCTTAGGATCCTCAGCCGGGATGTGGACTGTAGGGGGAGAAAGAGCCTCGTTGAGGCTGCCATGGGTCCTTCTGGAAGAGTGAGCAGCCCTCAACAGAAGGGGGCTGGAGGTCTACTGCTGGCCTCTCCAGGACTGAAAAAGGAGCCCTATGATTACACATATGTGTTTAGCTATGAAAATTCATTGAGCTGTGTGTTAGGATTTATGCACTTTTCTATTTGGGGGTTTCATCTCAATAGAAAGTTTACTAAGGGGAGCCTGGTTGGCTCAGTGGGTTAAAGCCTCTGCCTTCGGCTCAGGTCATGATCTCAGGGTCCTGGGATCGAGCCCTGCATCGGGCTCTCTGCTCAGCAGGGAGCCAGCTTCCCCCCTTAGTCTGCCTGCCTCTCTACCTACTTGTGATCTCTCTCTCTGTCAAATAAATAAATAAAATCTTTAAAAAAAAAGTTTACTAAAAACAATTTAGGTGTATGGGGAATGATAGAGAAGAATGAAATTCTTGGCAGAGAGAATATGAAAAATCATAATTCAACTGCTATGTTTGTATGCGGAGTTGGGGTTGAGGGGAGAAAGAGAGAAAAGCAGAGAAGGAAAGAGAGAAGGGAACAAGGAAGAAGGAAGGAGGAGGGCGAAGGAGAGAGAAATGCAGTTCTTTATTCCTAGCATAATGCATAAAATTCATGGTAATCTATGCTTACAAAATGGAAGGTGATAGACATAGATGTTCTGAAAAATTTTTTTTAGGTTGCAGGAAATAGAATGACTATAACAAATGAGAGATGTCAGGTTGAATTTCTTCCATGATAAACCAGTGGTTAAAACTAGTACAAACTTTCAGGTAATGAGAGGCTGTACCTCTCAAGGGAGCCTAGAAGAGGAAGTACAAAAATATTTTGTATCTGGTATTGTCATGGAAAATACCCTAGAAGCCTTATTGCAAAGAATAATGAATTTTACTTATTAATTCATTTATTCCAGAAATACTTGTTGAGCCTTTACCGTGGGCCAGACCCTATAGGCGATGCAGAAAACGTATCAGAGAAGATATTGGCAGGAGAGAACTGATGGTAATACAGAATACAGGTAGAAGAAAAGGGAGGAGATAGTGAATCTTAATCTTAGGAGTAAAGGCTTCAGAAAAGCAGGAATGGAAATATGTCTAAGTGGTAAAAATAATAAAATATTGGCTAGAAGGAAAAACCATATTTTTAAGAGTACACGAGACTAAGAGAATGACATTTTAGAGTATTGCTTCTGTAATAAAATGCTAAACTCAGTGTTTCCTATTGTTTTGGAGTTACTACATCTCCATAGGACAAATATGACATCCAGGAACTATCACTGGGTTCCTCACTCTTAACACTTCAGGGTAAAAGCCAGGCCACCAGCACCTGCCTTCCTTGCCTGATGGTTTCCTCAGGCTGCTCATGCCAGTTCTGCTTGCACATATCATAGCAGGTGGGAAGTGCCAGGGAATTACCCAGCTGCTGGCTTCAGTCAATGACAGAATGATTGTATAGCAGTATACCCTAGCTCCCTCACCCCCAGGTGGGGTAATTCTGAGGTCTGTCTTATACCCTGACTCCCAGTTTTTGCCCATAGCAGTAACTGGGTTGAAAAGCACACTCTGTTCTCCTTCTCACTGGCTCTCTTCCTTGTTCCCCAGTCTTGCACTCATATCTCTTATTGCTTCTAGGGGAACCTAAACTAAGAAAAACATGAAACTAGTTTTCAACCCTTAACACATCATCCATGAATGGACACAAGAAGATGAAGAGGCTGAGAAATGCTGATAGTGATGATTTATATGGAGAGAATTGTTTGGGGAGCACTGCCCGCACTGCATGGGGGGAGGGGTAAGGATGAAGTTAAGTGACAAGGCTGAGGAACCACCTGGAAAACCTGACCTGTGTCCATGGAATTTAAAAGCGGGGAGACACAGGGACCAATGTGACTCTAACAAGAGAAGCAAGAGGGAGAGTAGCTGAATGGAGCCAGGCTAAGTTGGGGTAGGCAGCAATAGATACAGGTGGGTATTTCCTGTAGGCCAGCCATGCATCCACAGGAAAGAAAAAGAGAATTAGGTAGTTGGGATGCAGAGTGGCAACGTTCCTTCCTCTCCTTGTTTTCATATCCTTGCAGCGTGCCTATACAGTGTCTCCAGTTGAGGCTAGGGTCTATTTCCCCACCCCGTGCATCTGGACAGGCTTTGTCACTTCCTTCAGCAAATAGAATTTAGCAAGAATGGGGCACCTGGGTGGAACCGTTGGTTAAGTGTCTGCCTTCAGCTCAGGTCATGATCCTAGGGTCCTGGGATTGAGCCCCATGTTGGGCTCTGTGCTCAGTGGGGAGCCTGCTTCTCCCTCTGCC
>CM052885.1:89400117-89493378 GCA_028534135.1 Potos flavus
GATTTTCTTTTCTGTCTGGAAAATGAGACTATTTTTTAACTTTCTGAGAGTGAACTGAAAAATATGTGATTTGCCTAAGAGAATGTCCAGGTCTGGGGGAAAATGCAACTCAGGGCTAGTCTCTCACCCTCAGTGATGTCCCTACCAGTTACATAAACTGTTATGCAAATTATAGAATCTTTCTGAGTTCTAAGTTTTTTACTTTATTGTAAGTCTCTTGAGCCTAAGAATCCTGGTTGATGTCTTCCTAGTGAGATAATACAGCTTTATTATGTATGTATATATGTGCACACATGTGTGTAAGAAATAATTTTGATAATTAAAAACTAGTGAAAAACATCCTCTCACCTTATCGAAACAATTTGTTTTATTTTTCCTATGAAATGATTGCCTGGAGTAGTAACATTTGCTTCACAACATAAAATTTTAAAAACTGCTACTATAATGAATATGAAAATACTTTGAAATCTTAAAAGAAATGAGAGAGATGCCATGTGTGGACTAAATGGGGTACATGTGAGATAGATCCTCCAAGAATTGGGAAGTAAGTAAGTAACATGAATATATGCAATCCACCCTTATTGAATTCCAGCTGGAAGAAAGTCTCTTCCCAGACCCAGACTCAGCCAATAAAACTAAAATGACCCTTGATGGAGGGAAAATACAGGTAGAGGGTTGGGCATGAAGAGAAGGTGCCATATATAAAAAGGAGAGAGAAATGGTGAAACAGTAGAAATTGCGAAAAGTTGGTGGGCTAGGATATTTTGCTAAAAAATTATTCATTTTCACCCGTAGCCATAGAGTTGTATTTTTTTATGATGATATTGATCTCTCTGTGTCTTGACTACATCTCATTTCCAGTCTTCATGGTGTTTACTTTTGGCTTTTGCTCCTTTCCTTTATCAGAATCATAAGAATCGTGTTTTATTGATATTTTCAAGGAACAAGTTTTTGAAATCGTTTGTCCCTTCTCTTATTTTTCCCCCATTTAAAAATATTTTTAAATTTCCTTTTCTTAACTGTTGTTTAATTTTATTTTTCACATTTCAGTTTTTAGATGAAAAATTAATTAGCAGTTTTTGTTAAATAATGAAGGTAATTACGGCTATAAATTTTCCTCTGATTATAGCTTTAATATGTTCTGGAAGGTTTGTTATGGAGGGTTCTTCTTCAATGCCTTCTAGGCAGGTTTTAATTTCCTTTTTAATTTCCTTTTTGATCAAAGATTATGTAGAAGCTTGCTGCTTCATTGTCGAGTCATTAAGATATTTTTGGTTACCATTTCCTAATTTATTTCTAATTTTATTAGCTTCTGATCAGAGAATATAATTTATAAGAACTCTCCATTTACACATTTTTCTAGTTTTTTTTCCTCAGTGACCACATATGTGACCAACTTTTAAAAATGTTCCATGAGTATTTGAAAAAGTACATTCAAAGATAAGGTGACGTATTCACTTGTTTATTAATTTTCAGTTTGTGTTCTTTTTTTGGAACTAGATCTTTCAATTCCAAGAGAAGTATATTGATGTTTCCACCATAATTGTTTTTCTAGAAAGTTCTTCTTGCTTTAAAAATAAATTTAAGTATTGAGCTTCTGTGGTGATTGGCTCATGCCAGTAATGACTGCTGCTTCTCCAATTATGCCATTTATTATTTTTTGTTGTCCCTTTTGGTCCTATTTGATTCTTTTGCCCTTAAATTATACTTGGCTGATATTAATATTGCCATTTTTACTTCCATTTTGCTTACATTTTCCTGGTATCTCTTTGCTAATTCCATCTATCTTTATGTTATGTTAAAAGTATTTTGGAGAGTGTTCTTTAATGTAACATCTGGCTGTGTTTTGTTTTATAAAGAAATGTGTTGCCTCTGTCTTTTCATGGTAGAATCCTATTCTTTCACATTTTATACGGTGACTGATAAACCTAGTGTGTTACTTGAACCTTATTTTATGTTTACTACTGGATAGATGGTTGTTTCTTCTTTTTCTTTGCCTTGCTTTTCCTATTTATTCCCTTTGCTAATTTGGAAAGTCTGCTCTAGTCTTCCTTGTCATTGATGGTTAATTTCTATTCTCCTGATATAAGTGATATTAATGCCTACTACTCTTTAAAAAAGAGATTCCTCCTCTTTCTCAGGAAAAAAAAAAAAATTCACTGTTTTCTTCCCACTTTGCTGCATTCCAATAAAATGAGATTTCACAAACGTACTGCCATTCTTCTGTCCTCCTTTTTTTTCTTCCCCTAAAGAGGTACTGAAATCTTTTTATTGCCACCATGGTAACCATTTCTCCTAGGCTTGACAGCTGAAGTGTGGTGTTTATTAGCTTTCTAAAGATGAACTTTTTCTTAAAGATGCCCTTCTGTAGTATGCCACTAATTTTGATAATTATACATTGCTATATAGCCTATTCTTATTTCTGAATCTTATTTATATGTACCTATATAGCTTAATAACTATATATGAACTTGTGTATATATGTGTGACATATACGTAGACACAATACGTGTGTGTATATGCAACATGCATATTATATATAACCATTACTCACTCCTTTTCATCTTTATAGGTTTCCGAATTTTCTCATTTGTTATTGGAATAGAGTCTTCTCAGTGCTTTTCTCAGATGGGGTTCAAGGTGATATTCTTGCCAAATCCTTTCCTCTCCTAAAATAACTTCTGTTTGCCCTGAGAGATCAATGATATTTAAGCTGGATGTAAGTTGATCCACTATCCTCTTTTATCCAATGTTGGTGATAAGACATTCTTTTATACGAGATTATTTTTTTCACTTTAAGAGTGTTAGATGTTCTTTTTCCTTAGAGATCAGGATATATTGTTTTCATGATATACCTGTGGCTATGTTTTCTTTCTTTATTTAGCTTGAATCTTAATGAGCATTTTATGTTTATAGGTTGTGGGAAGCAAGAGGGTCTGCACCCCCACAGGCTGCTGTAGAGTTAGAAGTGGGCAGGCTGGCACCTCCCACCTTTCCCATCTTACTGTAGTCTTTCACCTGAAGGAAGGAAATCCCCAGATTTTTGGTCATCTCCCATTTGGCCTTTTGGGGATTCAGCACCTTCACACTGAGTTGACATCAACATTCCCTTAGGGGGGCACGGATCTATATATGCCAGGTTTTCCCCCAGAATCCTGTGTTTTAGGTCCTTAATTGGGCTGTGATGCTGTTCTGCATTTACTTGCTCAGCTTATGAGGTCAAAAGACACACACTTTTATCTGTGCTCAGGACCTCAGTGAAAACCAGAGCTTCACTATATCCATTTGCTGTTTGGCTTGGGGGAGGCAAAGGGATTGGAGCTGAGAGCAGTGACCCAATGGCACCATGCTTGGAATGCCATGTTCCCAAACTTCTTCCCCTCTGGTTGAATGACAGGTATAGTTAGCCATTTAGGCATATGAAGCTGTGTGGGCTAGGCCAGTGGTTTTTGAACTTCGGTGTGCGTATGACTTCCCTCTGGATCTTATTAAAATGCAATGCTGATCCAGTAGGCTAGGGGTGGGGCTCCAAATTCTGCATTTCTAACACACTTCCAGGAGAGACACTGAGGGTCCTCCAACCACTCTTTGAGTACCAAGGCCTTAAAGCCATGAAACAAATGGCTCCTATTTAATCAATTAAAGCAGATGGTCCTATTGAAAATGTAAACAAAGAGAGTTTGGTATAGTAAGTTGACTTTAGCAGAATCTATTCATCAGTGTTGGTGGTAGATGAAGATTAATGTCTAGTAGGAGTGTACAACCTAATAAGATTCCACACATTTCCTAATAATTTCTCATAGATGCATCAGTCAATTTTTTCCCCATATCTTTGTATCATTCTCTCCTGGTAAAGTTTTATTCTTTTTAATCAGTGTTAGAGGTTTTCTTGGATTAAATAAGAAAGAAATCAGTGATTTTCTTTATGGATTATGTTATACATGTCATTTTGAGAACCTCTTGTTATTTGTTCATTTATTCGACAACTATTTACAGAGCACTTATTGTGTGCCTGAGTTTACTCTAAGCTTTGAAACAATGTTTGACTAGATTGCATGCCCAGTGGAACTCTGTCTGTTTATTGATTCATTGATTAGCCATTCAGTATCCATCCCCTTTTCTTGTTAGTGTAACCCAATTATCTTCTTAGAGGTTGCGTTATTTCCAATTTGGTTTAGTCATGCCATAATGGTAAGAATTGTATCACGTTCTCTTACAAAGAATTTGAACTGCTCTTTGAAAGTTTTTTCTTTGGGTGGGTGTTTTACAACCTTGGCTACACAGTGATCTCTTAGGGTGGGGGAGGATAAAGTATCAAATATTTCGGTCCCACCTCCAGATATTCTGATCTGATTGGTTTGTGGCATGGCCCAAGCATCAGGTTTTTATAAAGCTCCCCATAAGCAATTTTAATGTGCAACCCAAATCGGAGAACCCCTTCCTTAGATCTTTACTCTCGCTGACCCAGTAGGGTCAAGCAGGGGGACTATGACCTCAGCTTGTCCAGCTAGCCTCCCTCCCAGAACCCTCAAACTTGAGAGCAGACAGAAGAACCATTTTGCAGCCGCACCCAAACCTGGCCATGCTGTATTCTCTGCTCTGTACTTTCTCTGCGTCTGTCATTCCAAGCCTTTGAGCTCCCGCATACCTTATCAGTAAATAACCTTTTGCTTAAACAGAGCAGTTATTTTCTGTTGTTGACAGCCAAAGAATCTCAACAGAGACAACCCAGGAGCTTTTCATCCCTCCATGTAACTGCCCAGGGCCCTCAGTCTGCTAGGAGGATCATGGTCTCCGAAGCTGGTGTCATGCTCCTCACTGCACAGAAGGAAAATTCCGAAGACAGAAGGCAGGAGAACCAACCAGGCTCTTATCAGAGGGGTTAGGGACTCCGAATTCACATTTGTTCCTTCAGGTGTGTTTCTTTGCTCAACCAGTCATTACCACCCTTAACAATCTGTTTTTTGTTTATTAGTTTTCAGGAAAAATGTAAAGATGACAGAAAAAAAAGGTCCTACTTAATTGGATGGACAAGTCAAAAAGCATATGACTGAGGAGAAAACCCAGGAAACATGCCATAGTGCCAGACAAGGGGAGCACAGGCGTCTGTTTACAGCATAAACGTGGAGAACTCTCTGTCTCAAATACACATTTTTTTTTAAAGATTTTATTTATTTATTTGACAGAGAGAGAGAGATCACAAGTAGGCAGAGGCAGGAAGAGAGAGAGGGGGAAGCAGGCTCCCCGCTGAGCAGAGAGCCCGATGCGGGGCTCGATCCCAGGACCCTGAGATCATGACCTGAGCTGAAGGCAGACGCTTAACCCACTGAGCCACCCAGGCGCCCTCAAATACACATTTGCATGGAAACCAAAATATAAATGGATGAGGAAGACATAGGATAGTAGAAGTTGCTCTGTGACGGTTACTATTTCTCTGACACACTCATTTGGTATTTTAGGTCAGGTTCCCTGGGAGTGCTCCATTTATCGAAGGCAGGTGCCCTGGACATCCTGTGGGGAGGTGAGAGAAGCAGGACGTGATGGGGCAGGAGAAGGAGCTGTGGTTGACCAGACTCCATTGTGGTCACAGCTGGAGTTTGGCCTCAGCCTGATCTCACAGGGAGCTCTGGAGTGTGAAGAAAACCACAAAGTTGAGGCAAGGGGGCTGGTCTTTTGTGCCCCCATATCAATTAGTCATTGGTAATTCTCTCAGGCATTTCTGGGGGAACAGGCAAATTCTCTGGAGAAGGGGGCAACCCTGAATTCCTAGCCGCCAGTACTCACAGGAGCTGGGAGGTGGGGGGCACCTGATGTTGAAGGTCATCTAACAGCAGCTTCTACACCTGGATAAACATTGCTGGTTGCACCATGCCTCAGTATTTACATTTGTGAAATGCAATAAATAGTCCTATAGCGCATATAACTTTAACACTGAATTATTTTGTAGATCAAGAAATTAAGCCCTATTCCTTTCTTTGCATACCTCAAAAAAAAAAAAAAATGCCTTCTTCTTAATGCACCAGCTACTGCTTGAGAAATCACCTTTATCTTGAAACTTTGATTCTAGTCGAAATGCAAAGTCTAGCAGAGGAATACCACCTTGAATACTTTAACATTTACTAATACGCTGAGAGTTGAGAGCTCCAGATTCCAGTTCTGCCTGCGTGGGTCTCCAGCAATAGGAGTTTGCAAAAATGCTTCCCCCTTTCTGGGCATCACATTCTTCATTGAGAAAAGTCCAGGCTCAGCGTAAACGATTTCTGAGTTACTTTTGAACTCTGGAAACTTGTCAGTGGCTGATTTGATTTCTCATTTCCTGCAGGGAGGAGTCAGAGATAATATTTTTGTTTACAAAGAACAAGTTTTCATCTTGAAGCCTTTAATACAAAAGCAGGAGAAAGAAATGTAATAGCGCCAAGGTAACGGCAGCCTTGCTTTGTTTGGATTCAGGGTCTCTGATACGACATATTGGATGTGTCAATGGAATGTGATTTATTTTGCTTCATAACATTTGAGAACAGATATTTGGTATTTCATCCAAGGAAAGCAATTTGCAGAAACCTTTTAGAAGGTGGCTGGAGCATCAGTAATCGCTGCCATTTCTTTATGCCAACATTTCCTTAAAGCTCCACAATCTTTCATGTTAATCATCCCTCCCAGCAGGGCTTTGGAGCAGGGCACCCACCCCTCAGAAATGAGGTTCTATTTTTAAAGTCCACCAGCCAACAAACTCCCTATTAATCGTGTGAAATCTGCTCAGATGGCTGCTCTTCTGGGTTCTCTGTGCCCAACCCCCCCTCCCCCCCAAGCCCCATCTGCACAACCCTCCCCCGGAAGATATTTTTAGCTCCTAGCAGCTACATCCTCCAGAATTACTAGGCGGATGCTACACTTTGCTCTCAAGTATACTTTTTAGAGCTTAGGGTTTTCATTCCTAATATTTTTCAAAAAGATTAAGGATGCTGTTCCCTAATACAGGTGCCTGAAGAATTAGTCTGGACTTTGAAGCCTCTATCTACCTCAGAATCCTTTTCTCTTCCAAGAAGATAAATACCCTATTTATTCAAAGGTGCTTAGTCTTTTACTTGTGTGAGTCAGCAGTGATTTTGACCCATTGTTCCAGGCAGTCTCTCTAGGGCAGCCTTGGGAACTATTTTGGGAGTGGGGAAGTCTGGGATCTCCCACTTGCATACATTTCCCCTAAGGGTTCAAATCTGACATCAGTAAACACAGCTGCCTCTCTGAGACCACTGTGTTAGGACATAGCAATTATGGTCTAAGAGCACAACGTGGTACCCAGGAAGCTACAATCATCATAATATTTTCAAGCATCTGTGGGAATTCCAAGGAATACTGTGTGCATAATAAGAATCTGACTAGCAAATATGAATAGCAGTACTTAATTAGCCAGCCTCCACAACAAAAACTATATTGGTTAGCATGTTATTACCTGTTTTGGTTTGTGGGTTGTAGTCCTTTAAAATGTTTTTAAGTAGGCGGTAGATGTACATGGAAAAAAATTCTAGGAAAAAGATAAACAGTGGAAGTAGTTCCCTTCTTATATCGCTTCCCTGATCTCCTTACAAATGTTTTTGTGTGTATGTTTCTATATATTATATCATATACATATTACATTATATTACACACATATATACATATACACATTTAAAAAGATGCACGTACATAAGGTGACTCGTCATTGTTTTGCCACAAATATTTTGCACATTGTTTTGCATCTTCCTTTTCTCACTAAACATTTTATCCTGGAGAGCACTCCATATCAAAACATAGAATCTTGTCTCCTTTCTCGTAAACGGCAATCGGGCACCTGAATGAGCCAGAATTCATTTAACAAATCCTGGAAACTGGCTTCTAATTGGCAAAAGGTACCACAGGAGAATGAGAAGTGCTTCTTCTCTACCAAGTGTCAGGTTAATTACTGTTTGGTTCCTTAGGGGCTGCTCTTGGAGTTTCTGGGAATTCTGTTTTTGATTGGGCCACATCCTCTTCCCATTCCCGTGCTCTTTCCTTTCTCTTTTGTCTACAAAACCTTCTGCAAATCCAGGTGATTTCTGCCTGGTGATATTCTTGAAAACCAGCCCAAAATGCCTCCTGAGGGTGCGTGCTCCATAAATACATGAGTAACTCCCAATGGAAGTTCCCCGATTGTTTAGGTAAGGTGTGTTTGTTTCTCTGGCTTATGTTTCCTAGGGTCTGTATTTGACTGAAACAGCAGTCTTCTATTTGTTCTTCTTGCTCAGAGCCTGTGGTGTATTTTCTCTAGTCTGGACACTGTTCCAGGAACCACAGGAGAGATGCATCCTCGCAGAAACTTTGGCATGTGTTGAACAATGAGCCGTGCGAAGTGATGGAGCCAGGGACCCTGCAGGAGCCCAGAAGGGCTGGATGGCAGCTGTTGGGTGGCCCCGATGATTTTGGGAGCTCAGGTACCCAGGCCGACTGCCGGTGCTGTCTCCTGTCTGCGGATGAAGCGAGAGGACTCTTCAGTGAAAAAGCACAGCTGGCTCTGAGGTAACATTTTCTAAAGCAGCCTTGGCATCCGACTACATTTACCTGCCTTGGTTTGCAGAAGGAAACGAGACTGCTGCTTCTACCCCATTTCCCTCAACACATTGTAGGTCTTGAGGCTTATGTGAATTGATGTCTGGACTGACACATTCTTGGGAAGAGCATCCCAACACACCAGCAGATGGCTGGCACACCTGTTTTCCTGAATCTTGGTTCAAAAAACAATCCAGCATTTCACTTGTTCAGGATTTCTGTGTCAGATTTTGCACCTTTCCTAGAGACCATGTAGAAAGATAAAGCAAATTCTTTGTAAACATAAATTATTGTCAATTAAAAATAATATATTAGAGTTTCTCATGTTTTTCAAATGACAACTCTCTTAAACTGGGTTCTTAGAAACAGAAGCTGAGCTAGTGATTTTGGTACAAGTGATATATTGGTAGAGGGAATTGATCTCAGAAGGAACCTGCATGGGAGCAAAAAAGCAAGATGGACAGGGAAGAAGTCAGGCATGGATATAGGCTCTACTGGAATCTACGTTGGCTTGATCTCACCTGAAAGTTCTGGAAAATGAAGTGTACCATGTAGCTGCTCCCCTTGAGGTCAGGAGCTAGTCTTTGCTACTCATATATTGGTCAGTCATCATCTGTCCCTGAAAGGAGGGGAAAACCACCAGGCATTTTTAGGAGGCTCTCGAGATGGCAGTTCTCCTGCAAAGGGCATAACTTAACTATTAGCACCCAGCAGTCAAAGCAATGGGAAGATGGGTACACCAGCCTGGTCAAAAGGATCCAGGTGGAGACGCACAGCACTGCTACAACCCATAGTATAAAGGTAAGCCCTCTGCATTGTGACTTACACAAATAGAGCTATGTACTAAAAATAAAAGCAAAAAAAAGAAAAAAAAATCCCAAATAATGCTTATTTATCCACTTGTGGGTCATTGTGAATAATTTGAATGCTTTTTATTTTATTCTAGTCTATTTTAATTCATTAAAAAATTGGTCGTCATGGCCCACTATTAGGTGGTGACCTGCAGTTTGTAAAATGTTGATTTATAGATAAATACTATTTAAAAGGCAATCATTAGGGCACCTGGGTGGCTCAGTTGGGTAAGCAGCTGCCTTCAGCTCAGGTCATGATCACAGGGGGCTGAAATTGAGCCTTATGTTAGGCTCTCTGCTCAGTGGAGTTTGCTTGTCCCTCTCCCTCTGCCTGCTGCTCCCCCTGCTTGTGCTCTCTCTCTCTGTCAAATAAATAAGTCTTTAAGAAAATAAAAACGATAATTTTTTTAAAGTGATTTAATTAGATCTTTAATCCTGATACATTTTTAGGGACACTTCTGATATCACATAACCGGAGTGACCATCAAATTGATCATCCAAATTGGGACCCTTTTATTTACAATTATGCCAGAACAGCAGGCATTTACCAGGCCTGTCCTGAAACAAACCAGCATGAATATTCCTGCTACTAAAAGCTACTAGAGGTTTTGTTTTTGTTTTTGTGTTAACTAAGTATCTGTGAACCACTTATTGTATATATTGAGCTGGCAATAAGATATGAAACAAAATCGAAAATATCTTCTTTTGAGGAAGCAGATATGAATAAAATATAGCCACATAAGTAAAGGAAACCCAGCGACTGTATTATGAAGAAGTTGGTTTCCATGAAGGGGATTTGAAAGAAACAGGGAAAGCCTCCCAGAGGAAATGATATTTGAGTCCTCCTGAGATTCAAAGAACAGATAAAGATATAACCAGTAAAGGGGTTAGGAAGGACCATTCCAGTCTGATGCAACAGCTCATGCAAAGGCCCTGTGGCTATAAAAAGCATGTTGGGCATGAGTGATTAGAAGGTGTACCCTGTCATTGATTTTATCTGCTGGTCTTCATTTTATTTCCTTTATCCAATAGCATATTCTAGTACCTGGGATATATCAGGGAATATGACAGTTAAGTTTCCTGTTTTCTTTGGATTTATATTCTGGAGTATGTACATGCAGGTGGTCAACAGGTAATAAAATAGAAAAGAAATAGAAAAGAATATAGTGACAAGAACCAGGAAGAAAATATAATATAGTCACAGGCTGGAAAGTGGCTGTGTGGTTAGGGAAGAGTGTCCCAGAGAGGGAACACTTAAACTGGGACAGAATGACAAGAAGGGGCCGGGAAAATCTTGATGCAGAACAGTCTAGGCAATAAATCAGCCAGTGCAACATCCCTGGGATGAGAATAAGCATGGTGAGTCTCAGGAACTGAAATAAGAGTTTTTTAAAAAAACATTTAGACATTTAGAGCAAAGAGGAGAGGTGAACGTCAGTCATGCAGGGTCTTCAGGCAGTATTGAGGATTCTGGAGTGTACCCCAAGTCCACTGTGAAATCCTGGGAGAGCTTCAATAGGGAAGTGGCAGTGTGAAATTTGTATTTTCAAAGTTGACTGATTGCTGTGAGAGGAATGGACGGTAGAGGCAAAGAGTAGAACCCAAGAGGCTTGGTAAGAGGCAAGAGACCAAAGGGGCTTGGACTAGGGTGGTGGCATGGAAGATGGAGAGAACTGGATGAATCATGATATATTTTGAAGGTAGAACCAACTTGTGGCAGGAAGGAGCAACATCAAGAATACAACTGTGTTTTTGCTGGGTCACATTATCTCAATCTTTTCATCTCAGGGAGCAAAAGAGAAAGTGAAATTATGGTGGTAATGAATAAAAAAAATTGGAGCATTTCAAGAAGGAAGGAGATTGAATTGTCTTGTGAGCTACTGAGTGACCATTGGTATTAGCAACAGACGATCATCCTCAACATTGTAAAGATCTGTTTCAGTGGAATATTGGTGACAAAATGATGACTGGACATATCACTCCTCTCTAAGGATATAGATGACATTTTATTTAAAAAAAATTTCTTGTTGTAGGGGTGCCTGGGTGGTGCAGTTGGATAAGTGGCCAACTCTTGGTTTCCTCTTAGGTCATAATCTCAGTGTTGTGAGATCAAGCCCTGCATCAGGCTCCATGCTCAGCAGAGTCTGCTTAAGACTCTCTCTCCCTCTCCCTGTGCCCCCCCCCCCCACTCCATGCTCTCCCTCTCTTTCTCTCTTTCAAATAAATAAATAAACCTTGAAAAATATTTCTTGTTGTGGTAAAAAAATACATAATTTACTATCTCAATTATTTTAAGTGTACAGTATAGTAGTCTTAGATCTCTAGAACTTTTTCATCTTGCTGAATTGAAACTTTATATTCATTGATAAACATCTCTTCCTTTCCCCCCTCCCTCAATCCTGGCAACAACCATTCTATATTCTAAGAGTTTTACTATTTTCAATACTTCCTATAAATGTAGAATCATGAAATATTTGTTATTTGTGACTGGCTTATTTCACTTAGCATAATATCCTCAAGTTTCATCCCTGTTGTCGCATATGACAGGGTTTCTCTCTTTGTAAAGGCCGAATAATATCCCATTGTATGTTTAGACCACATTTGTTTTTCCTTTTTTTTTTTAAAGATTTTTTATTTATTTGACAGAGAGATACACAGCAAGAGAGGGAACACAAGCAGAAGGAATGGGAGAGGGAGAAACAGGCTTCCCACTGAGCAGGGAGCCTGATGCGGGGCTCGCTCCCAGGACCCTGGGATCATGACCTGAGCTGAAGGCAGACGCTTAATGACTGAGCCACCCAGGAACCCCACATTTGTTTTTCCTTTACCATTCATCTGTTGATGGACATTTAAGTTGCTTCCATCTCTTAGCTATTTTGAATAATGCTCCATTGAATATGGGTGTACAAATATCTCTTCAAGGTCATGTTTTCAATTATTTTGGGTAGATACTCAAAAGTGAGATTTCTGGATCTATGGTAATTGTATTTTCATTTTTGAGGACCATCATAGTGTTTTCCACAGCGGCTGCACCATTTATTTTCCTGGTGCAGCAGGAAACAGGAGTGCATCAGTAATGCAGGAGTGAATCAGTAATGATGTGGAGAAATTAGAACCCTTGTGCAACAGTGCACAAGGGTTCTAATTTCTCCACATCATTACTGATGCAATCTCTTTGCTAGTAACTGATCTGTTCATTTTTGGTAGATTGTGTATTTCTAGAAATTTATTCATTTATTCTAAGTTGTCAAATTTGTTGACGTATTTGTTGGTGTATGTTGTACATAGTGGTCTCTTATGATCAACTGTATGTCTGTGTTATCAGTTGTAACATCTCCTCTTTCATAATTTATGATTTTATTTATTTGAGTATTCTCTTTGAGGCTAATTAAAGGTTTGTCAATTATGTTTATCTTTTCAAAGAATGAGCTTTCAGTTTTATTGATCTTTTCTATGATCTTTTCTAATTTCTGTTTCATTTATTTCTGCTCTAATCTTTGTTATTTCCTTTCTTATACAATTTTGAGCTTCATTTGTTCTTCTTTTTTTAGTTCCTTCAGGTGTAAAGTTATATTGTTTATTTGAGACTTTTCCTGTTTCTCGAGGTAGGCATTTATTGCTATGAACTTTGCTCTTAGAACTGTTTTGCCTGCTTTCCATTAATTTTGTATGTTACATTTTCATTCTCATTTGTCTTTTTTTTTTTTTTTTCATTTTCATTTGTCTTAACTTTTTTTTAATGTCTCTTTTGATTCCTTTCTTGGCCCACTGTTTGTTCAGTAGCATGTTAGACTTCCACATATTTGTGAATTTTCCAGTTTTCTTCATGTAATTAATTTCTAATTTCATGCTATTATGTTTGGAAAAATGCTTGATACGATTTCAGTCCTTTTAAATTTTTTGAAACTTTTTTTATGACCTAACAAATGATCTATCTTGGAAAAACGTTCCACGTGCACTTGAGAAGAAAATGCATTCTGTTACTTTTGGATGGAATGTTCTGTAATATCTGTTAAGTCCATTAGGGCTAACATGTCATTTAAGGCCCAAGTTTCCTTATTGATTTTCTGTCATGATGATCTATCCACTGATGTAAGTGGGGTATTAAAGTCCCCTACTATTATTGTATTGCTGTCTCTTTCTCCATTTAGGTCTGTTAATATTGGCTTTATATATTCAGGTGCTCCTATGTTGGATGCATAAATATTTACAAATGTTATATCCTCTTGTTGGATTGACCCCTTTATCATTATATAATACCCTTCTTTGTCTCTTATTACAGCCCTTGTTTTAAAGTCTATTTTGTCTTATGTAACTATAGGTACTCCAGTTTTCTTTCAGTTCCCATTTGCATGGAATGTATTTTCCATCCTTTCACTTTCAGTGTGTGTGTTTCTTTACAGCCAAAGTAAGACACTTGCAGGCAGTGTAAATGGGACTTGTTCCTTTTTTTTTTTTTTTAATCTATTTATCCACTCTATATTTTTTTGATTGGAGAATTTTAGTCCATTTATATTTAAAGTAATTATTGATAAGTTGGTACTTATTTCCATTTTGTGAATTGTTTTCTTGTTTTTGTAGTTCTTCTCTGTTCCTTTCTTCTCTTGTTCTTTTCCTTTGTGGTTTGATGACTTTCTTTAGTAGTATGGTTATATTTCTTTCTCTTTCTCTTTTGTGTATTTACTATAGGTTTCGTTTTGTTGTTACCATGAACCTTACATATAACAACTTACATCTTTAACAGTCTGTTTTAAGTTAATAACAACTTAAATCTGATCCCATTTAAAGTTCTACATTTTTACTCCCCCCACCAACATTTTATGTTGTTGATGTCACACTTTACCCTTTTTTATCTTGTGTAACCCTTAACTAATCATTTTAGTTATTTTTACTACTTTTGTCATTTAATCTTCATACTAGATTTATAAATGTTAATCCACTATCTTTACTATATATTTATCTTTCTGGTGAGATTTATCCTTTTGTGTGTGTTCTTTTTACTAATTAGCATCCTTTATCTTCAGTTTATAAAAGTCCTTTAACATTTTTTATAAGGCCTGTTTAGTGGTGATGAACTTTTTTAGCTTTTGCTTGTCTGGAAAATTCTCTTCTTCAATTCTGAATGATGATTTTCTCAGTTAGAGTGTTCTTGGTTGGAAGTTTTTTTCTTTCAGCATTTTGAATGTATCATGTCACTCCTTTTTGGTCTGCAAATTTTCTTCTGAAAAATCTGATGATTGTCTTTTGAGGATTTTTTTTTTTTTTTTTTTATATAACAAGTTGTTTTTCTCTTGCTGCTTTTAAAATTCTCTCCTTCTCTTTAACTTCTAATCTTTTAATTATAATGTGTCTTGGTGTAGGTCTCTTTGCTGGTTTCTTTTTCAGGAGCTCATAATCTCTTTCTCCCTCTGGTGTCTGTCTTTAGTTCTGCAGGTTCTCTCGTATTAAAATAACTCAAGGAGTTCTCTCTTTTTTTTCCTCAACATTCCCTGGACATCCAAAGCATGCCAGATCTTCACCAGTGCTCAGAGTCAGACAAGGTGGGAACCAGTCCCTCTGGCAGAACCCTGAAAAGCTAGAATGTTGGACATACATTCCACTTCTCCTCCTGCCCACCCTTCAACACCCCCACTCCCACCACAGAAAAGCGTGCATTTATTTCTAATCGTGCTGAGCTGTACCAGCTTGGGGAAAGTGTTACGTGGGAGAAACGAAATGCTTTTTCTAACCCATTTCAATGTGGTCATTCTTGGCTTTGAACGTACCTAGGGTGCTGCCACTTCTTAACTGGTTTCTGGAGTTATGAAAGCTTTTGGACTGTATATTGTTATGTCAGTGTATCTGTGGGGGTACAAAGCCAGGGCCTTCCTATTTTGTCATCTTGCTGTACAGACAAGATTTTAAATGAAATAACGTTGTGGCAGAGAAAAGAGGGGAAGATAGCTGGAAGTTGTGAAGACCAGAGAAAAACATCTTTAATGTTTCAGGTACTAGAACATATTGCATGCTGATGAAAATATACCAGTTAAGATTAAGAGACTGATAATTCTGTACACTAGAGCAATGGTTTTCAAACTTTTGTGTGCATTAGGAACATACTGCAAGCTTGTGAAAACATACATTGTTGCACTCCATTCTAGGATTCTGATTCAGTAGGTCTGGGATGGGGCCCTAGAATTTGCATTTCTAACAGTTTCCCAGTTAATGATAAGGTAGCTGGTCTAGTGACCACACTCTGGGGGCTACTACTCTAGAGGAAGGAGGGGAATGGTGTCATTGAGAAGAGAGGAGCTTGGATGCAGAAAATGTGGATCAGTCTCTCTTGGCTCTGCTGTTTCAGGGTCACTGAGTGTTAATACTGGTCAGTGTTGGTCACATCAGTGTTGGTCAGTCAACCAACTTAAGTGGTATGTTTTGTTGCATGATTACAGAAACTGTAGGACTAATAGAGTACTCATTTTAAACATTTTCCTCCATTGTCTATATAACCGTATCTGTTCTTCTCAGATCTCTTCCCATGCAAATACAGAACATGAGGTCATTTATATATTTCACACAGCTCAGTTCACCCTCAGACATATGAAATTCCTTTTCCTTTGCCCAGAATTCTCACCTCTCTCACAATTTTTTCAGATTCCTGTAAACTTCTAATCTTCTCCTCAGGTAGCAATTTAGAGCAGGTGTAGTGATTTCTCTGACAGGATCAGTGAGACTTGAGAGGAACTCCAGGGACATGGACCTCATCAGCTTGTCGACAGAGATTCCAGCATTGGCCATGTTTTAATTTTTGTAGCAATTCACACATCAGGGAAACCAGGCCCCTGGTAAGCTCAGTGAAGTGCTAAAAGTTTCAAAAACATGGTTACAGCCCAAGGGTTTTGACAGAATCTGAATATTGCCTTCTCAACCCACCATAGGATGATTATATTAGCTACACACACACAAAAAATAAACACAGTAAACCTATGATGTGCAAAGAAATATGTCAAAATGTTCACACTTTAAAACTTATCTCATCAGGGAAAACTTTTTTTTTTTTTTAGAAGAAAAATCAGCAACTTTTGGTTAAAAAAAAAAATAATCTCTCTCTATGCAAGCTGCATCTGTTCAGGCGTCTGTCTTCTCCTGTCAGATCTGCTTGAGTTGAAATTCCCAATGTGTTCAAGTCCTTCAAGTTCTTTCAGAGTCTGAGAGTATGGAATGTACTGAGCACCCAACCACAGTGAATTGAAGTGGAAATGAAAGGAAATCCATTTGAAGACGTTTTTCCCTCCCTCTCCCCCACCGTTTGATGTGAAGAAAGGAGCTCAACTTCCAGTGTGGTGATAATGGAATTTCTTTTCCAGTCACATTCCTTATCATATAATCCAACTGAGTCTTAATCCTTCCTACTTTCTTTATACTCTCTGATGTAGGCCCCACACAGGGGAAGCCTGCACTGGAAAGAGAAAAGCAAAGCAAAATGTTTTACATCAAAATAAAAACAAACAAAAGGATGTGGAGTGGAGGCAGGTGGGGAGTAAAAATTATAAAGCCTTTTTTATAGTACATCTCATTACTTCGACTATATTCTAGAAAATCTATATCAAAAATTTCTTTGAAAAGAAATGGTATAAATAATCACTATTATACAAAGTATGAAATAGAATTATAATATCTGTTTGACGTTAGGTTATAAGATATCTAATATCAAATTATAAAACATTTACATTATAAACTAATTATAATAATATTATATTTTATAGCAATCATAAGTCAATTATATACCAGTTGTCAAATATATTTTAAGTATATACTATAATATTAAACAGAATAAAAGAAATACTTAAAATCAAACTCAGTGTTAAAGTTGAGTCCTAAGAAATGATCCTGAATTTATTATTTGAGACATTTTTTAAAAAGATTTATTTATTTATTTGGGGGGGCAGAGAGAGAGAACTTTCAAACAGACTCCCTGCTGAGCGTGGAGTCCAATGCAAGGCTGGATTCCATGATGCATGAGATCATGACTTGAGTGGAAACCAAGAGTTGGTTGCTTAACCAACTGAGCCATCCAGGTGCCCTAAGACAGTTTTTTGATCTCTTCCTTTTTCCCAGTTTATACTCTCAGCATAATGAGATAGACTGTAGAGAAAAATAAATACTTTCAAAGGATAACTTGGAAGACCAGTTTCAGTCCTTTCCCTAAATATTATCATTAGCCAACATTTCTAAGGTTAAAATTAGCAGGGAAATGAAGTGAATCAATTTAGAACAAATGAACTTGGAATTTCTTTGAAAATTTTGAAACTCAATATAAACTCAGGTATTCATCATTGACCATCTCCTACATAAAGAGCTCTGTGCAAGGCTTTGAGATTTAAAGAACTGTCATCTCCCAACCTGCCCTCCCAAGGAGCTTGTAGTCTAGTTCACCAGAACAAAGGATGCCAGCCGAATCCATGGGTGATGAATGATAAAACCATACAGTGGAAAATAAGGTCCCTATCAACCAGAGTAGCCCAAAAATAGCTTTGAAGGTGTCAAAGTATGGCTTAAATGGATTGAGAGAAGGCAATAAGAGGTGACAATTCAGATGGGTAAGAGGAAAGGCAGAAACTAATTTGGAAGATGTTAGAAGTTAGATAAGGCATCTATTGGCCAAAATCAAAACTGATTTTGTTAGAGACCAGTATCCAACTCTTAGGAAATGGCTGTGCTCTCTTCTAGGATTTTTATGGTTCCAGTTCTCCTGTATAGGTCCTTAATCTATTTTGAGTTTATTTTTGTGTATGGTGTAGGAAAGTGGTCCAGTTTCATTCTTTTGCATGTAGCTGTCCAGTTTCCCCAGCACCATTTGTTAAAGACCCAAAGGATACAAGACCACTAATTCAAAAGGAAATATGCATCCCTATCTTTATTGCATTATTTACAAGAGTCAAACTATAGAAGCAGTCCAAGTGTCTGTGAATAGATGAATGGACATATATATACACACACATACATATATATTATATAATATATATTATTATATATATTATTGTATTATATAATATGTAATATACTATATCTATCTCACATTTTCCACTATATATATCACATTTTCCATATATATATGGTGGAATATTAGTCATGAAAAAGAATGACATCTTGCCATTTGCAACAATATGGATGGAGATCGAGAGTATAATGCTAAGTGAAATAAGTCAGTCAAACGTAAATACCATATCATTTCACTCATACATGAAATTTAAGAAACAAAACAAATGAACAAAGGGGAAAAAAGAGGACAAACCAAGAGACTCTTAACTGCAGAGGATAAGATGGATGGTTACTGGAGTGGAGGTGAGTGGGGGAGGGGATGGGTGAAATAAGTGAAGGGGATTAAGAGTACAGTTATCATGATGAGCACTGAGTAATGTATAGAATTGTCGAATCACTATATTGTACACCTGAAACTAATATAACACTGCATGTTAACTACACTGGAATTAAAAAAAAAAAAACTATAAGGAAATGGAGGTACAAAAGGCTGAGTGACCTGTACAATACCTAATTTGTTTCAGAACTGAAGTAGCCCAACTTCCATTATCAACTTTACATTTCAAGAGTTTCCCTACTTTTTAATTCTAATTTCTTTTTGTAATGGCATTTTTGAATGCTTTGCAACAGGAATGGCAGATAGAGTTAATCTCAGCTATTCATTATATTTGATTGGTAATAGCAATTGGCTGCTTAGATCACTTGTTAAAAAGGATTTGGAGGCATTTGAGGCTCAGCTAGGCCAGCATGAGATCTGCCTTTGTTTTGTTTTGTTTCGTTTTAAAGATTTTATTTTATTTATTTGACAGAAAGAGAGAGAGAGAGAGATCACAAGTAGGCAGAGAGGCAAGCAGAGAGAGAGGGGGAGGCATGCTCCCCGCCAAGCAGAGAGCCCAATGTGGGGCTGGATCCCAGGACTCTGAGACCATGACCTGAGCCAAAGGCAGCGGCCCTAACACACTGAGCCACCCAGGCGCCCTGAGATCTGCCTTTGAATATCAATGTCTGCCATGTACAAGGAAGGGAGGAAGCTGTGACACACGTGCCTTGCATTTTGTCTTGGCTATGGGATCCTGGGTAAGACACTCTTGGCACAGTGAAAATTGTGGCTACTGAAGTTAGTTCTGAGATACAAGAGAAAATAGTTCAGTTCTTCAGTGCCAGAATAAGAGAGAGCATTGGGGAGAAAGTTCTGGGCAGATAGCCACTTCCTGTTTTCTTACCCAAGTCCCGAGGGAAAAAAGAGGATGGTATTACTAATAATGTATTTACACATCTTGGGAGTTTATAAGACATATTTAGATTCGTTATTTCATTTGATTCTCACAAGGGACCAGTTATCAATACCAGTATTCCCATATTACAAATAAGGACGTTGAGGTTTAGAGAAGGAACATTGGGCAGTACAGCTATAAAGAGGTGAAAAAATTAGAATGACTTCTTGAGGTTCTGACCTGCTTATCCATGTTCATTTCCTGTTTATTCATCACAGTATAGGTAGCATGTGTTGTGGAGCTTGATTTCTCATCTTCAGATCCTGCTCCTCTGCTAACAGATCTGTAGTCTTAGGCAAACTGTAATCCTTCCATGTCATTGTTTCCTCATCTATACAGTGGAGATGATGGTAGTGCTGATCACAGGAAGCTGTGAGGGTCCCATTGGTCAGTAGTCTGATATACAGTGACTGCAACAGATGAGTTAGCCTTTATTGTTACCTCATTCATTTCTTGCGTTGGTAGTGATCTGTTTTGCTCTTCCGCAGATAAGTTTTCCTTCATTTAAACACATTTTCTGATTACCAAGGTAATGCATATGTACTGGGGAAAACTGGCAAGATGTGGAAAACTGCTGAAAAAAGATTTTAAAATACCCTCCATTTTATGACATATACATTTTTACCTGAATAGGTGAGCTTACATTTGGGTGGGCTGTAGACTGGGAATCGGTCATGGTAATGAGGGAAAATATTTTCAAACCGAATATATGAGGCATGAACCCAGAGGGTGAGGTTGAAAATGCCAGATCTCAGTTGATTCCTGTGAAATTGCCTTTTCTTAGATCTAAAAGCCAAGAGAGTTGCCATAATTTTATGCATCTGAGACTACTTTTTGATGATGACCCAGTAATACTCCTTTACATGGTACAGCTAATTTAAAATTTAAGCTGATTATAAAGCCAGAAAGTTTCCCCCCTTTAACTCCAGAGTATTTTGCAGAGGTCCTGGAGGATTTCTCTGATGCTAACTTGGTTATCTCATCTCACCTGTGCACTCAACTTGGCTGAAACTGGAGTGTAATTTACTCATCACGTAAAATGTGAAGCCTGTTAAAAATTATTTAGCATTCATATTCAAAAGCCTTGCCTGTTACCATTTTAACAGGTTCACATATGTTTTTCAGGCCAGTGTTTTACATGAGGAAACGGCTACTTCTTCTGCTTATCATATATCATTGGATGTAAGACATTGATTGTAAGTAAGATTCACCACTTTTTTATAGGCCATTAAGAAAATGCTGCCAGATAATTTTAAGAGACTGTCAATTTTAAGATGCATCCCAATTTCAGAGAGGTTAAAATATGAAAAATGAGCATCTTCGAACTAATGAAATGTGTAATGTATTTTATACCTTATGAAGAAATTCTTCGGGTACATTTGATCCTTTGAAGCTTGTATAGATTTTTCCTCAGCTTTCACCCTGTGGACAGCCTTCAGTTATGAATTATCTTATTTAGAATGGACCCCTGGCTATGAGGGCACATAAAGAACCTTTATCATTATCAATTCATAAGTGAGAATCACTGGGAATGATCTCCTGGCACAAGAACTAAACACACCCAGCAGCTAAGAATAGAATTATGTTCTTCACTCCCTTTTGTGATTCTCAGTCATTGGGTGTCACATGGAGATCAACAAGTTGCATGACCCACCCCTCCAGCCCCCAACACACATGTAAAATGGACAGAAAATAAGTCTTGTTGAATGTATCTAGAGGGATAAGCTATTGGAAGTAATTTCTCTCTTATCTATGCTGTCAGGGAAAAGAAGATATGAACTGAACTCCCCCTCCCTACTTTACATGGCTGTGATGGTTTGTTTCATGTGTGTACCTGACTGGGGCTAAGGGATGCCCAGGTAGCAGGTAAATAAAATTTCTGGGTGTGTTTGTGAGAGTGTTTTCAGAAGAGCCAATCCTTCATGATAAATCTCTTTCTATTGATCTCTATAAACTCTTTTGGTTCTGTTTCTCTGGAGAACCTTGACTAAAACATCACTCAAGAGTAGAGAAGATATTACACTGGAGTATAGCATCTTTGGGTATAGGGAGACAAGATAAAGAAAACCTCCACCTGGGCCTTGGTTGGGAAGATTAAGCTTATTCTGGAATTAAGTTGATGTTTCTGGGAGTAAGAGGGTTGCACGTTGAGAGGCTGTGATGTGTTACAATAATTATGCCCAACTGTTTATATCTGTGTCCATGCCCTTTGCAATATGACTCTGCATCTAGTTTCCGCCTCTTGAATCTGGCCTGGTTCTGTGACTTGCTTTGACTAATAGAATGTGAAGGAAGGGACAGTGAGCTTGTACTGAGCCTAGACCTCGAGAGGCCTTACACACTGCTACTTGTTCTCTTGGTGTCTCTATTGTGGTCCTGTGGTAAACTTGGGATAGCCTGTTGGAGGATGAGAGAACACATTCCGTGTGGAGGAGACACGAATCATTTCAGTTGTCCCAGCTGAGACTCCAGGGATGCAATAGGGTACACCCAGAATTAGCAAGCATCCTACCTGACCTGCAGCTGACCTCAGATACATGAGGGAACACAGCAAGACTAGAAGACTAGAAGATCTCCCCAGCTGATTTCAGTTTCGCTTGCTAACCTATAGACCCCACACTAATAATTGGTTATTGTTTTAAGACACTTGAATTGTCCTTATGACTCATTATGTTGCAGTAGCAGGATTGAAGAGAGGGGATACCTGATGAAGAGGAGATAGGGAGTAACTCCCAAAGCCTTGGAGTTACTACTGGGGGTAGATGGGGTAGGCCTAGGAGCTCCTGGCACACTACAGCCTGTTGGGTTCTGATGGGATGAAAGGAGCACAGCAGGAGGCTGTTCTCCAAAAACCCATCCTCAGGAGAAGCAAAGAGGGACCCTTGCAGCTGATTAGATGAGCAAGATGATCAGTGCTAATACTGGGCACCTGCAGTTTTCTTCACAGATCTACTCTTGGGCTGCTGGAGATGTTTTGCTCAGACACACTGGGAGGCAGAAGTGCCTGGGAGGCTGTGTGCCTGGGGGTTACCAGTAGCCAATGACTGGTGTGTATGAAAGCCCAGCTCCTTTGTTTGAAGGAGGGATAAACTCAGAGGGGTCATTCACAGTGGGAGCCCACCCAGTGACCAGGCAGAGGTTGAAACCTTGCCTGAAATCTCTCCCTTATATGGTCTTGTGCCCTTCTTTGTCCTATTTTCCCATTTCTTACCAGTTTCTCCCAGGCCCGGTCCTTAATAAACAACTTACCTTTGTCTCAGGATCTGCTTTCAGAGAACTCAACCTGAGAGAGATGATTTGGGGGAGAACAAGAGTAATTGGTGTATGACTTACTCTATGCATGTGTCTCTATATCCTGGGCCTCTGATTATTCCAGTTAGCCACAAATAATAAAATTGTACTTATTCTCCAATGTACTTATTACTTGGGAAGAAGAGTAGATGGATAAAGCAACTCGGTGCAGTTGGAAAATAGTTTCTACTCATTTTCTAGGCTCATTCAATATATACTTAAAACATAGCATATATCTTTCACTTTTTTTTTCAATTCCCAATTCATACTATTTTTAAGCTGTTCCTTGCTTTAGACTTTATTTAATTTTTATGTCAAGAACTGTCGGAAGTTCCGTAGGAAGATACCAAATTTATGATGTAAAGATTGCCAATATTAATGATAATATTAAAACTAAAAACATTATTAAACTCATATAGCCTTAGGTCACAATATTCAGAGCAGTAGCAACGAACATGAAAATTAGACAAAAAAGGAGGAAATTACATTATTTTTTGGGAGCAGAGAGGAGCTACCACCTAGGAAGATGAGATTGGGGCCGACTTCTGCTAGAACAGTCCCAATTAACTCTCGCCATTTAAATACATCCAGCGAACTCTTAAGAACATTACACTATAAATAAGATGTTTAAATTAGAGCTCATGAAAAGTGAGAAGATAATGGATTCGAGAAACAGATTTAATCACAGCCTCTATGCCTCCTCCACATCTCCCTCAGTATTTCGTGTGTCAAAGATATGAAGAGGAAAAAAACAAAGTTAAGGTCAAGATTTCATTTCAGATTAAAAAAAAACCCTAGCTCCTGTAAATGTTAATTCAAACCAAGATAAGGCTGGGTGTTTATATGGTGCTACTGTCAAAAATTGCCATTATCTTATACTATTATTCTTATGTTAGACACAATGCTTGGTTTATAGCCTTATTTGGTGTCGGTTTGTTTTTGAGCTGATATAAATTTCATATCTCTCTGCTTCCCTCCCTACTGAAGAGATGAGGATAAATTTTGTTTTCTTCTTGGAAAGCGAAGGAATTAATTAAGCAAATACCTCTAGTATTATTCTTTGAGGTGGTAGATAAGGAATTCAAGTGACCATGGATCTCTGTAAAGTCAGCCCGATCAAGTGTGAGCATCACTGCATCTCTGTTACAGTACTTTGTGTTTAATTAGAAGACAAATGTATTCCTCAGCTGTTGCCTTCTAGTCAGGACTGTGTGCAATTCTGAAGGAGTAGAGAGGTATTTTAAGCCTTATCCCTCTCCTAAGTGAGTTTACAGTTTAGTGAATAACAGTGAAAAGATACCACATTGTGGATTCTGGGATAATGTGAATAACAAAAACCATGAAGGGATGGAATACTGAGATTTACCTTCTGTGTCCACTGTGATCGGTAGTAGTGGCCTGGAGTGTTGTGTTAAGTAGGATTCAGAGGTGGTATCTGGTATCTCAGCTTGAGTTACCCTTTTGACTTGCAGTGTGTGCTGTGGACAGGAGAAAGTGGTGGCTGGTGTGCAACCCTGGGCTAGAAATGGCACTTCATCTGGGCCTTGAAGGATGTTGGCTTTAGATGAGAAAAGAAGAGCATTCCAAGTGAAGAGAGTAGCAAGGATGAAAAATGAACTTACCCGTGCGTGGCTCAGTAAAAGGACCAGTTTGAGCAGAGAGTGAGAAAGTGAGTGAGTGAGAGGACTGGTTTTAAAGAGAAATTAGATGATAGAGGGTCTTGAAAACCAGAAGAAAGAGTTTAGATTTGACGTGGTGGGAACTAAAGAGTCCTTGAAAGTTTTACAAATGGGAAGAGATGCAACCGAAATGTGGCTTAGGGAGGGTGTATCTGATGATAGTGTGAAGAAGACAGAAATGCAATGGATTTGGAAGCAGAAAGGACCAGCTTGGAAAAATAACCAGCCAGAGGAGGCCAAAGATGGGTCTGAGAGATTTTTGAGGGTGACATGAAAAGATTTGGTGGCTTCCTGTTTATAGAGAATGGAGGAACGGGCTCTTAATAGATATCAAAGTAGCATAGGAGACCTACATCTAGTGGGAAAGGCAGGTATAAAAACAATCCTCAAGTGCTATGGTGAGTGCTGTGAATTGTGTAAGATGGATGATTCACAGACCTATACCCCTGAAGCAAATAATACATTATATGTTAATAAAATAAATTCTTAAAAAAAGAAAAAAAATAAAAACAATCCTTCAAATCACGGATTTTTTTTTTTCTTTTGGCAATATTCCCTATTCAAGGCTTCATATTCAGAGAGAGAAAAGAAACCCATGAATTGACCTTTGGATGTGTGATAGTACAGCAGCTCTCAGATCGTGTTCCCTGGACCAGCAGCCCCAGTACCACCTGGCAGTTTGGGAGAAATGCAGATTCTCTGGCCCCTCCCCAAACCTGTGGCTCAGACTCTGGGGGTGGAGCCTCGTCATCTGTTTTAACAACCTCCTCTAGGTGAGTCTGATGCATGCTCGGTTTGAGAACCACTGCCGTTGCAAAGTGCTTTTAAAACTCTAGTGTGTGTCACAGTCACCTGGAGGGCTTGTTGAGGACTCATGGGCCCCAGGGCAGAGGTTCTGAGTCAGCTGGTCTGGTGTGCAAGCCCCCAGGTGATGCTGGTGCTGCTGGTCCCAGCTCCGCACTTGGAGGGGTAAGGCTGCCAAGACCCCTGAAGCCTCCTAATGGTGACCTGGATTTGCTGAATGCCTTTCTTTTTCTGCAAAACAGTGAACTTGTTGTCTCTCTTGTCTAAGAGGTTCACACATTAAATCTTAGCCATTTGGTGGTGATGGTTGGGGGTGGTAAGAAGGAAAAAAAAGACTCTGCTCTCTAACTCATGTTAGGTAGATGTAGACTCGTGATCCTTTAGAAATGAGTGTTTGTGAGTAATTCAAGAAAAGGACTTCTATGAAAGCAGGGGAAGCAACAATTGAGATCAGACGGGAACATTTATGTTCTCAGAGGATCTCAGTTTTCTTTCTCGGCTGTGTGTTGGAGGAGGAAGCCAGGACCGAGGAGGGTGGGAGATCTCTGTCAAGGATTAATGGGTGGAGAGATGTGAAGCTCTCCGGGGTGCCTTCTTCCTTGTGGCCTGCAAGTACGTAAGGAAGGATACAGGTATTGGTGTGTACTGGGTCCGATGAAGGTGATTTTGCTTTTAACTCAGTTATTTCTTAAACAGCCATGTGAGCAATGTGGGAACATGCTAATTTAATGGGTTAGGAATCAGTCTTAGAAAAAATTTGTGACTTGCCCAAATTTAGGAAGCTAGTAGGAGAACACAGTGAGGACTCCAGCTCCTTCTGCAGGACCCAGGACACTTGTTCCTTCTAATATAACACTCTAAACTGCAAACGAAGGTCTGTCCAAGCCAACCTGAACTCTTCTTAATCTACTATGCTACCCAAGAACATTACTCTTTGCCTTGTACTCAAAATACTAACCCAAGGATCACAGTGAATGCCTTCTTGTTGGAGAGGCTTCTGATTCTAGCTCTTACAGGGGACAAGAAGCACAGTGGAAATACCAAGGTTGCAATAGCAAAGGTGAAAAATTAAAACTTACTCCAGGCTCATTGTCCTCAGCTGTAAAATAGGAATGATAACATCTCACAGGGTATGTCTGGGACATAAGAAAAATGTATTAAACAATGGGTATTTTTTATTATTGAGACATAATTGACATAACACATATTAGCTTCAGGTGTACAAACGAGTCAATATTTGCATACATCCTGAAATGATCACCACAAGAAGTCTAGTTAACATGCATACATAACTACAAACGTTTTTTTTCTTATGATGAGAAATTTAACATCTTTTAGCAGTTTTCAGATATGCAATATAGTATTGCTAACTATAGTCTCCATCCTGTACATAATGTCCCCATGACTTCTTTATTTATAACTGGAAGTTTGTGCCTTTTGACCACTTTCACCCATTTTGCCCATCCCTACCCCCCACCTCTGGCAGCTACCAGTCTGTTCTCTGTGTCTATGAGCTTGGTTGCTTTGTGTTTTGTTTTAGATTCCATGTATAAATGAGATCATACTTTATTTGTCTTTCTCTGCCCAACTTACTTCACTTAGCATAATGCCCTCAAGGTTCATCCATGTTGTCACAAATGGTAAGATTAAAAAGTGGGTATTATTATTCTTATGTTTATTTGTTATGGTAATAGGTTGTTTAGTTCAAAGATCTAGGCAGACTGTAACTTGATATATAAACATAAGAAATATTATATAGAATTAGGGGAAAAAATTGGTGAATGTAGGAGACAGAATGATGCCCCCCAAGGATAGATCCACCTCCTAATCCCTGGAGTGTGTGAATGTTTCCTTGTTTGGAAAAAGGATCTTCGCAGATGTAATTAAGTTAAGGACCTTGAGATTGTCCCGTATTATCTGGATGAACCCCAAATCTGGTGAAACGTGTCCTTAAAAGAGACACACAGAGGAGAAGACAGACATAGTGGAGAAGGTCACATGAAGTCAGAGGCTGAAATTAGAGTGATGTGGCCCCAAGTCAAGGAAGCCAAGGATTCCCAGAAGCCACACAAAGCTGGAAGAGACAAGGAAGGATTCTCCCCTAGAGCCTTCAGATGAACTATGGCTTTGTCAACACTTTGATTTTGAACTTCAGGTCCGCAGAAGTACGAGAGAATAAATTTGGTTATCTTAAGCCACCTAGTTTGTGGATATTTGTTACATCAGCCGCAGGAAACAAATAACAGTGAGTGAAAGGAATTGAGAGCATTTTGTTTCCTTCCTATAGAATTAGGAGCTGGGGCCCAGACAACTCTTTAAAGTAGGCAGAATTTGTCTTTGGCATATTTCCATCTCCCTAGGTGTTGTGGTGGTAATGTGGATGAAATTTCTTTTCTACTCTCCAGACCCACTTTTTTCTACTGGCACCTATATTCAGACTTCTGTTAAATATTTCTCTACATCAAGAATCACTTTGCTGTTTCCCAGTCTTTTGAGTAGAAGAAAAGGCCTGCACAGGTCAGTAGTAATACGTGCCACACCTACAGTTCTGCCTTAGTTTTGTTCCCTAAAAGCAGAGGCTGAGATGGGGATTTTTGCCCAAGTGCTTTATTATCTCAGGGAATAATAAATGATCTCAGGAGAAAGGAGAGGGAGAAGTAGAACAGGGCAGGAGAATGTAAGCAAAAGAGGTGTCTTTATGTGAATTCTAACTTTGGCCTGATTCCACCCAGCATAAATGATACTAATTTTTTTTTAATTAATAGACTTTATTTTTTAGAGTAGCTTTAGGTTCACACCAAAGTTGAGCAGAGAGTACAGAGAGTTCCCATATAATCCCTATCCTCAAACACATAGAACCTCCCCCACTATTGGCATCCTGGATCACAGTGGTACTTTTGTTAAAACCGGTGAACCTATATTGACATACGATTATCACAAAAAGTCCATAGTTTATGTTACAGTTCACTCTCAGTGTTGTACATGCTGTGGATTTTGCCAAATGTATAATGACAGGTATCTACCATTGTATCATACGGAATAGCCTCGCTGCCCTAAAAATCATCTGTAATCTACCTATTCATCTCTCCCTCCCCCTGAACCCTTAGCAACCTTTTTTTTTTCTATGTCTGCAGCTTTGCCTTTTCCAGAATGCCATATACTTGAAATAATACATTATGTAGTCTTTAAGATTGGCTTCTTTTACTTAGTAATATGCATTTACATTTCCTCCATGTCTATTAATGGCTTGATAGCTTACTTCTTTTTAGTTCTGAATAATATTCCATTGCCTGGATGTACCACAGTTTGTTTCTCCATTCACTGAATGTACATTTTGGTTGCTTCCAAGTTTGAGCAATTGTGAATAAAGATGCTATAAACACCCATGTGCAGGTTTTTGTGTAAACATAAATTTTCAAGCCATTTGGGTAAATATCAAGGAGCGTGACTACAGGATCACGTGGTAAGAGTATGTTTAATTTTGTAAGAAACTGCCAAACTGTCTTCCAAAGTGGCTGTACCATTTCTGTAGTGTCACCAGCAACGAATGAGGGTTCCTGTTGCTCTACATCCTCACCAGCATTTGGTATTGTCAGTCTTTGGGATTTTCACCATTCTAATAGATGTGTAGTGGTATCTCATTATGGTTTTATTTTATTTTACATTTTTTAAAGATTTTATTTATTTATTGCCAGGGCGAGAGAGAAACACGGTACAAGCTGAAGGGGCAGAAGGAGAGGGAGAGAGAGAATCTGAAGCAGACTCCACCCTGAGTGTGGAGTCTGACTTGGGGCTCGATCCCAGGACCCTGAGATCATGACCTGAGCTGAAACCAAGAATTGGATGCTTAACCAACTGTGCCACCCAGGCACCCCTCATTATGGTTTTCATTTGCAATCCTTTAATGACCTATGATAAACATCTTTTCATGTACTTGTCATCTGTATATCTTCTTTGGTGAAGTGCCTATTCAGGTCTTTTGCCCACTTTTAAATCAGGTTGTTTATTTTTTTAGTGTTGAGTTTTAAGAGTGCTTTGTATATTTTTAGGGGTACCTGGCTGGCTCAGTCAGTGGAGCATGCCATTCTTGATCTCGGGGTTGTGAGTTCAAGTCCCATGTTGTGTGTAGAGATTGCTTAAAAATAAAATCTTTAAAAAAATAGTCCTTCATATACTTTGGATAACAGTCCTTTATTAGATGTGTCCTTCATAAATATTTTCTCCTAGCCTGCAGCTTTTCATCTCTGTAGCTGGAGACACTAGAGTTTTTGCACCCAGATTTAAGGTAACAACACTGTTACACCTACCCCTCCAGTGGGCCACAGTCAGTCACTTCCAACAGCAAAGGGCAATTCTTTGGGGAAGTTCTTCTAAATGGGTCTCGGCATCTGACATCTAAAGGACTGATGGCATAAAGGGATGGGTGACATAATCTGGAAAAATGCATTTGAACTCCATGTGAATGAATAGCGAAGGTTAGAACTTCCCAAATACTCCATTTATTCAAATAAAACCATTAATACTTTAACTTAACACTGCTTAATGGTTGAATCCTCAGGTATTCCAGAAAGATTTGATAGCCAAGTTGTTTCCACTGTCCTTTCTGTTGTGTCCATCCATTTATTCATGTACAAATATTAATTGAGCACTTACTATTTTCTAGGCACTGTTATTTTCCAAGCCATACGCTTGAGTTTCAGTAATCAGCAAACCTAGGCACATTAGATACTCTCAAAGATCCTGTAGTCTAGAGAGGGGTGGAGATAATAACCCTACTGAGTGGTTAATTATATGCTGAAACAAGAGCTCCAAAGGAGAAATAATCAGTTTGAGGTTAAGCTCTAGAAGATGGAATTAAGAGATGCTATTTTTCAGGAATGGACACTTACATTGATTTGAAGGGTAAATAGGAATTTTTAAGTGAGGAAATCATGTGATCACATTTGGATTTTGGATTGTAAGAACATTGCTCTGTGATATAGAGACAGATGGGGAAGAGCAGAGAAATAGGTAATGTGGCATAATATCTAGATATCAGATGACTTTTGTTGGTCAACATGATGGCATTGACCATAAAAAAGAGAGAGAGAATCATTCAAGATTTATAAAAGAGATAAAATCTACAGAGCTTGGTGATAAATTAGCTATTGAAATGAGAGGTAGGTACGCATTCAGAATAATTCCCAGGTTTCTGACTTATTTGACAGGAAGAATGTTGCCAACTTTCCTTGAGATAGAAAACTTAGAGGGAAGACTAGCTTTAAGAGGCAGAATTGGGGGATTAGCTTGGGTCATGGATTTAGCATGAGTCATGTTGACTTTGAGGAGACTCCGAGTGAGATAATTGAGCTAGACCTGGAGATCTTCTAGAGAGATTAAATTTTGTGACATATCTATGTATACATGTTACTTGAAACCAGGGGCGTGGATGGAAATACATAGGGAGATAATAGCAAGGACTATGTTTTCAGAAATGCCAGAAATTTCTGGTCAATGGTCAGTGGTCTCCTAATGACAAGGGTCCTGCGAAAGATAGAAATCAAGGGATAAGAGAGTGAGGAGGAAACCCAGAAAAGCCCGATATTGTGGAATTCAAAGCAATTGAGATATCAAAAAGAAGGGAGTGTTTGAATCCGGTGCTGATTGAAAGTCAAATAACATGGGCCCTGAGGTATGTTCAGTGGACATAGAGACATGGAGGTTGGTGATGTGATGGTGAAAGAAGACACACTGAATTAGACTGAAGAATGGAGTGAGCAATTAGAAAGGAATAGACAAAGTTCTTTTGAAAAGCTTTAGTGTACTGGAGTTTTAGGTACCTTTTAGATTGATAACAAGTAATTCTGACCACCAGCCTAATGCAGGGTCTCAATTAAGCGTTATGAATGGCTTAAAGTATGAGGTGGTATCTTTGTGCTCAAAAAAAAAAAAAAGGCAATTTCGTTTTGAACATAAGACATGCACCCTTTGTGAGAATATAGTAAGAATTCATGAAGATATGAAAGAAAATATTTACTGAGCCTTTACATTTCCGACATATTTTATTTAGTACAAATAACCCTGTGGATTAGGTAATCAGCATATTTGTGTCATAAAAGGGATACATATTTGGTGTGAATAATTTTAGAAAACCTAAGTAAGGAAGTGAAAAAAAAATTGCTACCTCCTATACAGATATAAACATATTTTGATGTATTTCCTTTTGATAATGTTGTCAGAGAATTTAAGTAGTTTTCACTGTGCCACTCAATTGTAAGTTGAGAAATCAGAATTTGAGCATTATTCTGTTTGATTTTAAAATTCCTATTTTCTCCTCTAACACTACTGCCTGATGGGGACATTCCTAAATGTAAGAATATCTCTCTACAAATTGCATAAATTAGACATTCCTAAGAGAGAGGAGAATTTTGGATGCAGAGTGTCAAATGTATTTCACACAGCAACTGGAGTTTGAGCTAGGTCTTAAAAGATGAATATGATTTAGATTGAGGCCAGCAAACTACAGCCTTCAGGCCAAATCCAGCCCACCACCTATTTCTGTATGGTCCATGAGCTAATAATGGTTATTACCATCTTAAGTGTAAATGTAAACAAGACTCTTAACCCTTCAGCAAGAAGAGTTGTGCTTCTTGGTCCACAAAACTTAAAATATTTACAATCTGGCTTTGTACAGAAAAAGCTTGCTGATCTCTGATTTAGAGAAATATGTGGGGAGTGGGGCCCCAGACAAGGACATTAGCCTAAGTCTAAAGGAAGAAAAGACAAGGAACATTCCAGGGAAAGGGAGTAAACTAATGGGGAAACCACGTGATGGACCTGTCTATTCTGGTCAGGTTCTAGAATGCCTTCTTTACCAGGCAAAGAATTTGGGCCAAGACATTGCTACATAAATGTTTGCATAATTATCTCCCTAGCTAGATTTTGAGGTTCTCCTGGGCAACAATCATATTTTTCTTATCTGTGCACCCTCAAATAGTCTCACACACATGGCTGGTCACAGACTACCAGCTTAACAAATGCTAGCTGATAAATAGCCTCATGCATGTTGGCAGCTAGTTAGGACCAAGCTTTCAATCATTTCAGGGGAGAGTTTTGCTTCCCATTCCAGGAGAGGATCTATTGTTATCAATAATCATACACTGGCAGTCATGATTTTCCCTCAAATACAGCACTCTGAGGGACAACGAAATGCATTCTTCATTTGCAGCAAGTGGTGGGAGGATGGGGGAAAGCAGAATTCTCCAGCAGATTCTTGTGCCTGACGCACACCTAACTGTAATATTGACGAGATGAAAGGTTGGGCAATTTGCATGTGCAAGTGTGAGCTTCTAGCTGGATTATGCTATTTTAAACAAGATGGCCATGCCCACGTTGGAAAAAAGCATGTTCAGCTGCAATAAATTCTGTTTGGAGCCCAAAGTTGAGCCCGGAGACCCAGAGCGGCATAATCAAGGTCATGATTGATGAGATGTCGGCAACTCTGAGACACAGCGTGTGACGCATCCAGTCACTGAGGGCCTGAGTGTTTGTCATAATGTCACAGCACCTGCTGCAGACTGATACCTGGGACGCAGGAGTGAGCTGGAGTGAGGGATGCGCCTGACAAGGCCATCCCCGCCCCCCACACCCCGTGAGTGCTGGGAGGAAGGCAACGGGCATCTGCCATTGGGAAAGACAAAATGGAGCCCCACAGGGGAAAGCAGCATGAGGTGAGGGAAAGTGGCACATTCCCGATGCAAGGAGAGGAAGAACAGGTGCGCCGAGGAAGGTTGTCGCTGCTCCTGGGCCCTGGCATCCTGCCTCGCTGCGGAGCTACACACACTATCCTCTTGGCAGCCACATGAACACCACAGTGAAACATTCTGTCCCCTCGAAGCTCTGCTCTCTGAAGGACTAGGGGGCCTCCAGGAGGTGAGAGAAACCCACGCACGGCATTGTTTTCCAGGAGAGGGAAATGCGTTTTACAGCCACGCAAAGTAGTTTTTAAGATCCTTGCTCTAACCTCCAATCCTGCAGTTAAGGATTGATTCGCCAGCTAAATCCAGATTGCTCTTCCTCTTGGCACTGGCAAGGCATGGATTGTTCTGTGTTCTCTCTCCTCTGCCAAATTTGTTTCCTCTGAGGCTCTCTCTGGGAGGGTATTTGTAACTCGCAGTTCAGTTCTAGGAAGGAAAAAAAAAAGGAAGACAATTCCCCAAAGCAATCACGTTTTAAAAAATATTATTATGTAAATCAAAGTAATACATCTCTAAATTCATTGGGTGTATTGGAGGGTTAGTCAGCCTGGATGACTGCACAGAAATTGTCAGAGGTAGTTCCCTTCTGAAGACTGTGGTTCTTGACCTTTACTTCTGCCCCTGCTTCTCTGCCCAGTACATTTTCTCGGGGAGGGAGCTGCTACCCAGGAAAAGGCTTATCAGAATCGCAGAGGGAGAGCTCCCACTGACAATATGTACCTTCTGGTATGTACCTTTTTGTAATGGCATGTCCCTTTCAATTCCTCCCAGGCCTACAAGGAATCCCCAAGTGGAGTCCAAACCAGTACCAGATCAGCAATGAAGGAAAGAGAAGCCACCCAAACAAAGTGCCATGGTAAGAGGATCACAGTCATTTCTCAGGTCTGGGACTCCAGGAACTAAGTGTGGGGAAAGTCAAGACCACTTGTTTCCATCCACACTGCTGTTTGAAATTTGCAAGTATGCAAAGACTTCTGGCTTCATTCAGAGAGCAGTGAGGCCCTAGGTCTTCAAAGGTGTCTGTTTCCTGTCTGGACCCTCCCAGGTGCTCAAGGTGGCCAGTTGAGGAAACTGCAAGGGGCTGTAAGCATCTGTGGGGCTTGTGCCTTAGGAAATCAGGCTGTCAGCTGAGCCTGACAAGGATGGACATTCATCGTCCAAACTGGTTTGTTTTCCTTCCAGTACTCTTATTTTATTAAGGTGTAATTTACATGCAATACACAGATGTTTAAGTATATGTGTCAAAGAACTTTGACAAGTATGTACAGCCATGGTACCCACTGCCCGTCAAGATTCAGAACAAGGTGCAGATACACTCATCACTTCAACAAATTCCCTCATGCCCTTTTGCTTTAATCTCCCACTCATCATAGGAAAGCACTGATCTACTTTCCCACCGTTAGATTAGTTTGCACTTTGTAGGGTGTCATATAAATGAAATGATACAGGATACAGTCTTTTTGGTCTGGCTTGGTTTGCTCAGAACAATGTTTTTGATGTTCATCCGTGTAGTAGTATGTTATTAGTAGTATTAATAGGATGTTCCTTTGTTGAGCAATGTCCCATTGTAGGACTATGCCATGATTGTTTTCTGTATTCATTGGTTGATAGACATTTGTGGCTCTTATCAATAAAACTGCAATGAATATTCTTATACATTTCTTTGGATAGCTATCTGCTATCATTTCTCTTGGGTAAATATGTAGACATGAAATTTCTGAGTTGTAGGGGAGGTAAATGAATTTAACATTATTAGAAACTACCAAACAATTTTGCAAAGGAGTAGTACTATTTTTCACTCCCTAGAGAGGTATCTGAGAGTTCCAGTTTCTCCACATCCTTCCAATCCTTAATACTACTATCTTGATTACTCTAGCTATTGTAGCAGGTGAGAAGTAGTATTTTATTGTGGTGAAGCTTTTTCAACATGGTCGTTTTTCCTAGGGACCTAGTGCTGAATTCTAAAGAAGACTTAGTTGGGTGGCGAGAGGCAGGAACTGAAGTAGGAGGAAGGTTTCTATTTAGAGTCAGTCTGAATATTTCCATTTTTAAAAGAAAACCTCCAGGGACACTTGGGTGGCTCAGTTGTTAAGTGTCTGCCTTTGGCTCAGGTCATGATCTCAGGGTCCTGGGATGGAGCCCCCCATGGGGCTCTCTGCTCAGCGGGGAGTCTGTTTCTCCCTCTCCCACTACCCCCCGGTTCTGTTCCCTCTCTCATTGTCCGTCTGTCTGTCAAATAAATAAATAAAATCTTAAAAACAAAAAACAAAAACAAACCTCCGAGCAGCAGTTTGAGCTCAAAATTCCTCCCCACAAGTCTGGTTTCCTTACCAGCTGTTTATAAATATTTACCTTCACATTTTTAATGACGACACTGTATACAGCACAAATACCAGGCACTTTAAATTATAAATATTCATCACGGAGGTTGCCAGTTGTTTTTATGTAGGGCACAGAGAACTCTGCCTGGCTCCATATATGGGTCTATGGAAAATGTTTCTGGATCTGTAAGGGGTTAAGAACAGATACTCTGGAGAATAAACGCTCATGGTTTGAGCTCTTTCTCTGCTAGGGGTGTGACTTAAGCTAAGTTATTTTGCCTCTCTAATGGACCATAATATCCTCCTTCGTATACTACTGGAGTAAGACCTCTACCTCCGGGAGTTGTTCTAAGTATTAGATGACATGATGCATCTAAAACACCAAGGCCATTTTCTGGCACATGGGAATGTATAATAAATTCAAAACATTAAAAAAAAAAAAAGGCAAATTTCCAGAAAAGATTTCCCCTCTCTCATGCTCCTTTTCTCGATCCAACACAAGCACAAGTCTGGTTTGGCCTCTTTAGGGCCACGCAAAATTAAAATGCTGGGTGGAAGGGTCAATAGGCAGCTAGTATGTGACATCATTTTGGGCTTCTAAAGAAAGTCTCTCTGAAGGACTAAATCTCTGGAGAACAGGACCTGGAGAGATTTGTGAAGCCCTTGACATTTCACGCAAAATAGTGCAAAGCTCTGAAATTGTATTGAAAAGTGCATAAAGATATTTTTTTCTGGTATCCATGGCTTGCAACAGAATCTCAACAGGACCGGGATTCCAGAACCCTTTGGAGCCACTGGAAATGGCCATAACAGGGTATGGAACAGGCTTGGGAAAGGAAGGTTAGGACTGAGTTTCAGCTCTGCCACTTACCAACTAATTGTCCCTGAACAGGTTACTCAATTACTCTAAATTTCGGTTTCCACATCTTTAAAATGAAAATAACAATAGTTTGTACCAAAAAACCCCCCCAAAAAACCACCAAAAAACAAAAAAAAAAAACCCAAAACATAGTTTGTACCTTATAGGCTTACTGAGATGAATAAAAGAATCATGTGATTGGCACCCAGGAGCTGGCACCCAGTAGGTGCCAAATACATGTTAGTTTCCTTCCCCTTCACTCTTTCACTTCACTCCTTCTTAATGATAGAAGTCCTCCCTGAGGCCCTTTTTCTTCTATTCAGTGCTAAGTAGGCTTAGTCTCTTATTAAATTGCAAATGACTCTGGGAATGGTAATACATCAAGCTTGAGCTTTTTAAGTCATTCTCACCTTAGTATGAAGGCATCAGCTTGCCTCTTTAAAACAGAATTCTTAGCAGGTACCAACAGACCACATAACAGAAAAATATAAGAAGGTGAATTTACTACCCATTTTCCTTTAACTAACACTAGTGTTAAATTAATGGATAAAGTTCAGGACCCTTCTTTTGCATTTCTGTGTCCCTGCATCTCTAAAAATTTCCACCCATGACTGTAGCAGCTCAAAGAATTTTTATCTTTAGATATCAGAATTCCCTCATCTTTTAATTTAGGGGTTAGCAAATTGTGGCCCAAGGGCCAAATCCAGCCTCTGGCCATTTTGTAGTAAGGTTTTATTGGATCACAGACACAGACCAGATATGCAAAAAAAAAAAAAAAAAAAAAAAAAAAAAAAATCTGTTTTTGCATCGCAATGCCGAGTTGAGTAGTTGACAGAGACCAAATGGCTTGCAAAGCCTAAAATTCTTACCGTGTGGTCCTTTAAGGAAAATCTCTGACTCCTGATTTAAATCCATGGCTAGTCTCTCCCTCACGCTTTGGGGAAAAGAGAAAAAGCAGAAGGATTCAAATGGTTTGAGACATGGTGGTGAGGCAAGGGAGAGGTTACAATTCCCTCCTTGAACTGATTTGGACTTGAACTGATCTGGGTCCAAAGTCAATTATTTCATTATGATTGACCAGCTGGGTGCCCTTCTGCTTCTTTAGGACCTTAAAATCTTACCAAAATCACTGCCCTTTATAAAATCAAGAAGAGAAACTAGTTGGATCAAAAAGAACTCCCCAAACAGTGGATTTCAGAGAATTTATTTCTTCTCATATTTTTAAAATATTTATATTTTATATAAATCTCCTATGAGTTTGAGCACTATAAATCAGGGACTGAACATAAGAAAAAGACAAACATGCCAGCATAGATGATGTGGAAGGAACAAAGTGGAATTTAAAGAGTGAAAAAATTTAAGGAATTAAATATATAGTAATTTGAGCCGAACATCTATTATATGGTTATGATACAACGATAATTAAAATCAACTGCCAAAAAGAAAACAAGGTGTGTTTTTTTTAAATGGAAACAAAGTATTGAGAAAGGAGGATAAATGAGTTTAAATTTTAGCAAACATTATGTCAAAGAAATGTTTAGATCTCTTAATCAAAAGGATATTTCTTTTTTCCCCTTTCCCCTTGACTTTTTGATTCAAATCCTTTGGGGGCTCTGTCTTCAGAACTGTCCAGAGAAAAAGCAGCCAAAATATTATTGCTGAATGTGGAAAAAGAAGGGAGTTAGGAAAAATAAGCACGGTGAGGAGGGAAGGAGACAAAACAGCTGTGCAAAAGTAAGTCTACAATCACAACACAGCTGGCTTGAGAGATGGGACAGTAGATAGATGATGGGACTCAAAAGAGCCTCCTTCTAAAACCACATATAGAATGATACTTACTAAGAGGATGGAGAGACATCGGAAAGTCCAGGGTTTCCAAAGTGACTTTTGCTTAAGACTTTCTCTGTAAGCTCCGAAACTATCTCTAGGCAGGGAGAAGTCACCCTTTCTTTATTTCCTTACTCCAGGGTAGATGGATGGAGGATGAAGCTTGAAGTTGCTTCTCCCTATGAGACAGGAGTAAGAGCAGATGCAGGGTTAATTTTACTAAGGTGAAGCCAGGTTTGTCTTCCTGCTTTAGATGCTGTGAGCAAAGCCAACTGCACATAGAGAGAAAGAGAGGAACCTGCTTAATATGAAAATGCAAAGACCTTTGGGATCAGGTTTACTTTTGTCTTAGGTTCCCTTGGGTCTGCAGCTAGATGTGGGATTCTTGTCCAGGTGATTTACTGAGAGGGGAGTTTCTCAAGGGAGACGTGCGCAGGGGAAGTGAAGGCAGCAAGTTATGACAGGAGAAGGGGTCAAACACGGATAGGAATCTAGCTTTAAATGTAATCTCATGGAGAGATCTGGAGTGTGAATTGTACCACAGAGTCATTCCCACCTTGAGGCAAGGGAGAGCTGATTTGTACTGCCCCCTAATATTGGCTGAAATCATTGGCAGCGGGCCATTTCCAGCGGATGGGGGAGTAACCAACTTACCTATTTACCTCGCTTTCTACCTACCTACAGGTGAAATGACTTAAGTTGTCCAAGGTCAATTAAAGTAGAGGACTGCCTTGAGCTATTAGTAGCCAGTACTCACAGCAGCTGAGGAATTGGGAAAGCCCAATAAAGGAGTTTTGGGTGGGGCACCAATAAGACCTACCATATATACTAAGATTTGACCTTAGTCAAATGAGTAGGTCATCCAGTATTGGGTACGATGTCACCCAGTACTGGAGTCGATAGGGTTACGATGAGGTTGGGAAGGGGTTGACTTGTGGTATGGGGTGGAGTCAAGGAAAATTCTCTTCCAACTAACCCAGGCATTTCCCTTTCTCACCCCTCTGTGTACGTGGAATACATGCATGACATTTATTCGAAGTTCACTTTTTTTTCAAACGACATAATTGAATATGCATTGAAAAAGCAGCATTAAATACTTTGTCTCTATAGATGTAAATGTTATTTTCTCTTTTTCTAAAACAGGGAACATTATGTGCCTTCACGTGATTCCTTTAGTTGAAAGAACAGTTAACCCCATTCCTATTTGCTTCTATTCCTTTTTATAAAAGGTCTTTGTTCTATTTTATACTTAATTATATGATGGAAAATTCTATTCAAAATAAAAACTAATTGCAGCTACATTCATATATTTCATTGGTGTTAAAATGCATATTTTTCCACATTCTAATATTGCCCAAATCATGATTCATCTTGCTTTTGACAATCCCTGTGGGTCAGGTGAAATTTGGTACCTAGCAGCATTGCTTATACATGGGGAAACTTGGTCATCAATTCATATACTTACGTATCATGTTGGTACTGTGTTCTATTTAAATTCTTCAATAACTTGACCTTAAAATATTTTGAAGGCAGAGTCTACGCCCTACCACCCTGAACGTGCCCGATCTCGTCTGATTTCGGAAGCTAAGCAGGGTCGGGCCTGGTTAGTACTTGGATGGGAGATATGCATAATAGAGCTTTGGGGTATAAATTCAATATTAATGAGGCAAATATTTGATGTGAGTGAAAGGGACAAAATTCCATATTTTCTTACAGAGTCAAGCCAGCTGCTCTATGGGAATTAAAAGAGGAAGATACAAGTAAAATAGCAAAATTTTGTTACTGAAGCACCAGTAGAAGTAAAACCTATCTCATGCCAACCAATGCAACTGAAGTCATGAGAAATGGTCATGTCCCTTGGAATACATGAAAACAAAACAAAAACAAAAACAAAAGTCACAGGAAGCTGATGTGAATGGTTCATGTTTTGCACAGGGTTATCATAAAGGCATTATGTCATAGTTTGATTGGCAGAATGTTTTCTTCTTTTTATTGGTACATGTGCGCTTTTTACAATTAATAGAGCCTAACGTTTCATGAAACATGGTGCTAGGCAATGGCATAATTATTCTTGGAAGAAATTATTTAAAAAAAATTTTTTTTTTAAGATTTTATTTTATTTATTTGACAGAGAGATCACAAGTAGGCAGAGAGGCAGGCAGAGAGAGAGAGAGGGAAGCAGGCTCCCCGCTGAGCAGAGAGCCCGATGCGGGGCTCGATCCCAGGACCCTGAGATCATGACCTGAGCTGAAGGCAGAGCCTTTAACCCACTGAGCCTGGAAGAAATTATTTTGAAAAATAAACTGATGACTGAGGCTTGGAAGAAATTATTTTGAAAAATAAACTGATGGGTGATAAAACCTAGATAAAGATACCATAAGGAACATACCTAAAGTAAATGAAGGCTGGTTTATTTAGGTTGCTGCAGCGAAGGAGAACAGAATTTACACAAAGGCTGACAGCATTATAGTGAGAGGGGTTGGGAGAGCGGGCTTCTGAGAGGATTTGGGCTTTGGATGAATCTAAGGAGAAATTAAGGAAGCAGGAGCTGCTTCTAAATTAGATGCTGTCAAGAAATTAGGGGAAATTTTGTCTAGAAGGTAAGAAGGCCAAAGTGAGGCTAGGGTTGTCGTTGGTAAAGAAACGGTCACTCGTGTTAGTCAAAAGAGGAGATGTTTAGGCATTGTGACTGTGGACTGGCCTCATCTCTGTCTTGTTGCAGATGTAATGATGATGTGGCTTCTCTGGGCATTACTTATATTTAGCTGGGAACATCATGTCCGAGGTGCCTGTGGGGCCAATGTAGCAAAATACATGAATAATTCACTGGACTTGGAGTGAAAAGCTTGGTTTAATGGCCTTGCATCTTTTGGGGGTAGGAATTTATTTAATTTGTATAACCCTTCTGAACTTACAGTTTCCTAAGTTATAAAATAGGTCTACTTATAGGTCTACTTTTTTATGGAGAGTGTGAGAAAGTAGCTTAGTTTCCTTCTTTTACTTGTAGCTTTCCCAGCATGATTTATCGAAGAGACTGTCCTTTTCCCGTTGTATATTCTTGCCTCCTTTGTCACAGATTAGTTGACCGTGTAATTGTGGGCTTATTTCTGGGCTCTCTATTCTGTTCTACTACATACTGTTTTGGTCCCTACAGCTTTGTAGTGTATCTTGAGATCTGAAATTATAATACTTCAGCTTTGTTTTTCTTTCTCGAGACTTGTTCAGCTACGCTGGGTCTTCTGTGATTCCACGTAAACTTTAGTATTATCTATTCTAGTTTTGTGAAAGCTGCTGTTGGTATTTTTATAGGGATTGCACTGACTCTGCAGATTCCTTGGCATCATGTGGACATTTTAACACTATTAATTCTTACACTCCTTGCATGGAATATCTTTCCATTTGTTTCTGTCATTTTCAATCTCTTCATCAGTGTTTTGTAGTTTTTGGAGTACAGATCTTTCTCCTCCTTGGTTAAGTTTATTCCTAGGTATTTTATTCTTTTTGGTATAATTGGAAATGGGATTGTTTTCTTAATTTCTCTTTCTGCTACTTCATTATTAGTATATAGAAATGCTACCAATTTCTGGTATTAATTTTGTATCCTATCCTGTATCCTGAAATAAATGCATTTATTTCTTCTAATAGTTTTTTGGTGAAGGGGAATGGGAGATACAGGCTTCCCGTTATGGAATGAGTAAGTTACAGGAACAAAAGGCACAGCCTGAGGAATATAGTCGATGGTATTGTAACAGCATTGAATGGTGACAGATGGTAGCTGCACTTGTAGGGGGCACAGCATAATGTTTAAACTTGTTGAATCGCTATATCGTACACCTGAAATTAGTGTAACATTGTGTGCCAATGACACTCAAAAAAAGTGATTAAAAAGTAAAAATAAGCATAAATAAGTCCTGGGGATATAAGGGACAGCATGATAACTATAGTTAATAATACTATATCACATGTTTAAAAGCTGCTCAGAGGGGTGCCTGGGTGGCTTAGGGGGTTAAAGCCTCTGCCTTCGGCTCAGGTCATGACCTCAGGGTCCTGAGATGGAGCCCCACATCGGGCTCTCTGCTCAGCAGGGAGCCTGCTTCCTCCTCTCTCTCTGCCTGCCTCTCTGACTACTTGTGATCTCTCTGTCAAATAAATAAATAAAATCTTAAAAAAAAAAAGCTGCTCAGAGAGTAGATCTTCAAAATTCTCATCACAAGAAAAAAAATTTGTAACCATATGATGACAGATGCTCACTAGGCTTATTGTGGTGAGTATTTTGCAATGTATAGAAATACAGAATCATATTATACACCTAAAACTAATACAATGTTCTATGTCAATTATATCGCAATAAAAAAAACTATCATAAATAAATAAATAAAAAATAGTTCCACTAATGTGTACTAGAAATGGTTGGGGAGAAGGCAAAAGGAAGTACATACCTAAAAGACAGTGGTAAGGAATATTTAAAAAAAAAAATTGATTTCCTTTGGCTAGTTTGGACAGAAGACCCAAGCTGCTGGAGGACCCTGGGCTTTGAATGGAAGTGGAGAGGTTTGGGAGGATACACGGTTTGGGCTTCTAGGAGATCTTGTGTAGTGGAGGGAATTCAGAAGTAGAATGGCCAGCCACAAGGCTCGCACGCAGCTGGAGAGCCAAGGAGCTGCATAACGCGTCTGAGTTCAGGTTCTCCCAGAAGCGGACCTTGAGTCAAGCATTCCTGTGAAAGTGATTTATTAAGGAAGGGCTCCCCGGAGAGGCCGGGAAGCATGAAAGCGGAAAGGGAAAGGGAGGGAGCCGGCATCGGTATGCTTCCAAGTGAAACCCCAGCTGCTGCTGGAGCCTGTAAGGGGCTCTGGAGCATAAGGGACCCCTCACAGTTTGTCCAGCCTCAAGGCCAAGGAGCTGGGCTTTTGTTCTTCTGCACCAGTCGGTCATTAGATGGGCTCCTTTGTGGGGCAGGGTCTGGGCAGCTGCAGTGTCCACAGTGGCAGGAGGAAGCTATTAGTGGCAAGGTATGCAGAAGCTGGGGAATGGGTACACGGTGCTCCTTGTGGATGGAGCACGCCAACGGGGTCCACAACTTCAAAGGGGCTTTCCTGGACGTATTTCCTGGAAGTCTTCTCTAGCCCCCCAATACCGTTGTCACATCTTACTCTTACCACCTAGAGAAGCAGGCCTTCTGTAATCTGTCATTTCCTGGAGCATAGCACTACTAGAAAGGCTAGCATTTCAAATGAAGTATGAGAGAAAATATTTAAAAGCTGTTGTTCTATCTGGCATGTCACCGGAGTGTGACATGACTATGGGAGTCCTGTTAGGAGTAATGAGGCGAGATGAGCCCTAGCAGATTCATTCTGCAGAGCACAGCTCAGAGACTGAACTAATATTATTACTGACCATAAATGTTGTTAGGGAGATGTGGAGAGGATGTTAATGCCACTAAGCATTACAATCAAATCTCAATAATGACCAGTGAAGCAGGCTAATAAATTGTAGATTATGTGTGCCCTGCATATTCATTCCTTCAGAAACCTCAACTTCCTAGCTGCAAGAAGTTCAAAGTCTCCACCTGCAAACTCTGGGCCAAAAGCCACACAGGGGAAAGAAAAATTAAAAGCTGGCAATTCTGTGAGAATTATCTGAGTCTTTTGCTCTTGAGTTACTTTCCTTTCTTCCTTCCCACTAATGAACATGGAAAAAGAGAGTAAAGGTGCAGATTTGCTAGGAGGTAGGAACCTCCTGAGTGGTAACGCAAAACAGCCTGGTTTAAACAAGAGGGTCTGGGAACCAGAAGAGATTCGGCTGTGGCTTGTAATGCATTGTGTAACATCAGGCCTCCTAGTCCTGTTTCTCTGGCTTTGGGGCTTTCTAAGCACATTTTGGAAAAATAAAAAGTCCTTGTCATCAAGCAAGAGGATGCAATGTGTGTGCACTTGTTAAAAATAAATCTGCTCTCACCAAAAACCCATCCAGGAAAGTTTCAGGAAAACCCTCCAGGAGAAATATTGTCATTGCACCAATGATTTTCATGTTCTGAGAATCTCCTGGGAGCCATAGTTTCTTGAGAACTGGGGCATGATTTTTGAAGATTTTATGTTTCTTTTGTAAAACCCGTTTCGGCGGACCTGTCTCCTTACCTCAGGGTTTAAGAGGTGGAGGATGACAGTATAGCCTATAAGCAGTCTTATTGCTTACTGACCTCTCTTTACCCAAGAAGCTGCTGCCCCCTGGAGTCAGACAAAGGAATGTACACATATTCCTACTCTAATTTGAACCAATCTACTCCTACGTAAAGTAAATGGAAAATAATAACTCAGCAGGCTCTTCTTTAGCCGGTGATAGAACCTTCACACAGTAATACTTTTGCACTTTATCTACCTGTTCCCATTCACCTTTTTATAGGTGAGAAAACTCAAATTCAGAAAGAGGACCTGAGTGCCATTAGCTACTGCAAGTGGGAATGTTGCTAGAAGAGTTGTAACTTCCAGTGACAAGAGCCCAGAGTTTAAGTTGGAAGCTATTGCTTCTAGCTTTGCATCCTCCAGCCATCGGGATATGGATTTTGAACAGAGTAGTCGTGGAGAACTCTTTTGTTTCACAGCACCAGTTTCATATGGGGTTTAGCACAAGAGAAGAGAGCCTCATATCTAGAGACTGAGTATGGTGAAAATCCTCCCAGAACTTGTGAATTTTCTCCAATGTGAAAGCCAACCTTCTCAGGTTCATGTTTGGTCCTCTTCGGTCCCAGGAATACCCTGGCATTCTGAATTCAAGTTGCAGGAGCGGAGTTATCTGGTCTAGGTTAGTGGTTCTCAACCCCATGTTTTCCTCTAAGAGGTTTAGGCAGATAAAACTCTGTGGTTCATTAGGCAATTATTGGTAAGGAGGAGGACCTTACACAACTATTCCAGGAGTCATGGGGTGTTTATGTTAAACAATAAGGAAAGCAAAGGGAAAAAAACACCTTGAATTAATCTGATACAAATCTCTACTCTTCCCCTTCAGAATTATGAGTTTCTTATGAAAGCATACTCTTAAACATTAGGATGAGTAATTCATGTCTTAGCATTTTAGAATATGTGATAATCTCTTCTTCCACTACTAAATATTGGATGAACATCTTCATGGAAATTAAATATTTCCTCTTTGATCTTACCTGACTGCCTGTCTTCCTTCCTTCCTTCCTTTCCCTGGAAGAGAATACACAGTCCTTGGATGATGTTAAATCTTCTCCTTGATAGTCTGTAAATTAAATACAATGATGTAAAGTTAACTATTATTACTACATCTTATGTTATATGGTAAGGGAGTAAGAGAGAAGAAAACAAAAATGTTTGTTCTGCATACACCCAAACATATACATAACTGAATGAGGAAGACATAACATTAAAGTCTTAATTTCTGCAGTTGGACACATGGTTTTAGCCATATAGCTAATATTTATAACTGCCTTCTTCCACTAGCCATTCTTTTATTTTATTCTTTTAAAGATTTTATTTATTTGTCAGAAAGAGCGCAAGAGAGCACAAGCAGGGGGAGCAGCAGGCAGAGGGAGAAGCAGGCTCCCTATTGAACAAGGAGCGCAATGCAGAATGCAATCCCAGGACCCTGAGATCATGACCTGAGCCAAAGGCAGACACTTCACTGACTGAGCGACCCAGGGGTCCCTCTGCTACCCATTCTATATTCCCTTTGCTCTCACCATGCACCTCAGCTAGTCATGGTTCTTTGCCTGGTGGGGTGAACTAAACCTTTATTCTTGATGGTCTGGGCCATTAGCAGTCCTGCCTTAATTGGATTGTTGTAATTTTCCATTGACTTTAATCATAGGGCATGGTAACATTAAGAGACCCCCAAGGGATCTCCTATTTTCTAGACATGCTCTTTTTTACTTTCAATTATAGTCCATGATAAATTAGCCAACACCATAGGTATCTGACAATCTGATTACTCTGATCACTGCTTTGATTTTTGCTATCCATTATCCATAGTAACCACACCCACTTTTTCTTTAGCAATTAAGTTGTGCCACTTGGACTCTCCCACCCTGGGATCTAATTATCTCCACTGAATTTAGGGATCAGAGTTCAGTAACAGGTAGCAGCTCCCACTGTAATTTCTGACCTATAGGAAAGAGCAACCCCAGAGCTCTTCAGAGATGCTGGGGTTCCCCTCACAAATTTATTTCTCACAGTCTTGGTGAAAGGACTCTCCCAGAGGAGGTGAGCAGGTCTTAAATGATAAAATCCATTTTAATATTTTCATCTCCTAAAGATTTTGGATACCTTCCCCTGCAGTATCCCAAGGCAGTATTTCACTTTGTTTCGTGTAGATTACCTTTTGGCCTATGTTTCAGCAAGCTGACCAACTGGTAGGCTTTTCTAATCCCTTGAGCTGCAACATTAAATGCAGAATCTTTGCTTAGTGGACCCATATCAATAAATCTGGTCCAATCCAATTTTATATTCGTTACATCATTATCCTGCACCCTTAATATCCATTCCCAAATTTCTGTCTATATAAATTGGAAAAACCATGCAGTTGTTTTGGTGTCATAGTATACTTTATCACAGGTCATACATTGCGTCTCATCCACTGAGGCATTTTGGGAATTCAGTGTAGTTACAGGTCCATAGCAAAAAGGAATGGGGGAGGTAGTTCTTAAGGGGAATCAAAGTGTCTTTCAAGACAACTATCTCAGGAGAGGCCATTATGGCTTCTTCAGACAAAGCAGATTTAACCTCCTCAGACAGAAATAGAATGGCTTCTACCGACAAAGAAGATTCAGCAGAATTTTGGAGTTCAATGTATCCAGCTTCACTGGGATCTTCCCGTATGTTCCCATTCCAATTTTCAGGATCCCTTTCCTTCTCAATTAATGAACTCACCTTAACAGAGGATATCCATAAAGTTGAGAATTCAATTTGCGTTGTAATTCAGCCACTCTCAGGATGAGAATCTAGGAGTGGGTTTTAGAAGTCTCAGCCCTGCACCTGCAGGAGATAAAGTTTCCTTTCAGGGCAGACATAGAAACTTTCAAGTCATTTATGTAGCACTTGAGCACTGAGCTCCTCATTGCCTTTCCTTTCTTTCTCCAATGCAAGTAGGAGCAATCAGCCAATCCCATTATATTTTTTAGTTCAACTAAAATGTTCTACAGCATCAAATACATGGTTATGTAGAACTTTATCTTTTATAGGTGTTTGGTAAAGAATATCCAATGGTGATATTTTGTCTATCTATATTACCACATACAATGAATTATCAGTACCCCCTTTGCCACTTGAAATATTCGTTAGTGCCTTTGAATCTATTTGAACTAGAGAACTCATTCCAGAAAACTCAGGATCAATTCAGAAAACTCATTCTTAAGATTCTGTTCCTCTCAAAACATTTCTAGTATAAAATCTGTATCAGTAAGTGTTCCACAAGAGAAATAGAACCAGTAGGATACACACACACACACACACACACACACACACACACACAGAAGTTCGTATGTATATATACATACATACACACAGAAACACACATATTTATATATCAAGAGATTCGTTGTAAGGAATTGGCTTTTGCAGTTATGAGGGCTGGCTAGGCAACTCTGAAATCTATAGAATGGGCCATTAGGAAGAGAGGGCCAGAAATTCTTGGGTACAACCTAAAACTACAAACCATTGGCAGATTTTCTTCATCATCAGGAAAACATCAATTCTGCTTTTAAAGTCCTTCAACAGATTGCGAGAGAGACGTACCCAGATTTTTGAAGATAATTTGTACTTAGTCTACCAGTTGTAGATATTAGTGACATCTCTAATATACCTTTATGACAATATCTTTAGTGTTTGAATGACTAGGGAGTATAGATAGCCTAGCCAACTGACACATTAAAGCATATCCATGCTTTGCTTCAATTTTTGTTATCCCTATTTCCAGTGTACTTGCTTTTTAAAAATATATATTAAGATTGAATTTTTTTAAGTTAAGTTCATTGTTACTGTTATTAACGTACTCGGATCAGCGATGGGTACCATATTGTGTGTGTCTCATTTCACAGGCATCCAAGTCCACATGGAATCTGGCTGATCTGAGCATTTGTCATGCCCTGGAAGGGGAAAGTGTTTCACAAAGTCAGCCTGAAGAGAATAGAAAGTGAGCAAATCTTGGATGTGAGCTTAGTGACCAGCTCAGCAGGTATGTATTTTAAAATACTATGTATTGGAGGGTTCTCTGTCTTACTACTCAGATGTTATCTCTTTATTCAACCTCACAAAAGCTGAGAACTGGCCCTGTGTTCACAGTCCCCATGGGATAAGTCCACTTCTATCTCTTCCTCTTCCCGTTATGACAACTGCCTTCCTCCCTGCTCCTCACTCCTCAGAGGCAACAGAGTCAGAGGAATGCTGTATTCTCCTCCTCAGTTTTCTCAAGTTTCCATACTTGACACACCAGAGGGAATAGAAAATACTGGAGGAAGTCAATAAGTCATATTAATTCAGTCCCAGCTGTTGTTTCTAGAATGGTCTATGTTTAATTCCATGCACATTTGAGTGACTTAAGCCAGGCTTTGAAGCATATACCTCATTAAGGAAACATAAAAAATATCTCAAAATGGTAACTTTTGAGCTTTTACTTTTTGTCATTTCCTTTTCATCATGACCTTTCCCCTTCTCATCCACATTGCCTTGAGGATGAGTAGATCATTAGAGAGAAAATACAAAGAAGAAACAGTCAATGTTCAGCTTTCTGACTTCCAAAATAGCCTTTTGAGAATCAAAAGGGATGGCTTGAGAGAGACAGAGCAATGTTTAGGCCATAATCATAGAATTTAGAAAGAGAATAGAAATCTTCAGGTCAAGATGGCATCTTTGCTCCAATCATATAGCAAAAGGGAAAAAAATACCTACGTAAAGAGACATGGCTGGACTCAATAGAAGACAGGCATTTCCATAGTCAAGGACCAGAACAGAAAAACAAAATGGTGAGTAGAGCAGAAGATAAGACCTCATTGCACTTTGAACATCAAGTAGGGAGAAGTTAGAAGGGCTTTTGGTTACTTCCAAGTCAAGAGGGCTTAAAGTATTCCACAGGAGATGACCCCCTCCACTTACAACAGGAAAGTGTAATTCTTTTGCCAACCCTTTCTTGGGGGTAGAGCTGCTACTAAGCTGGAGCCTAAGAAAGGTGGAGACATGGACACATCTGCATGTTCAGGAGCTATGGCAACTGGGCCACTTCTCTGAGCCCGGATCTGCCCCGTTCCCAACATGCCTGGTGGTGATGGAACCTAGATTCAGATTAGGACACTGGAGGGCCACATGAAGCAACTGTGAAACCAAAGCAGACAAGCAAAACAATTTATTGCAAAGCAAATAAAAAAGGGAAATAGAACCTTTTACCAAACCAGCAGAAGGCAGAGAAAGAGAGTAACAGCAAGAAAGAAAAAGCATGGTTATCTCAAACCAAAAATAAGGTAATAAAAATATACCCTACTAGGCTCACAGAAAATGTAGATCGATTCAACTTTCCTACTAAAAGTCACACTTTGTAAAATTGAATTTGAAATAGGCTGCTAAATAAGATAAAAAAAAAATACAACTAAAACAACACCACATGGAAAGATTCTAAACAAAGCCATGAAAAACAACATAAAAACTAAGTAAAGCAAGCAGTGTGAGAAAAAGTAATGTCTGGCAAAATAAAATTTAAGACAACATTACTAAGATACCATATAATTATGAAAAAAGAACAAGCCGATGGGAAGTTATGGTGATCATGAATTTGAAGGCACTCAACAATATAACCTTCAAGCTATTTACAGTAAAACTTGCAGAATCACAAAGATAAATTAACAAACATAGAAACATTAGAGATTTTAATAAAACTATCAAAAATGGATAAACTAAGCCAAAAAAATAAGTGCATATAAATGACCTATAAAACTAAATTTATAACATTATCTATTATATATAATTGTTTACTCACTGATTAGTAATGTGACTTCTGATATATGTCTGTTTTCCTTGTTCTATTTTTCTTGGTTTCACATTCTATACATATTTATAGATTAAAAAAGCAAACATGTACTGAAATATTAAAAATTTTTTTTGAAATATTAAAAATTTTAATAGGAATCATAAACACTGAATTTATGATCATGAGATGCTGGAATTTTTTTTAAGATTTTATTTATTTATTTGACAGAGAGAGAGAGACAGTACAAGCAGGGGGAGCAGCAGAGGGAGAGGGAGAAGCAGGTTCCCCGCTGAGCAGGGAGCCCAACTCAGAGCTTGATCCCAGAACCCTGGGATCATGACCTGAACCAAAGCCAGATGCTTAACCAACTAAGCCACCCAGGCACCCTGGAATTGTTCTGAAGAAACAAAAGGAAAATCCAAGGTAGAGAAACATTGCCTGGATCAGGAGGTGTGGTATGAGAGTACTGACTCTGTGGAACGAAAAGGAGCTCTTGGAATCAGGACTAGGTGAGAGCCATGCCTTGCTAATGTTAAGCACTGATTGCTAAAACAAGCCACCATTTTGTGTTAATGCTTTCCAATGTTTGTGTTAATGTTTCCAAGGTAGAAGAGCCATAATAATAGTTGTTCATCTCTCACTGTGGATATTGGATCTTCCATCAACAATTATCAACAGAACACCTACGGATGTCCTAGTAGTGGAATGCCACTTGTGCCTTGGGACTTAGCCTAAACTTATTTGAACTGCCTGGTGTGGAGACTATCAGTCCCCCAGGGTCAATATTCTGTGACATAAGCGCACACATGCTACCTCATCACCTCAACAAATGATGGAGCACTTAATGTCCAGAGGAACTATAGTGGTATAAAAAGCAAAGCCCAGAAATGGTCACTTAGGTAGTGAAATCTCCCCCATTACAAAGGGAGCTGGAGAGCATTTACTACTTCAGGATGCAGTTTGCTGGAAAGTTTTCCTTCTAAGGCTGAAGCTAAATGGAATAGACATAATATGAAGAACATTTTTTTTTCCAGAGAAAAAATAGCTTTCATTGTCAACTCTTTGAAAAGAACACCCTACTTAGAGATATGTTATGAACTAAAACCTGTCTCTTTGGGACACACACCTAATTTCTACTTATTCAATAAAAATCTAAAAGGGAGGAATTTTCACTGGGGACCAGAGAAAGATTTTCTTGTTTCATCTTTTTTCCATTCTCTGCCTATGTTTTCACAAACTCCTTCATCCATCTCTCCCTCCACTCTGCATAGCCATCTATAACTACTGAAAACTCATACTGAAACTTGAATGAGGCCTTCTCTTCACTCATTCTGTTCTCATTCATTCACTGTGACAGACCTTTCTTGGGACCCCTTCTCAGAAAATGTGCCCATCAGCCTACCTGTTATGGACTGAATGTTTGTGTCCCCCTGCAAAGGTCATATGTTGAAACTCTACCCCACAATATGATGGTATTAGGAGGTGGGGCCCTGGGAGCTAGTTAGGATTAGATCAGGACATGAAAGTAGAGCCCTTATGAATAGGATTAGTACCTTTGTAAGAGTCACTAGAAAGCTTGCTTCCACTGCTCTCTGCTCTCCATCATGTCAGGATACAAGAAGTCTACAATCTACAACCTGGAACAGGGTTCTCACTGGAGCCTGACCCCGCTGGCATCTTGATCTCAGACTTTCAGCCTTTAGAACTGTGAGAATTTATCTTGTTTATAAGCCACCTCATTTCTGGGTATTTTGTCGTAGCAGCCTGAGTTGACTAACACTCTACTCTCCTGTCTTTCCTGTTGCCCCAGCTGCCTACTCCCCCCCAATTCATTAAAGTGTACATCTCTCTTCTATTCCTTCTCTTCCCTTCCCACCGCATTTATTGGGTACGCTCTACCAGACCCTGTGCTATTTACTGTGTATACAGTGGTTAACAAAATAGAAACTGTGCCTGAATTTATGAGTCTTATAACTTGATATGGAAGATTGATACTTAATGAACACAAATATATAACTACAATTCTGAAATATGCTATGAAAGAAAATGATTTTTTTTCTGCAAAAGACAGTAACTTGGCAGCATACTTTAGTTTGAAGGTCCAGGGAAGGAACTATATCATTGAGCTGATTCTGAAGGATGATTAGCAGGAAAAAAAAAAGGAGTTTCCAGGTAAGAAGAGGACTAGGACCTTTGCAGGCTGAGGAAATAGGTTCTCTCAGTTGGCAGGACACTTTTTCCCAGTAGGGGAACAAACAAACAAAACAAACCTAATTCTCTTCTTTAACCTTCCCCCCACCTTTATATTATTTCCGTTGAGTGCTTGGATAGTCATAAGTTATTCCTTTATATTTAGGTTTTCACCAGTATGTGTTAGAATCATATCTTTAATTACTTCCTGGGTCAGATCTTTATTCAACTCAGAATAGTTCTTCATGCTGTTTAATTAACTTGATTTGATGTTGACACTTTGTAGTGTTCTCTTTTTCTTTCTTTTTTAAAGAACGTTTGATTATTTACATGTTTACTCTCCATTTGCTGCTATAAAATTACATTATATTCTCTTCAATCATTTTTAGTTTGACTTTTTTCCCTCCAAATTCTGGCAGAAATTCTCAGGAATTTTAAGTTTAATGCAGGATAAATTTTCCTTTTAATGAAACAGCTATCTTTTTTCCTCCAAAAATTGCTAGCTTTACATAAAGCAATTGATCTAGAAACTCCTTTTCATACTGTCCTTACCCTTTCTCTATCATCGATTAGACAACGAATAGGCATCTGCCCCAAGCTATGCTCAATAGAGTTTCCTCTCTCTTGAGAATTTATAATGGAGATTTAGAATATTTGGGCACTAACAGCCTATAGGTAGTTTCAGGCTTGTAGTTCTAGACCCTTCTCAGACCTAACAGTTTACAGAGCCCACAAAAACCCCCTGATTCTTACTAATAAATTCCCTTTTTATGTTTATGCTTGTACAATTGTGTTTTTCTTACTTGCAGTCAAAATAGTTTTCCTAAATACAGGTATCAGGCGGAATTATTTCAATCTTCTAAATGGCTGCTCACTTTAACCTACATGTGGAGGATTAGGAAATATTTAAAGAATTAAAAATTGATGAAAGACATTTTTTCTGCTTGAACAGCAGAAATCTGAATGCAAGTTGCATATAATGAATGCAAGTTGCATATAATGAACTTACACATTGCAGGTTTGAAAAAGAAAGATAAAGGGTTTAAAAGACATTATGAGACTTTTCTTCAGCTCTGTACAGCCTTTGATGTTCATGAAGCTTGTTAAAGCTCTGTCACACAGACATAGCAAAAGGGGAAGGGGTCTGTTGTTTCCTATAGCAATGGTAATTTCTACTTGGTCTAGAAGACACTGTTTTCTTTAATTAAAAGTTTAGGAGTAAAATAAATGTTTTTCTAATGTGTGGAGACAGCGTCCAAAGACTTTTAGATCAAAGCATACTGATACTACTATCAGCATATATTCTATATTACATTATTGTATATTATATTAGTACAATAAAGTGAGATACAATGGTCAAGGTAAGATTGGCACTTTCTTAGTTCCATCATTTATAGCTGTGAAGTATATCTCCTGAAGTTCAAATGATCACTATGCTTAGAAAGAAACTGCAAAAAAGACATTTTTTGTGTGACCAAAAGACCAATGAGACGTTTCATCAGTGACCTGGGGACTTTGAGACTCACCATTAGTCTGATATGGAAGGTAGAGTCTTGGAAGAGAAGTAAAGCAAAGCATTAAAAAGGCAAAATCATCCTATTTTGTGTGCTCACATGTTTGTTATAGACCAAGAGAAGATGCAAAGGACTTTGTTTACTTAACAATTTATTAGTATTAAATAATTATAAAACTACTCATTAAAATTTGTGTGACACAAATGGAGGAAAACAATAGCCCCAAAGGTTTATGCTAGAAAGGAAGGCTGAAAATTAATGAACTAAGATTTTAGCTTAAGAAAGATGAACAACAAAAAACAAAAAAACAAAAATAAAACTAATCTAAAAAATAGAAGGAGGTAAGTAATAAAGTCTAGGAATTCTTAAAAGACACCAAATGTGCATCAGTACATCAGTAGTGCCAAACCTTCTTTTTCTTTTAAAGGTTTTATTTATTTATTTGCAGGGTGGGGTGGGGTACAAGCTGGGGGAGGGGCAGAGGAAGAGGGAGCAGCAGACTCCCTGCTGAGCCCGGATCCCGATGTAGGACTCAATCCCAGGACCCTGGGATCATGACCTGAGCTGAAGGCAGATGCTTAACCAACTGAGCCACCCAGGTGCCCTAGAAAAATACAATTAAAAAAGATGCGATGTATAACAGCAATATATATATATATATATATGTATATTTGGTACATAGGGTGAACATTTCTTTTTTTTAAACTTTTTAATTTAAATTCAATTAATTAACGTATATTATTGGTTTCAGAGGTACAAGTCTGTGATTCATCAGTCTTAATATGATCCCCAGTGCTCATTACATCACATGCCTTCCTTAATGTCCATCACCCAGTTACCCCATCCCTGCACCCCTTTCCCTCCAGCAACGCTGAGTTTGTTTCCTATGATTAAGAGTCTCTTACAGTTTGTCTCCCTCTCTGGTTTCATCTTGTTTTATTTTTTCCTCTCTTCCCCAATGATCCTCTGTTTTGTTTCTTAAATTCCACATATCAGTGAGACCATATGATCATTGTCTTTCTCTGATTGACTTATTTCATTTAGCATAATACCCTCTAGTTCCATCCACGTCATTGCAAATGACAAGATTTCATTTTTTGATGGTTGCATAATATTCCGGTGTGTGTGTGTGTGTGTGTGTGTGTGTGTGTGTGTGTGTATGTATGTGTATACCACATCTTCTTTATCCATACATCTGTTGATGGACATCTGGGCTCTTTCCATAGTTTGGATATTGTGGACATTGCTGTTATAAATATTGGGGTGCAGGTACCCATTCGGATCCCTACATTTGTATTTACATGGGTATTTGTAAATACCCAGTAGTGCAATTGCTGGGTCGTAGGGTAGCTCTATTTTCAACTTTTTGAGGAACCTCCATACTGTTTTCCAGAGTGGCTGCACCAGCTTGCATTCCTACCAACAGTGGAGGAGGGTTCCCCTTTCTCTGCATCCTCGCCAACACCTGTCCTTTCCTGACTTGTTAATTTTAGCCATTCTGACTGGCGTGAGGTGGTATCTCACTGTAGTTTTGATTTGTATTTCCCTGATGCCGAGTGATGTTGAGCACTTTTTCACGTGTCTGTTGGCCATTTGGATGTCTTCTTTGCAGAAATGTCTGTTCATGTCTTCTGCCCATTTCTTGATTGGATTATTTGTTCTTTGGGTGTTGAGTTTGATAAGTTCTTTATAGATTTTGGATACTAGGCCTTTATCTGATAGGCCATTTGCAAATATCTTCTCCCATTCTGTCAGTTGTCTTTTCGTTTTGTTAATTGTTTCATTTGCTGTGCAGAAGACTTTCATCTTGATGAAGTCCCAATAGTTCATTTTGCCTTTGTTTCCCTGGCCTTTGGAGATGTATCTAGCAAGAAGTTGCTGTGGCCGGGGTCAAAGAGATTGCTCCTGTGTTCTCCTCTAGGATTCTGATGGATTCCTGTCTTACATTGAGGTCTTTCATCCATGTTGAGTCTACTTTTGTGTATGGTGTAAGAAAATGGTCCAGTTTCATTCTTCTGCATGTGGCTGTCCAATTTTCCCAACACCATTTGTTAAAGAGACTGTCTTTAAAAAAAAAAAGACATAGGGTGAACATTTCACAAAAGGTATACAAGACCCTATGTATATACTTGTAAAACTTTAGTAACGGTAAAGAAGGACTAAATATAACCATGCTCTTTTCATGAATAGAAAAACTCACTATCTTATAGATGCCATTTGTTTTCAAATTGATTTATAGATTCAGTATAATAGAAATAATATCATTTTTTACATGAAATGTGATAAGCTCCTTATAAAATGAATATGGAAGATGAAAGGGCCCCAAATAGTCCTAAATACAATTTGCATTATGGGTAGATATTATATATATCATATAGTCTGTTATTGTCGTAGGAATAGATAAATATCTACTGTAGGCATAGAACAGAGATCCAAAAGAAGACTCAGGAATCTGGAGAGCTGATAGGGTTCAAACTGGGTCAGTAGATTAGTGGGGATCCATAAGAAAAATCTCCTGAAAAAGCACTGCACAGGCAAAGAAATACAAATGGCATATTAACATGGAAAGTTGCTCTTTGTCATTAATAATTCAGAGAACTGCAAATTAAAAACTACAGTTAAATATCATTTCACAGTCATTAGTCTGGCAAAAACTTAAATCTGCCGATACCATGTTTGGCAAAGGATGTGAAGCAAAGAAAACTCTCTTGATTGCTAGTGGAAGTATGAATTGAAATTATGTTGGAAAATAATTTGACATTATACAGTAATGTGCATATCATGTAACTGTTTATTCTATTCCTAGTTATGTGCCTTAAACTCTTGCACGTGTGGGCCAGGGAACATGTACAAAAGTGTTCATAGCAGCATTGCCTATAATAGAACAATTGTGCAAACAACCTGTGTTAGTTTTCCACTGCTGTATAACAAATGAACACAGATTACTTGGCTCCAAAATAACACCCATATATTATCTCATAGTTTCTGTAGGTCAGAAATCTGTGCTTGATCTAGCTGAATTCTCTTCTCAAGGCATCATAAGGTTGGAGTCAAGGTGTTGGCCTGGTTGCGTTTGCTCTCTTCTAGAGCTCAGTGTTCTCTTTCAAGCTTGTGTGGTTGGTAGAATTCAGCTCCTTGAAGTTGTGGACCTGAGGTCCCCATTTTCTTACTGGCTGTTGGCTGGAGGCTTCTTTCAGCTCTAGTGGTTGCCAGCGATTCCTTGTTCCATGGTCTTCCCATGGTTTGAATCTCTGGCCTTCTTTAAGGGCTTACTTGAATAGATCAGGTCCACTTATGAGTATCTCTCTAATCTAAAGTCAACTGATTAGGGATTTTAATGATAGCTACAAAGTCTCTTCCCAGCAGCAGATTAGTATTTGATTGGATAGATAGGAGAAAGTATGTGTCCACCAGCATTGGGAATCTTGGGGGCCATCCTAGAATTCTGCCTCCTACACAGTCCAAATGTTCAATATCATTAGAGTAAATCACTGTATTTATTATAATAGAGTCATGACAGAATAACGTATAGCAGTGAAAACAAGTGAAGTTAAATTATACACCTCTAGTGATGAATGTCAAAATTATGTTGAGATAAAAAATTAAATCATAGAATATTACAGTATGATTCCACTTATATACATGCAAAAATGTGCAAAATTACACACAATTTAGCTTTATACTACACTCAGGTGGGGGAACTTTAATGATGAAAACTATTGGCACGAATTTAGGAGAAGATATTTCTAGAGTGAAGGGAGGAATGAGGTGTAATAAAGGATGGAAACGGGGGATTTAAAATTATTGTTTTATTTCTTTTTTAAAATTTTATTTATTTATTTGAGGGAGAGAGAGAGAGAGTATAAGCACAGGGAAAAGTAGAGGGAGAGGGAGAGAGATTCAGAAGCAAACTTCCTGCTGAGCATGGAGCCTGATGTGGGGCTCAATTCCATGACTGAGAAATCGTGACCTGAGCTGAAACCAGGAGTTAGATGCTTAACTGACTGAGCCACCCAGATGTCCCATTAATGTTTTATTTCTTAAGCTGGGTGTTAAGTATTATAAATTTTCTTAAAACACTACATGTATGTATGGTAGGCTTCACATTAAAATATCTTAAGATAAAATTAAATACGTTGAAAGAAAAAGTAACTTAAAAAGTAACAGAATATAAAATATATGAGATGTGCCAGTTTAATATAGAAATCCATTGACTAGCATAAATCATGACTTAAATAGAAATATGTCTTTAAAAATCGGATTCTATATTATAAGGAGGTCAAAGATATAGTTTCTAACATCAAATTTGTCATTATTTTCTATTAGATTTATAGTGTATGTGTGACTTCCAGTTTAATACAAATAGGAAAAGTATCAATCCTAAATCCTTTCATTATTTCCGCGAAATACTTTCTCTCATTTCCTAATCTTTCCTTGAAAAATGAAACTACAGCCATTTGATACCATTTTACTTCCCACCTGAAGCAAATGGGCAAAAAGAGCAGCACTCTTTGTGGGGTTGCCCTATGGGTCCATCCACAGCAGCATGTTCAGCTGTAACCAATGCATTTCAGGAGTGTGACGAGGAACCGGACCCCATCTTTGCTACACTGCGTTCCCAAATAATGTCTGTGAATATAGAGTCTTCACAACTTGACTTCCCAATTAAGAAAGTGACATGTTTGGAAAGGATCTTAAATGACAGTGTTTGTCAAGCTGTTTGTTTAGTGAACTCTCAGGGTGTGCTTACACAAGAACTGTCTTAATTAAGGTTAATCGGTGCATAATTAGAACCTCTGCTGACTTAAAAGATTCCACTAGTGGTAAATTAATGAGAACTCTTAATGTCTAGACTGAAGGACAAAGCAATCACAATTAACCAAATTTCAAGACACACTCTTTCTGTCTCCAATACAGGGGCCATACTCCTGGTGTGACCTGTTTAGAGGAGTGCATCTCATCCAAGTGTTTGGGAACCTCTTGTGAGCTTTGATAAGCAAGTGTGATTCCGGCCTCACGGTAGTTATGAAAACAAACAAACAAAAAACAACCCCCCCAAAAAACAAAAAACAATGAAAAAATGAACGCAATGGTGGGCTGCTTATTATTCTAAACCACGTTAAAATTTAACTCGGGTAAAAATCAATCAGCTCCACTTTCTGTCTCTTGCATGAAGGGGGCATTGTGGTGGGCGGGGAAGTAGGATAGAGAACAGAAGCAGCATTCTTCTCAATACTGGAAAATGGATTAGGAAGAATGTGGTAGCCTGCTCCTCATGTCTATCAGGGGGCCCCCATAGTTCATCAGAATGCACCCCAGACTTACCTTAGCTACCAGCCTGGGGTTCCTAAGAGTGAGAGCACCAAACACTAACATGCATTCCAAAGGAGCAGTCATAAAATTACTTTTCACCTGGTGTCTTTAAAAACAAGATGAAAGCAGCTAGCAATGGCTAGCTTTAGGAAAGACTTCTTTGGAAACTGGAAATTGACAGGAACTTCTGTAAGGAAGGACCTGTTTTTTGTTCTCATTTCTGTTTATTTTTTAAGTTTCCAATACATCGTGGGCCGTTATTTTTAGAGAATCCCATGAGTTGCTCAGTAAATTTAAAAAGACAAAGTTTAAGTACAAATATACTAATATTAGATTCAACAGACATAAAATGATTCAGCTGAATTGTTATAAAGGTTGCATTTCTTTTCAATTTCTGTTCTGTGTGCCTAGTCATACAAAAGTTTGGATTAGGGCCCCAGGCTTGCCCACCAGAGGCCTGCGGAGATCTCCCAGGCCTTCAGGTTCCTGGAAGGGTCTAGATTTCCCGCGGAGCATGTGCAGCCCACTCCCCTTTTGTGGCCTCAGGAGGTGCCTTCCTCGGAATGCTGTGGCCCCACCCCTGGGGCTCCAGTGGGTGGGCTGCACTGGGACTGGGAGGGGTCAGGCGGAAGGTGCATTGGGGTTTGCCGGATTGGTGGTGTGAGCCGAGATCTGCGGGGGCGTCTGGGAGGAGGGGCCGCACGCACCTCCACGCACGCGGGTGTTTTTATTCCAGGACTCTGCAACTCCCGGCATCCCGGAGACCCGGCTTCCTCTGGGGAGGGTGTTCAGGGCTCTGGCGTCTGGGCTCTGGTTCCGCGCTTCTCTGACCCTCTGCCGCTCCAACAGGACCCACGTACACGAGGTCACAAAGTGCACCGTGTGGGCTTCAACTGCTCAGCTTCGAACCCCACTTTGAATACACCTGGACCAGGTAATGTGTCGAACTATTTCCTTCTTGAAAGTTCTGAGCTAACTTCGTGTTAGTTCACTCTTTCTGTAGTTGGTGGTTGCTTAGTAATTGTTTTATATTGTTTCTTCCATTGTCGTGGAGATTTGAAGTGCCCATAAATTCTTAAAGCCTTTTCTCAAGTCAGATTCGCTTACCCTTCTGACGTATTTAGATATTCTTCCAAGAAGAGTGCTTCATGGATATGATTTACTCCTGTCTAAAAGGAAGACTAATAGGTGTTAATAGGCTCCTTCCTTGCTTTCGTGTTCTGTTTGGATTATGTTGGATTTAAGCAGATAAACCTTTGATAAATTCAGGGTTGTTTTTTTTTTTGTTTCTGATAATGTTATGTTTAGGTGAGGTAGCAAGCTTGGGATTAGTTTTTCCTAAGTGGTTGGGCTTTGCCTGTTAATTGCTTTCACCTGGAAGTTGAAATGAATTTGAAATTGAAATTCCTGTATCCGGAACACTCTGTGGGAGGGCTTTTCTTACGTGATGACAGTGGTTACTGAGTTTAAGAAAACTTTCCTACCATGGCAGAGTGGGCTCACAGACGTTATCTTATTAGGGTGAGGTATTTCGGGGCTACCTCTGGGTCTGGCAGGTGAGTCTCTATCTTCTGATCATGCATACTAATTTGTGAGTCGTTGGATCATAGACTTATGCTCTGAAGCCAAGAATTTCATTTATCTGAACGAGGGGATATTACAAACCTGTTTTCAAAAGAATTTTTTCTTTATTCAAAACAGTAGTATATATGGACTTTTGGTTAGCCTACAGCAGAGTTAATTCTGTATACCATCATTCTGTAAAAATCAGCAATTTACAAGTCTTCAGGAAATTGAGAAGCAATGAAATATAAACATGTAATGCTCTGCTGAACATGACTAAATCTCCTTAATGGCTTTGAAGGCAGTTGAGGATTTTACCATTCCTCTGTGTAATCATTAAAAACAACACTTCTTACAGTGCTGCACAGCAAACATAAGATGGATGGAGGGCTGATTCTGTTTTGCTCTATGACACACCAGCTATTGAGCAAAATTCTGATACCTTTGTTTATCATTCAATCATTAAAGCTAGAGTTGTAGAGTTAGGGACATGAATAGTTATTCAAGCTTTTCCATTATAATTGATCCATGTGTAAGACTTTTTTTTTGGTCAAAGCACTTACCTGAAGGGAAAAATTTTTTTAAACTATCTTAAATTTTTCCAAATAAAGCTTTTACAAAAACCACCCTAGTTCGTTTTCTCCTCCTATAATGGAGTGCTAAACTTCCTGGCTCCTGACGCAATTACTAAGAGTTGATCAGAACAGGATAAGACTGGTCCACTTACCAGGTGGTTTAAATATGCAAATTAGGGACATCTAATTTATGTGACCTAAGGATTGCCAGAAAACAACTTCGGTTCTTGGCCACTTAAAAATACATTTTCCTAACTGACATTAACATAAATAGAAAATGTCTATGTGGAGTGTCTCTTTAAAGTGGATTAAAGAAACTATTAGGTTGAGCCGTATGAAATCACCAATATCATGGGTTAAGAATTGTCAAATACTGGCAGTTTCATGTGGTGCAATGTAACAGATTATGTGGCCTGTGTTTTTAGAGTATTTTTAAAGTTTGAACCTAAAGTGATCCTACAAAGAGCAACTTGGATACTTTTGGGAGAGGTCCTGAGATTTGCCAGAGAGAGAGATTGAGAGAGCGAGCGTGCGAGCGAGTGCACTATATTTTCTTAAGAGTAATTTGAAATTTAGATGGATTATAAAAAAGAAAGGACATATTTAGCTCTCCCGTTAGTATTGAGAAAGAAACACAGAGATAATATATGATGTGGCTTAATGAACTCTAGGTGTAGCATTTGAAAGCAATGGGATTCCTTTCCCTGGCATTCTAAATGATAGAGATACATTAAAGTGGGTGATCATTTGGGGGATTTTTCCCTTTATTGTTGATTTCAAGATGTAGATCAATATAAAGATTTATATAAAGATATTTTTGGAGATACATAAAGCTTTGTATAAATCTTTGTATTGATTTTTTTTTTAATGCACTGAGGTGGGTAATCATGGTGAACTTTTTTGTTGTTGATTTCAAGATACACAAAAGCTGGTTCTGTGGGCAATTAATATTGCTCAAGGACAATCTCAGTTTGAAAAGAGACTTACCTTTCTGTAGCCACATAAGTGGGGTTCCAAGAAAACTTTAAACTCCAAGTGATTTTGTTTAATGTCTCTCCATTGAGATTCGATGCTTTTGAAAGTAACTTATCAACATCTTGCTGCCATCAGCAGTAATTTAGCTTTTTAAACCTCTGTATACTGTATTGGAAAGATATGGTAGGCTATATTTGTGAGCACAAAGCAGCCAAGTAAAGTTTTGGGCAGTGGTAAAGCAAATGTCTCTGGTATCCCATATCTAGTACTATTCAAGGTATGGTAGTATTTTCAAATGTATACATTTGTATACTTTTTTTTTAAAAGATTTTATTTATTTATTTGGCAGAGAGAGAGATCACAAGTAGGCAGAGAGGCAGGCAGAGAGAGAGGGAGAAGCAGGCTCCCCACCAAGCAGAGAGCCCGATGCAGGGCTCGATCCCAGGACCCTGAGATCACGACCCGAGCCGAAGGCAGAGGCTTTAACCCACTGAGCCACCCAGGTGCCCCTACATTTGTATACTTTTTGATGAAAAAGTCATTTAGTTCCAAAGTAAGAAAGCAAACCCTTAAGAATGATACATTTATTACTCTGTGGTCATAAAGTACTACTTCTAAATGTCCAATTCTTTTGTCAAATTGTATTTTTAAATGCATTTTCAATTCAGTATCTTTTGACATTTTTCATATTTTTCATTAAGCAAAACAGATGATTTATTCTATGCCACCAACATGCCAGACACCGAGTAAAATGTTTTTGTTTATCTTAATTTATTCTATTGTCACTTATAAGTAGCTGTATCCTCACTATCCTCATATAAAGGATCCTACACCTAGTGACTGGAAGAAGCAGTTTGAAGCAAGGTCTTTTCTCTATCATAGTGTAAAAGTTGCCCTGGCACACACACTGCAAGAGCAGCTAGATGTTTTGAAATTTCTACACTAGTATGTTTTGCGTTTTAATAAAAGTCACCTGGGAATCTTGCTAAAATGCTGATTCTAATTCACTGGGATGGAGCTGGAGTTTTACATTTCTAACAAGCTGCCAGGTGATGCTAATCTGTGGATCCCACCTAGAACATGGAGGATCTGCACTATTGAATACAGGGCCTGGTAGAGCATTAATGCCTGCTTTTTAAAATGGCATAACCACTCTGAAGAAACTCAGGTGTCAAAATTGGCAGCTGTACTGTAGCAGAGCTGCCAACAAATGGAGCTCCCTAGGTGTAGGGGCTCCTGGAGCTCACAAAATTCAATAGGAGTTGGGAGATTTGGGAACATTGGTCAACAGTATCTTAATTTGGAGAGTCTCTGCAAGGCTGGAATGAGGGAGTAAGAGATGGTCAGAAATAGGATAATTGGGGATGAAACAAGGAAAAGACAAGTGAGAAATTTGGAGTTCCTGGGGAACCACCATTGCACCCTGTTAGGAGTGACTTCTGGTGAGTGAATTCTTTAAAAAGATGCTGTACTTGGAAACAAACCTTTTTTGGAGTACCCCTCACAGGAACTATCAGAGCTAGGCTGATCCATTGTCTCCTTCTGGAGGGTAAAGGCTGTGATTTGCTCACCTGACTGAATAAGAGCAGGAAGATTTTAAGTGAGATAAGGCACTCTCTAAATCAGGTTATGCATCAACTGGCTTTTAGTTAGTAGGGATGAATTCATTTGCCATACACTAATATTCAGAATGTTATACTGGGAGCAGCAGTAGCCGCATCACCTGGGAACTTATTAGAAATGCAAATTCTTGGTCCCCCCCACCCCAGACCTAAAGGCAAGATCCGCAGGTGATCTCTATGCACATCAGAGTTTGAGCTGTACTGATGTAGCAGAAAGCAGGAGTTTGGAAGAAAGGTCCAGTTAGCAGCTAGATTTTGATGGGAACACGGAGAAGTTCAGGAAAGGCTTTTATTTATGAGCTTACCAAAGAGAGGAAACTCAGGATGCAAGGATGTTGGCTCAACTGAACCAGAGCTGCAAATCCAAAGCTGCTGCGTAGAGCAGAAAAGAGCTCTTTGGCTAATACTATTAGTTTGGACACGTCAGACAATTCACATAGGCTTAGATAGTATTGCTTCTCAGGGCCAGAAGGCCTATGCAGTTACTTCCCTGGCAGCATAAATGACCACGCATTACCGCAAACCAAAACAAGAGGATATATGTAGCTCAGTTTGGCCACCTCCCATCACTTGGGTAACCTTGTATCCCGGCCCAGGGAAGGTACATAGGGAGAGTTAACATTGTTTTAAGGGAAGGAAAACAGAACTTTGTCCTTCATCAGAATGTTTTCACTCCTTTGTAGAACGCTCTCAAGGATGTAACACTACTTGAAATTCTTATGTCAACAAGCTCAAAAGCAGCTGAGGAAGAAAGCGAAACCAAACTGCTTACAGCTACATTGCCTCTTCATCTGTAATGACATCAAGCATATTGCTGCAGTTGGTGTACGAGCTGTATTAATGAGCATCCCCTGTGTTACAGACACCCCCCTCCCCCCCCTCCCCCTGCCCCAGCAACATTCATTTAGCTCCGGATTCTGGACTTAGGTGGGCATATCTTCTGGCCTTAGTGGGCGCGTGTTGTCAACTGCTTGGCTTCCTGGGGGCTGGCCATTCAAAGGTGATGTCTGTAGGCCACTTCATCTCTGATCGTCCTCCAGCAGGCTAGCTCAGGCTTGTTCGTATGTCAATAGCAGGGTTGCAAGGGAGCAAGCAAGGTGTGTGAAGTCCCAGAGTCCCAGACTGGAACCAACCATAGTCACTTACTGCATATTCCATTGGCCAGAGCAAGTCACATGGCCGGCCCAGACCGAAAAGGTAGAGGATAGACAGAAAGTGCTTTAGCATCACACTGGCACTGTTGTGAATACAAGGAGAGGAAGGACTGTGCACATCTTTACAGTGAGTCCCAATGAACAATCAAGAGACTTTCACAGACCATACGTTTCTCATTTTGGTTTCTCTAGTACCATCCTGGTGTTCTCAGTGTCTGACACATGTGGGCATTTAACAGATGATTTAGAAAGAGTTTAATTTGTTTTGTTTCATGCTTTTAAATAGGCTTTAAAATCTATGACCGGAAGGAAAATTATGTTAAAATATAATGATCTCCATACTGACAGAGATTACCTGATTACCCCGACCAGGAGAAACTTCTTTTCAATTGCATATTTAACACTTGTTAGGGTAAGAAAATTAGAAAACAAAATTTGAATGACTTTGTTGAAAATAACCCTTGTGCCATTTAAGAAAAATTCTACAAACTTTTTCCAAAGGTCTTTATTATAGTATTATAAGGACAAATATAGTGAAAATAATAATGTAAATGTAAATTTAATGGCTATGGGATATCCACGTGACAATACTAAACCATTATAAAAAATCAATGGAAAATATTTTATAACATAGACATAATATAAATATATTTGTAATATATTGAATTAAATATATTAAATATATTTATAGTTCAATATATTGCAAATTTATATTCAATATAAATATATTTATATATTTATATATATTTATATTATATATTTATATTAATATAAATATAAATTATATTTATATTTATATTTATATAAATTTATATTAATATAAATATTTTATATATTTATATTAATATAAAATATATTATATTTTATATTAAATATTAAATATAAATATTTTATATTTATATTATTTATATATATTTATAATATAAATATATTTATATTCAATATATTACAAATATATTTATATATTAAAAATGCCTAAATGTAATAAACATTCATATTTATGTAATATACAATTGTTAGAATTATACTTAAGTGAGGTTATGTTATAATGTAAACATGAATATAATACAGGGACTGTGACTGAATGCAAGATGTGGATATAGTTGGGCAAAGGAGCTGGAGTTATGTGTTTGACTTTTTTTTTTCCCCCAATTTTGCAAATATCCTGTAGTAGAAATGCTATGGTTAGAAGTAAGAGGAGAGAAGGAAGACCATTCCTTATCTATTCTGTAAGGACTTTTTCTATATCATCACAGGTTGCTATATAGGCCATTCAATTTATGCCCCTCATTTCCAATGGTACCACAGCAAAGTTATCTAGAAAGTTCCACCAAAGAACAAGTTCAGTGTTTTGGCATTTCCCAGGAAATCTTCATTGGGTGGAACATATAGATCTCAGTCATCAGAATAGCAGATATATGGGGACAAAGGTTTAATGTAACTTTATTGGAAAAGTTGAGTATCTGGACACTCCTGAAGATAAAAGTTAAACAGGAAATGTGTGAAAGGCAGCAGGACTAGTTTGTTCTGAGGGTCTTGGTGGAAGTAGAGGATGGGGGTGAGAAAGAGCATAGGATGCCAGCCTTAACTCAGGAAGCCATGTGATGGATGCAAAAGGATGCAATTGACTTAGGGTGGGAGTGGGAACGAAATCTCACTCAGCTCCACATCCCAACCAGTAATGCAGGGGGGGTTTGAAGATGACTGTTAGTGAGGACAGAATCAGAAGTTAGCTTCAATTTCGAGTCCTTATTGGGATATAATTGCTTCTTGGACTGATTTCAATGGAGAAATGCCAGTTTCATCAGCATTATTTTTAAGGTCAGTCAAGAGATCTCCTTTTCCTTTTATTTCGTTAGTTTTCTTCTTCTCCCTCTTCCTCCTCCATATTGCACTTTCCAAGTCATTGTCAATCTCCAGCACAAGGAGAAATCTCCAACATGAAGGATGTGTGAACCCTCAGTCATGATTTTCATCATCTTTGAGTGTAGCTACCCTCCTCTGATAGTCAACATTCATTCTTACTCACTTCCACTTCCATAGTCTCTTCTAAATCATTTAAGATCTTTCCACTTCGGACTTCTTTTCTCCCTGATTTATAAACAGGGGAAGTCAGACTTTGTTCAGGCTGGTTCATTTATTTATTTATTTATTTATTTTTATTTTAAATTTTTTTCCCCAATTACTTTTATTTTTTCAGTATTCCAAGATTCATTGTTCATATACCACACCCAGTGCTCCATGCAATATGTGCCCTCCTCAATACCCACCACCAGGCTTGCCCAACCCACCAGGCTGGTTCATTTAAATATTAAAACATCTCAGCGGTGTGCAACTGCCTTCAAATTTCAGCTTTCATGGCTTGTGCTTTTACTAAATTAATAGTCAGTACTTCCATAGCATTTGTGATTGTCAAAGCAGTCCACAAACATTAATTAATGCTAATGCTACCCTAAGAGAATGCTGTAACTAGCTAACTGACTGAACTTTATCTCAAATTATTTTTAAATGGTTTTCAACTTGGGAGGGAAGTCGGAGAGAATGTGCAAGAGTGCATAGTGTTTGCTATCCTTTGCTGCCTCCTAAAAGTAATGATGCAGCAAATTGAAGTGAATCATCCTCAGAAGGATATTAAGGTTTGATCTACCTGGAATTAATCATCTCTAAGAATTACCTGTTGCCTAAACTGAATCAACCAAAGTGGCGCTTGGAATACACATTTAAAGACAAAAACTGTTCATAATCCGAGCATTTTTTCTCTCTCAACATTAATTGCAATCCTAAGAGTGTAAACGTTCTACTTTCTTTGCTTCTTACCACTATTTGCAAAACAAAACAAAAACAAAAGCTAAATGGAACAAAAATATGATCAATGAGTATTTAATACCTAAGTGGCACTTAAACTGTTTAGTTCTGGGAGAAGGGAGAAAATGGTAAAAATAAATTAGCAACCCACTGTTCTTAGAGTAGCCTTCAGTTTGGTCATGAAATCAAGCTTACATGTAGAAATGATAAAGGATTACTAGGGTCTACAACTGGGTCTACAATGCCAGTAGGGGAAAAAAGTCCTTGTGGACTGGAGCAGCTGGGTGGGGCTTCAAGGAAACATTAGCTGTAGATTTGGCATTATCAGATAGTGTGGTGGGTTTTGAACCACCACGATTATCAAGGGAGCCACTGCAATTATTTGAGCAGGAGGTAGAAAGGTGGAAGAACAGTTCTAGGCTGAGCGTCCTAACAGAATGTCCTGGAGGTTGGATAGATGGGACATCAGTTCAAGGACTCGGTGGAAGGTAAGCAAGGGTGGAACAGTTGAAGAATAGAGTGTGATTAGAGGGTGCATATTGGACTCACATGAACATGGGTTCAAATTTTAGTTCTTTGTAGATGAGTGACCTCGATGAAACTCTATCCCTCTTGAGCTTTCATTTCTTTCATCTATAATGGGGTGTGTGTGATTTAAATGAAGGAGTATGTGAAAAGCACTGTATTTGACCCCAGATAAAAGTATAATAGAAACTTGTTATTAAGTGAACCATTTTTGTCTCCTGGTCATCAAGTGAATGATTTTTTCCATTTATACCTTAGGCATGCGTTCTCTTTTTTTATTTCTTAAATTTTTTAAAAAGGATTTTGAGACAGAGAAAAGAGCATGAGTGGGGGGAGGGCAGAGGAAAAGGGACAAACATAAAATAAATTGTTTTCATACTGAAAAATTTCTATCACCATTAGAGTCTCACTAAAGTAATTCTAGATAATGTATTTCAGACAGAAGGAAAATTATTCCAGAGAAATTTTAAGAAGCAAGGAGGAATAATTAGCAAAAAAGTTTTTTTTTTTTTTTTAAGACATAATACATGGTAAAAAAGAGGGGGATGATAATTGGATTTATAAGTGTTCAATGTCCTTATCTGAAGATGTGCAGACATACTGGTAAACTTGAGTTTGGGAAGTTCTCATTTTCAGTTTCTGGGGAAACCAACAGAAGGAGAAAGGCAGAAAATTTTCTAAGCTAGTGGAAACAAAATGAAAAAAATCAATCCAACGAAAGGAAAGCTGAAATAACATAGGAAAGGCAGCCTACATTAAAACACGAAAAGAGTAGAAGTAAATCTAGATAGTAGGCATAATAGATGAGGATGGATAAATGTTGATAAATGTTTCAAAGATTGTAGGACATGAGAATTTTTTAACAACGAGAAACCTCTAGCTGAGTGGTTCCTACAGTATGATTCCCTGGACTAGCAGCATTGGCATCACCTGGGAAATTATTAGAGGAAATAGAGATTATTATTATTATTTTTTTTTTGAGAAAATAGAGATTCTTAAATCCACTGCAGAACTACGAGTCGGAACGTCCCGTGATGGGTCCCAAAGACCTGTGCTTTAACAAGCCTTCAGATGATGCATGCTGAAGTTTGAGAACCACTGCTCTAGCTGTATGTTCTGTGTGAAAGACCTGTGTAAAACATGAACAGAAGCATATGAAAGGAAGGTAATAAACATACCAGTTCAAATTGTGTTCTGTGGAGAGGTTGCAAAAGAGCAATCCAGTATATTTATCAGAAATGCAGATTTCAGGGCTCTACCCTACAACCCATTATTGGTCTTTGGCCCTAAGAATTGTCCTCTTAGTGTTTAATATGTAGCTTGAGATGTTAGAGCCACTATTCTCAAGTGAAGGAGAAAATATTTTAATATCTGGGGTGAATAAGGGTCTGGAGATAAATGAGAAAAAGAAGAGTCCGGAATATAGTGTGGAGCAGGGTGAATGTATGAAGTGGCCAGTGACAGGTAGTGCAGAAGGTAAAGGAGTTTAATGAAAGGTGATACCTAATATTCCATGTGAGTTTTCCATGGCTACAAGAAAACCCCCAAATTTATCATTCTAAATCCTAAATGAAATTAGCTACACACAGATGTGCATTCTGGGTGCTTTTGTTATGTTTGTTTCTTGAATGTTGATGAGAATGAGTTTCACATGTTAGGCACGCAATACTCGTGTGTGCTTGCCTGTGTGTATGTATGTAAATGGTGAGGTGGTAGTGGTGGGGGGAAGTATGTAGGTTAATGGGTGCTAAATATGTAGGATGATTTCTTTAATTTTTTTCTTCTCATTTTCTTGATTATTTTTAAATATATAATGTATTATTTGCTTCAGGGATACAGGTCTATGATTCATCAGTCTTATACAATTCACAGCACTTACTATAGCACATACCCTCATAATGTCCATCACCCAGCCACCCATCCCTCCCATCCCCCTAGGACGATGATTTCAACTTTGGCAGATGAGAGCTCAGAGGAAGGATATTAGTGTGAGCATTCCTAGACTCCTCAGATGTCTTCAGGGAAGACTTTGATATTCCATTGAAGATAGACTGGAAACATGAACAAACTTTACTAACTCTAAAGAGTTAGGGACACCCCAGATGACATAGGACTCCACAATTCATGTACCAACCCTGGGAACACAAAGCAGGTGTTCAGTTCATGCTTGTTGACTGCCTTCACCAAGTCTCGATCTTCATTTCTGAAAAGGAAATGAGATTTTAGGTCTAGGGGTGTGAATTCTATGGCAGCAGGGAGAATGATGTTCACTTTATGTGTAACCAAGTTTGAGAACCTGGTCATACCCTTAGAATGAATACTTTCTCTCCTATTGCTAAGGCGGTATTTCTTGCAACTATCTCAGAACCAACGCAGTCTTTACTGTTATCTATCTTTAGGTTATTCAAGGATTCAAGCACAAAGCAAGACTTATACTTTGTCCTAAATCTGTCAGTGTCAAGTGTTAAGCAATACAAAGTACCAGATAAACAACTGAGAGTAATAACTTGGATTTAAGATGCTGTTGGAAAAAGTTATGATGTAGTCAGGATGTATTCAGCCTGTTCACTGAGTAACCCCCCCTCCCCCACCTGGTGTGGAAGGAAAATGAAGTCAGTTTTTTTCCTTCCTGCCTGGGATCTGTCTTGCAAACTGAAATATGCAAGTAAGATAGAATTTGAATTTCATATTTCAGATTTCCTACTTGAAGGATTTCAAACCCTTGGTAAAAGCTATATATTAAGTGCTTTCATAGAGGAAGAAAATACAAATTATAGAAGTACCAGCTGTGGTTTAATGTTTAGGGTGAACTTATATCCAATGTTGACCTTTAGGGTAGAGCATATTTTACTGAGAATCCATCCATACCCAGAAGTTCTACTTTACTATAGCCCCAAACTTGAGTAAATAATAATCAGGAAAATTCAGGAGAACTGAACATGTGATTTGGTGCTTCCTTTAGTTTAGTTAGATGTTATCTGAGGTCTTCCAGATCTTAAAAATGTAGAGGGAAAAAAGTGCAACCTGCAATTTCATATTCTCAGCCATTCCATATCTTGTGAAATCTCAAAGTTCATCCCATGATTTCTAGGAGTAGTAAAAAGATTACTTCGGTTTCTGAGCTTCTGTTTTCATCTTCATTGATACTTCATTCCATGTTGACCCCAAAATATAGTCTCTTGATATCCACAAGACACTATAATCAAAAAGAAAACCATACGAAAATCTCACACAAAGCATGTAAATAGTTTTACTCATGTGGGATGCTTAGAGAGGTTACACTTCGCATGGTGCATCATGAAAACTCTGGATCGTTAACATAACCCTTATTGGTTTTTCTCTCTTCCTGTCTCACTACAAACACCACATGCTTCCCGGGATTACCTCTTGAAGAGCCTCCTCACTCCCAGATTCTGACAATGAGTTCTGCTTTTTGGAGAAATCCAGTTTCAAACAATATCCTGTCTCGTAAGTAGGTATTATAGGTCAGGTAGTTGTGAGACAATGAGGTAATTTATGTGAAATACACGAACTGTGTCTGGCACTTAGTAAGCCCTCAGTGAAATATTTGGAATTCATAGAATCTTAAAGTGATTCACTTCCTTCACTTTCCATTCTGTGAACTCCCATTCGTGATTCAAATTTGGAGAAGAGAACGTGATTGGATTAGAGCGTGTCACTTGTCCTGTTGTCAGGGTCATGACCCGTGACTGATAGTCCTGTGAGGATGACATGGGGTAGGAACAGATGGTCACTAGGGAAGAGTCATCTGGGAAGACAAATGACCTCCCCACTGGAGTTCTAATCCCTGTTCTATGTTTGAGGGAATGAAGGCTCGGAAGGATTCTGCAATTTGCCAAAGTCACACAGTCAGCAATAGGGAGCAGAGCTTGTATTCAACTCTTTTGATTCTAGATCCAGTATTCAGTTTTCTACAGTGTTAATGCCAAATCATAATAGTACTTTTTTTCACCAATGGCACATATGATCCTGAAAATGTATTTAATGTACCTATCCCTGAATTACCAGAATTAGTGAAATTGTTATTTGTGCTATTTTTTTTCAAATGAGTTGGAGAGAAAATAAGCTATTGATTTTTCCAAATCTTTTACAAGTGATTGGTAAAAAGTTGTGATAGGTTTTCCGAGTGGGCTTTAAAATCTTTTTTCCCCCCAAATACTTTTTTTTCAGTGTGACAAGATTCATTGTTCATGTACCACACCCAGTGATAATTAAACATTACAGTGATACCACTGAAGAATTCCTTTGAGCATGGAGAATGGATGTTAAAAGGTTACTAAAATCTGTGTTTTAAAAAAAAAAATCTGTGTTAAGGCAGATTGACTGGACTAGAATCAAGAAGGAAAACTGAATTGTGGGGACAAAGAAAGCTAATACAACCTTATAATGAGATGTGTTTAAATTCCAGCTGGAGGAAGAAAAATCTGGCATGTAGTGACCATAGTCCACTTTTATTGTTGTATGGGAAACTGTGGTCTACTTAAGACAAGTAGTCCCAGTGAACAATGGGAATTAGACCAGTAGGCCCAGTCATAACCCTAAGGCATAGTATGACCATTACATGCTGTAGAAAAAGACTTTTGGGTCTCTATAAATCACACCAAATATCCCCATTCTTGACCAAACCACCAGCCAAGTGGTTATATTTTAGTTCAAAGGATAACATTGGTGATATGTAAAAGGACTTTAGCTTATTTAGGGAACAGGCACTATATATAAATCTAAACATAGCCCCTGAAAAATAATCCAACTTTCAGCACATAAAAACTTTTTGGATTCCAAGAACAAATGTCACCAGCTGAGGTGAAATTATGGATTTCTATAGCTTGGTTCAGTGTAGGAAAGTTTTTAAAATAAACTATGGGGCTATGACCCCATTTCACAGCCTACCCACAATAAATTCACCTTATAAATTCCCCAAACAACTACTACTAAAGCCCTCAGACAAAGTGACCTTCTTTCGTAATCAGATACTATTATTTTTAGGACCTATTATACAGAACAATTTTCTGTGTTTTTGCAATAAAGAAAATTATTTTGACCTTTGTACACCTGTTTGTTTAAAAAAATAAAAACTACTAGCTATAAACCAGACTTAGGGTGAACTTGTTCTTATTTTGTACTGCGTTGGCAACAAATACTGTTTTGATCCATGTTGAATCTGGGCAGTCACAATTTTTGTGTATTCAGTTAGATTTCATATAATGTATGTATTTCTGATGCAAAGATAGCTAAATACATCTGCATTCCTTTTGAGATGAAGAAAACTGCAGAAACGGTACAGTAACACCTAAATTGCCTCAATTATTGCCGTCATGGAGAGGTTTATGTTTAGATTTGCCCCTAAACAGAAGTCAGTCGGGAACTCCATTTTTTTTTCTCCAAACTTTTTTTTATTAAAAACGCAAATTTATTAAGTACACTGTGATGAAACGCTAGATCCTTTCCTTTTAACATAGCGAAGATTTTGAAGATTTTGAAAAATTTTAGTACACAGCTCATATTTACATAGTATTTTGTATGTTCTAGTTACTTTTCTTAGTTCTGTATGGGTATCTAAATGATTGTGTGTGTGTGTGTGTGTGTGTATGTGTGTAAATACACTTAACCCTTATACCACCCAGGGAAGCCAGATACTGTTAGTAACATCCCCACACTACAGATAAGGAAATAAGTATTAAGAATCTGAGTAACTTGCCTAAAACCACACTGTTTGGAAGAACATGGGTGGGAATCTCAGCACTTTGGCCCCAGGGCCTATGCTCTTAACCACCACATTATATTGCCCTGAAGTCAAGTTAGTCCATTCTTGATGATAATTGAGGTGCTGTGGCTTATTGGTGTGGGACAGAGTGGGCATAGATTAAATCCTCTTTTCTTCTGTAATCAGCTTCATGACCTTGGGCAAGTCACTTTGGGCCTGGGATTATATTTTTTACCATTGAATTAAAAAGATTAATCTAGGCTTGAGCATCCATTATGGTCGCCATTGGCCTCCTTTGGCTAATAAGCACCTGAAACAATTGACATTGAGCTAAGTGGAAGATACCAATGGGTTTCGCGCCTTAGTATGAAAAAAAGAATTTAAAATGTCTAGTGTTTTTTATATTGGTTGTGTGTCGATCTTCTGGATATATGGAATGAAATAAATTTATTAAAATTAATTTCACCTGTTCTTTTTTGGTGTAACTACTAGAAATATTAAAATTCCATATATAATTTAACTTTGTGATCCACATGTATTTCTGTTGGATTGTGGAGGTTGTACCAAAAGTTGTTTGTCTACATGCCCATTGATATTTCCGAGTGAAATTCTGTTAGAGGCATAGGCAGGGAGATATAATTCCAGAAACATCTTTTATATCAATATTTTCTCACTTGCTCGAGAAAATTTTAGAATGCAAGTGCAGGACATTGACATAAAAATAACCCAGGTCCACTCCTAGTCATTAAAGTTACTTGTAAATGTTGCTGTTTGTTATTAAGAATACATTATTTGGTCACTCCTCAAACAGAGGTGTCATTCTGGTGTCAAGATGTCACAAGTATCCTAGATATTTCAGTAATCCTTCCAGTTCTGAGATTCTACAGTTCCATTCTTATAGAAACCTAGCCATGCACTGTCTAGAAGATGAAAATGGAGAATAAAGATGCAAAGATAGAACACACAACATACTTATAAGTTGGAGAATGTCAGGAGTACTGTCATTTTTCTCCTTCTCAAGGAGCTAATGATCTTGGGAGGCTGCCAGCAGTGGATTCCCTGAAGGAAAGAAAAATTCAAGGTGCTGGGATTAAATGGCCCAACCTGGCTAGAGCACAGACTTAGTATTCCAGTTCTGCCACTGTTGTTTGATCCATTTCACAAAGAGCTCTGTTTCCACCTGCACCAAGGTGTGGCAAGAGCAGCTGTCCTCCCAGTTTCCACTGTCAGTGCTTGTTAGAGGTGAGCTACCTCTTGCAGCTGTCCCAGCAAGCCCTGGGTATGATCTGATAGTTTGCTTTTGCCCCTGCATCATACAGGTTGGGTGATAGGATCAGGGTCGGGTTAAAATGTACACTTCTTGATAATTTATTACCTTAAAGATTTTGTGAGGGTGATTTCTGGAATGTAGAAGATGTCAGCAGTCAGAAGTAGGACACTAATAAAAAAATTATTAAATTTTCTTTAAGATTGTGAATTATTAAATACACTTGGTATACTACAAATGTGTCTCAGGTAAAAGATTTATTGAATAAGTGGAGGTCAAAGTCAAAGAGAATAAAAACCATTTGAAAAATTTCTTCCTTCCCTTATACTTTCCTTCTCATTTTTCAGATCATAATACAAAGCCATAGTAAGGCTGTTGGATCACCCAACCTTTCTGCATTCAAGGGATTAATACTGTAATATAGTGATTCTCAAAACGTGGTCCTTGGACTAGCATCATTAGCATCACCTGGGAACTTAGAAATGCACATTCTTGGGTCTCAACCCAGACCTACTGAAACAAACTCTGAAGGTGAAGCCCAGCAGTTGATGTTTTAACAAACCCTCCAGGGGATTCTCACCTAAGTTAGAAAACCCGTGCGGTGTAGACACAGCTGGTACCAGGCTCGATTCCCTTTACCACTCGTGCAGTGAGTTGCGAGTATCTGTGAGCAGTTAACAGCCCACAGCTCACAGCTGCAACCTCCAAACAACTGTCCTTAGTTGAACTACCTTGCCCAGACATGGAGACCCTGAGAGGTATGCCACAGTCCCCACTTTGGAGCCTGCCCAACATCTGCCCGATAAGGGCATATAAGCGCCCAGCCTCTTTCCTTCAAGGCAGGACAACTCTATCGTGTGGTATGCTCCAGAGGTCTCCCTTGAGATCATGCCATAGATTTTACAATATCCTTGCTCATCTCCTTGCCATTTCTAGTCTTGCTCCCTCACTTCCTTCCCAGCGTCCTCCCTCAGTATAGCACATGCACCCGAATTCTTGTCTCAGGCTCTGCTTCCAGTGATGGGGAAAAACTGTACTTTAAGCCGACTGACCAAACTGGCGAGGGAACTCCAGTCCTTGTCTCAGAGCCCTTCCGGTTCTTCTCTCCTACCCTGTTCCTCTCGCGTGCCAGAATGCCAAGTATGCGCGAGGAGGAGGATATAAATTACCCTCCCTGCTTGTGCTCGGGGCTCAGAGCTTTGGAGAAGGATCTCCTCTGAGTCCACCGGTGAATAAATCTCTCTCCCTTCTTAGTCTCCAAGTGCCGCTTGGTTTTTCCGCCAGGATCCAGCCCAGGTTCTGCTACACCAGGGCATCTGCTCACCTTCAATCACAGGTCAGAAAACTGGCTTACAGTCCAGTCACCAGTTTGTGCAAATAAAGTTTTGGTGGATGGTATCTATACCTATCCATTTTACACATTGCTTGTGGTTGCTTTTGCACTACAGTAGCAGAACTGAATAGTTGTGGCAGAGACAGTGTATAGTCCACAAAACCTATAATATTCACTACCTAGTTCTTTAAGGGAAAGTTTGCTGATGTCTACTGAAGACATGAGCCAAGGTCAGATGGACGAAAGCTAAAAGGGAACAAAAGACCTCTGTGTACTACGCATGTGTTATAAACAGATGTGCTGGAGCCGGTTGTGGAATTGTGTTGCTTTCCAGCTCTGCGTGTGACATCATGTTGGTAGCTTGAAATTAGCCATGTTAGGAATATTTCCACTACTGGAATTGGCAAATTCTGTAAATCAGGTATTTTTTTCCTCCTGGAGTTCCAGGTGTTAAGTATTTACCAGCACATCACTGGTTAGAAGCCAGATGCCTTATGCTCTTTAGAATGGTACAAAAAAAAAAAAAATCAAGACTTTAATGGAAAATAAAAGAAAAAAAAAAGGATTAAGATCTCTAAAGTGTATGTGAAAGCACTTATAAAAGAGTCACTTCAATTTTTTTTTTCCCAGAAAATCTTTTTCTTGTGGGCACACATGATCTTTGGGGTCTGTCCCCATGCTCTGTTTTTTATACTAGTCTGTGCTATTTACTAAATTTCCTCTGAGATGGCGCACTCCCTCAGCTTTCTTTATTGGGTTGCTTCATTGTTGTCTTGTGGTCAACCACAGCTTTCCTAACAGATTCTCTGGGGCATAACATTAGTCTCAGCACTTCAAGAATTTATACAAATCTAAAATTTTGTTGCCCCTAATTACTCCTATTCTCAAAAGCCTCTTATGGTCTAATAGGAGTGGCTGAAGGGCTCTAACTGGTTAGCACCTTGGACTTGAGGGTGTTAGTTTTCTATTCTAAAATAGAGGGGAGGTAGAAGAGTGGGGTTCACAACTGTTTCTTTCGGGGGAATGTGGTATCCAGCCTACAAGGCGACCCCTAGTGGTCCCCATTTTCTATTATTTATGCTCTGTGTAGTTCCTTTTTGTGTGAATCAAGATGACTAGTGTAACGAGTGAGGTATTGTAGAAATGGCAGTGCGTGACTTCAAGGATACATCATAAGAGATATCGTAGCTTCTCCCTTGCTCCCTTGGATAATTCATTCATTAGGGAATCCGGCTACCATGTTGTGAGGACACAAACAGGCCATCAGAGAAACTGAGACCTCTTACCAACAGCCAGCACCTTAGAAGTAGATCCTCTAGCCCCAGTCAAGCCTTCAAATGACTATAGCCTAACCCAGCTAAGTTGTTTGTGAATTCCAGATCCATAGTAACCATGTTAGAGAATAAATACGCTGGTGTTAAGCTGCCAAATTTTAGGGTTATTTGTGATGTAGCAATAAATAACATACATGAAAGGTTCATCCCCTTCAGTGGTGGTTCATGAGCAATCAGAATTTGAAATTATCATCTAAATTTGAAAACTAGTACATCCCAACAGTCTTTGGGGGACAGATAATTTCTACTCCTGTATGCTTGCCTAACTAAAAGTATTTTTGATTCACTAGCCAAGGAAAGTCATATTAACTTGTGAATTCTCTGATACGTGTTACTGTTTCACTGCCAAACAGAGCTGGGTGATGTGGCAACCTACCACTCCAGATCAGAGAGAGCAGTTTTGCTTAATGATTCTGGCTTGTATTGATTTTATTCAATTATGATAGATTCTTTTTGTAGCTGAATCATCTGGAAATGGTTTTCCTCTCACTGGAGTCATGACAGACATTTACACCAGCTAAAATGCCCCATGAGTTGGTAGTGCTATTGCAAGCCCTTTGCCCCCAAGGCTGCCTCTTCAAATCTGGCCTCGATACTAAATTGTACTGTTTTTCTGAGAAGACAGTGGGTGTATTCAAAACCCAGTGTGTTTGGGCTTTCACCTGAATTAGCACACAATTTATTTTCTACCTTTGCTGAGTTGCCACTGAAGTTACAACTAATTTTTTCCCCCCTCATTACTGTGTTTTGTACATTTTTCTCATTCTAATTTGACTCTCATCCTTAACTGGAAGTTTAACTTTGCATCTTTTTTTTTTTTTTTTTTTTCTTTCAAAAACTGAAAGAGAATGAGGCGTCTCAGCTCAGGTCATGATCCCTGGGTCCTGGGATTGAGCCCCATGGCAGGCTCTCTGCTTAGCGGGGAGTCTGCTTCAGTCTGGCACTCTGCCTGCTTGTGTATGCACTCTCTCTTTCCCCCTCCCTGTGTGTGTCAAATAAAATCTTAAAGAGAAAGGCACTGAAGTTCTTTGAAGCAGTGTTTAATGCATAAAAATTAATCATTTTTGATTTCCCATTCTGTTTGGAAAGCTTATCAGTTTTTGCTTCGTAGGTGTCATGTTTTATCCATGGTGTAGAGCCATCTGGTCTAGGATGCAATTTTCATGTATGATTGTAGTCATGAAAATGTCTCTGATCACATATCCCTGGATGAAAAAAAAAATTCTTACAGCAACACCAGCAATTTCGTACTTGTTCTGAAATTTTATTGCACTAACAGTTTGTTTCCTGGGCAGAGGTTCCATCTGGCAAAAGTTGGCAGGAAAATCTCTTTGCCATCTCCTTTTTTTATGCTCCTCTCCAGTCATCTCTTGTCCCCTCCTTTCCTTCTTCAGGGTCCCTTCTTCCATATTACCCCCACACCTCCAACTCAGGCCTCATCTGAACCCCTGCTCTATGCTTTTTAATCAAATTCTCCTGCCTTAGCACTGTGGTTTGCAAATGCCCTTTATAGTGAGATCCCGACAAAGTCTCAGGTGCTCCGTCAATAGACAGATAAAAGCAGTGTTGTCTTACGTACTTATTTGCAATTTCCAATTCATTAGATTTACGTATTAATTGCAACCAGGAGATTAAGGATATTGGCTGAACACTGATACAAAATCAGGGCTTGCTAGTGGCATTTGGAGTCTTATACCAACCTTCTCATGTAGTGTGTCTCATTTTCTAAATATTTTTTGCATATTGAGTTAAAAAAAAGATCCTGACTCAAATAGGTTGTGGCAAATGGTAACAAGTTTGTTAACAATTCATCTTGAAATCTCAAGATGCACTTCAAACAAACATATCCACAAATTGGAAAATGGCATAAAATAACATTCTGTTTCAAAATAGATTTTAAATATCTAATCGAATTATTTTAAATATCAAACACTCATTTTAATGTTCATTTTAGAGCAATGGAAAATGCCCTTCAGATAATAACCTAAGGTATTCAGCAATCGCACTTAAAAAAAATTCAGTGCTCATCTCTTCAGCAGTGCACTTGAAATTTCAGAAGTGTTTTTTTCTGACATCCTATGAAATGTTCCCTATTCCAGGTGATTTTCTTTAATGCCAGAGAGAGCTCATTCAGCTTACGAAAAAGAAAAATCCAGCAAAGCCTGAAAAGTTGGGCAGCCATGTTAACTGGAGGTGCAGTTAGTTAATGGAATCTCCTTATACTTCAAGAATGATTGACCCCATCCAACTGATCCCTGTAAATGTGGAGTCAAGTGCAGTGTTCGACTTCAAAGGAATTGCCTTCATTTTGCTCTTAAGTGTCCTTCCACCTGGGGCAGCCAGTGTCCAGCTCCAGGCCAAAGAAAAATCAATAGAGGGGGACCCTGGGATTCATTCTCTTCCTCCTTTCCACAGCTTCCTTATTCCCACCCTCTGATCTGGCAGGGCTCCTCCTCTCATCTACATCCATTAAGTCTTCTTGGCCATGCGAGGCTCCGCCTCATTTGACTTACTGTATACAGTAGATCATCCAGGTAAACTTGCTACAAGAAACACAGCGCCCATGTGCACATACAAGGTGATGCCTTCTTAGGCTCTATTCATCGTTCATGGATAAAGATATACAGGACGTATTATTTCAACAGAAATCCTCTTACGAACCCCTCACCTTCAGGCTGCCTATAAATGCCTGCAGGTAATGATAAAATGTGGGTCTCATCATTTGTGTTATTTCAGAGAACTCACAAAAGTCTAATTGGAAGGCCATCTTGTTATAAAAATGACAGTATTTGTGCTATCTGTCATCCAACACTTCTGACAGCTGTTGGCATCAAAAGTTAGCACTCCCCTCACGTGAATATATTCCAGCAGTGTTTTGACGAGAGCTTCTATTCCTGTCATACTTTGTGCCATTGCCTCTGTACCATGAGCACAGGGAGTCTGACACAGGGGTACCCAAATATATGATGGCAAGTTGAAATGTGTAACAGTATATTCCCCACCTGGTTGTCAGAAAAACATGCTTCTCAGAAAGTAAAGCCAAGATGGCCAGAAGGGTCAGTTCTCTTTTTGTTCATTTGAATTAAAATTGGTCACAAACTCCTTGATAGACTATGTTGGACAAAGGTAAGATGTTCCCTGTTATCAGGCAAAGATACTGACAGCGTGTTGTTCCGGTGGTCCGTGCTTTCCTCCTTAACTCCTTTGAAGGATACTATAGCATATTTTATTTAAAATTTTGTGTATTTATAGTGTATTAGTATATTTTAATCTTTGTGTCTAAACTTTGCATGCGTTTTTATTTTTTGTTACGTTATGTTAGTCACCATACAGTATGCATGCATTTTTAAAATATAAAGCTGTGCAATTTTTATGCTGAAAGAGGCTGGAATCCTTATTTTTATACTGTTAGCTTTAAATATGGCCTTGTAACCTGGGATAGAAGGGCTATAGGAGAAAATATAAAAATTTCACTGCATAGAAGTGAACACCTGGGTACTTCTCATTGCTTTACAAAAATGACACAAATACCTAATAAGCATCCTTGTGCTCTGTTGTTTCTGGGAAACTTAGGAGAATTTTTCTTAAAAGACTTTCATTCTGTTACAGTGTGATCCGCTTTGGCTGAAAAACCCATCGCTAATTGCATCGGATGGGCTGTCATTTTCTCTGATGCCTGCTCAGTCTCTCCATTCTATCAATAAATTTGTTTTTTCTTTAATCTGTGATCCATTTCTGGTTTTAAGAATGCTTCTGTCACCTTCACCTGAAAAATTATAAAATTGATGACTATAAACAATAGACCTAAAGAAATGGGTAGAGGCTAAAACTCTGACATCGTCATGGCGAAATAGATTCCGTGTTCGCTAACTGCATAATTTCCTGTGCTAGGAGTAGGGACGGTGCTATGCCACACATAGGCTGTGTCCACATAGCATATCCGGAAGGCAGTTTGATAACCATTGCTTTAGTGCAACTGAGCTCCCTTTAGTTTAAATCAGTATTGATGTACGAATGGCCAAAAATCCATTAATTTGCCAATTCAAAAAAGGCTTTGCTCACTCAAATAAAGGTAAAATCTTATTGTGGGAAGTATAAATGTTTCTAGTGAAACATAATTACCCAGTGAGCTGGTGAAGAATGCAGAGTCCTGGGCCATCTGCCCATTAATTTGGATTCATCAGATCCAGGGTTGATTGCAATATTATGTTTTCAAAAGTACCACAGGAGGTTCTGTTACAAGTTGTCCATACATCATGGACAGAAATCGTGGACTCTGGAAAATACTGCTCTAGAGTTTTCGGAAAGAAAACCAGGGATGGCCATTTTCCCCAGAGAGCTGTTCGAACTACTTGAATGTCGTCCCTTCCGGTGCCATATGTTCACTTCGGACTTCTCTGTGAAGTAGGAAGGTTGGGTTACTATTGCAGAACTCTTTCATTTGTCGTGCCAAGATAGCTGGCAGTGGCCTTTAAAAAAGACAGGTATTGTAAAATCCGGAGAAACTTGGTAAAGTTAACTAACTTTATCACCACAGTTTTTCCCAGCTGTCAGTTAACAGTGTTTCCGTAAGGAGAGATTGTTCCGCACAGTTGTAATTCTTTTAATCAGAGTAATGACAGTATAAATTTAATGTGTCATTCTGTTTTATTAAACGCAGCCTACTGGCCACCTATGGTGGTGGTGCTGCACAACATGAATGAGAGAACACCTTGTGGAGACTTTGTCAGGCTTGGAGTGCAACGCTGGCGACTAGACCCGAGCTTGCCGCCCACCCTGGTGCCAGTTATGTTGGGAATCGTCATCCATCTTTCTGTAGCTCGGCTAGGCAGTATCCGGGCAAGCCTGCTGCTGAGATTCTCCCTCTACCCGCGAGCATTTGGCTATCTTTCTCTCTCCGTCTGAGTTGCTCGAGGAGCAAGCCTCAAAGGGCTTGAGTACATATAATTTAATTGGTTAAGATAAAAAAATACTAGGGGCAGGAGGCCGTGAGATGGGATGGAGAAGAAAGTACAGGGGAGAGGCTGTGTTATCAAGGAAGTTAGCACTGTGGGCAACTGGAATGCCATCTGAAACTCCAGGAGACCATAAGCCCCAGGGTTAACCTGCACAAGGAAGGAGGAGCTGGCGTAGGTAACCATCAACTTCCTGTAGTACATGGTGGGCAGTGGCAGCTTCTGGGAGCTGATTTGGCTGCTTTTATGCCACTGGAGCAGGCTCATTGGTCAGAAAAAGTCACCCAAGCCAGAAAATTAAACTCACCCTAGAATCTCCCCTCTAAGCATCTCTAAAGGTAAACTCCAGTATGGTTGAAAGTGGCTTATTGTAACAAAAGATGAAAATGGATTGACAGAGGTTAGAGATTGTAAGGGTAATAGGAACTCTGTGCCGGGAAGCAGGAACAAAGGTGAAATATTTCTTACAGTACTGAAATTATTTGTCTGTTAAATTGGTTATGCAGATTAATTCCCCCAAATATCTGTGGCATCACCGCTCCATTTTTGTTCCACTACCATCATGGTGTTTTTTGTTTTGCTCTTTCGTCTAGGTCATTGTGGGAGCCATGGTACTTTTATAGGATCTGTACTTACCCCTTCTGAATTTTTCTCCATATTTCTTCCAGTGATATTTTTTTTTAAAGGTTAACATGGTAGATTTAATGTAAAATGGGTTTTTTTGCCACAGTTTTTTAAATTTAATTTTATTTTTTCAGTGTTCCAAGATTCATTGTTCATGCACCACACCCAGTGCTCCGTGCAATACGTGCCCTCCTCAATACCCACCACCAGGCTCACCCAACCCCCCACCCCTGTCCCCTCCAAAACCCTCAGTTTCTCAGAGTCAATAGTCTCTCATGGTTCATCTCCCCCAGCAATTTCCCCCAATTTACCCTTCCTTTCCTTATCCCAATGTCCTCCATGTTTTTCCTTATGCCCCACACATAAGTGAAACCGTATGACAACTGACACTCTCTGCTTGACTTATTTCACTCAGCATAATCTCTGAGTGAATACTCAGCATAATACAAAAGTTGGGTGTTCATCCTTTCTGATGGAGGCATAATATTCCATTGTATATATGGACCATATCTTCTTTATCCATTCGTCTGTTGAAGGGCATCTTGGCTCTTTCCAGTTTGGTGATTGTGGCCCTTGCTGCTATGAACATTGGGGTACATGTGGCCCTTCTTTGCACTACATCTGTATCTTTGGGGTGAATACCCAGTAGTGCAATTGCAGGGTCAAGGGTAGCTCTATTTTTAACTTCTTGAGGAATCTCCATACTGTTTTCCAAAGTGGTTGCACCAACTTGCATTCCCACCAACAGTGGAAGAGGGATCCCCTTTCTCCACATCCTCTCCAACATTTGTTCTTTACTGTCTTGTTGATTTTTGGCCATTCTAACTGGTGTGAGGTGGTATCTCAATGTGGTTTTGATTTGAATCTCCCTGATGGCTAATGATGAACATTTTTCATGTGTCTGTTAGCATTTGTATGTCTTCTTTGGAGAAGTGTCTGTTCATGTCTTCTGCCCATTTTTTGGCGTGATTATCTGTTTTTTGAGTGTTGAGTTTGAGGAATTCTTTATAGATCTTAGATATTTTTCTTGGGAAACTATAAAATTGTTCATACATACAAAGTATATTTTTAAAAGTACTCATGTATTTATCATTTACTTTAAAAATATATACTAATGGGGGCGCCTGGGTCGCTCAGCTGGTTAACCCTCTGCCTTCAGCTTAGGTCATGATCCCAGGGTCCTGGGATTGAGCCCCATGTTGGGCTCCCTTCTCAGTGGGGAGCCTGCATCTCCATCTCCCTCTGCCATACTCTCTTAAATAAAATATTTAAAAATATTTTTAAAAAATACACTAATGGATCTGAGTTCCTCTATAAACTCCACCTCCCTCTCTGGTCATTTGCTTGAGACTATTGTCCTGAATTTGGTGTTAGGCACTCCCATGCATTTCTTTATAATTTGCCTACACATAATTGTATCACTAAACCATGTGTAGTTTTTGTATGTTTGAAAACATACAGCATTTGTATTCTGAGTATCTTTTGCAGGTCGATTTTTTTTTTTTTTCCCACATAATATCTTTTGAGATTCTTCTATGTTGAGGAACAGATTTCTGGGTCTTATATTTTCAGTGCTGTATAATGTCCCATTGTATTAATGAACAAAATATCTATTCTCGGTGGACACTTATTTCTCATATTTTGCTATTGCAGTTACAGCGACCGTCCTTGTACATGTCCCTTCTCATCTGTGCATGAAAATTTGTGTGTGTGTGTGTGCGCGCGCGCGTAAGAATTTCTCAGGGATGTTGATATAGATGTGAAGTCTCCGGATTGAGGAATAAGGATACTCAACTTGACCAATATTATCAAATTGCTCTCCTAAGTGGTTTCCCATATTTAATGTTCTGTCAATAGAATATGGGATTTTCCACTGTTTCACTTTTTTACTGCACTAGGTAAACAACTAGGTGTTGTCAGACAGTGATACACAGACACAATTGATACACAATTTTAATGTTTATTTCCATTGTTTACTGGTGATACCAAGAACCTTTTTGTATTATCAATTTGAGCTTCTTTGAATTTCTTGTTTATATCCTTCATTTTTAACTAGGTCGTTTGTATTTCTATTATTGATTTGTACAATGTAAATAGAGAGATAGATACATCCACAGGTGAAGTGATGGCCCCCAAAGATGTTTGTCTTAACACCCATAATCTGTGAATATGTTCTCTTAAGTTTAAGATTAAGTTTAAAAACCTCAAGGGGCGCCTGGGTGGCTCCGTGGGTTAAAGCCTCTGCCTTTGGCTCAGGTCATGATCTCAGGGTCCTGGGATCGAGCCCCGCATCGGGCTCTCTGCTCAGCAGGGAGCCTGCTTCCCCCTCTCTCTCTGCCTACCTCTCTGCCTACTTGTGATCTTTCTCTCTGGCAAATAAATAAAATCTTAAAAAAAAAAAAAAAAGTTTAAAAACCTCAAGATGGGGAGATGATCCTGGGTTATCTGGGTGGGATCAGTGTAATCACATGAGTCTTTAAAAGTGTAAGAGAGAGAAGCAGGGGTCGGTCAGAGAGATGAGATGGAGAGATTCAAAGCCCGAGAGGGACTGAACCCACCACTGTTGCGAGTGGAGGAAGAAACGTGGGAGGCATCTAGAAGCTGGGAACAGCTCTGAGTTGACAGCTAGCAAGGAAATGACGACTCCAGTGATGCAAATACAAGAAACTGAATTCTGTCAATCCTTAATGAACAAAGAAACTCTGGATCTCCTCTAGAGCCTCCAGAAAGGCACAGCCCTGCCAACATCTTGATTTTGGCCTGGTGAGACCTGCGTCCTACTTTTGACCACAGAACTCCAAGATAATGAAGTTACTTTGTTAAAGCCACCAAGTTTGTGGTAATTTGTGATAGCAGCATTAGGAAACTAAGGCATATATGCAGAGGGGAGTACTCCTTTGTTGTGTACCTTGCTTACATTTTCTTCCAATCTGTGAGGTGTCGTTGCACTTTTTAAATGTCTTTTAATGCACAGAAATTTTCAATAGAAGGTGAGGTTAGATTCATAATTTCCTTCTCTATTGTTTGTACATCATCAAAACAAATTCTTCCTATTATACCGAAGTCATAAAGACATTTTCTGCCCTCAACATTGAGATTTTTAATCCAGCTGGGAAGTTTTTATATGGTGTGTGTTAGACATGCAGCTTATTTCCAACGGATAACAGTTGCCCTGACATCATTTATGGTGTAGTCCATTCTTTCCTAACTAGACTGCACCTCCTTCGTACATCTGGTTGACTTGTCTGTGGTTCTGTTTCTGAGCTGTGTATGTGTGTGCGTGTGTGTGTGTGTGTGTGTGATGTCCATATGTTCCTAAACCAGTATTAGAATATCTTAATTATAGTACTTTGATTTTAATAATTGTTTTGTTGGCTGGGACCCCTACCATGTTCTTCAATTATCCTGGCTATTCTTGGTCCTTTACTCTTCTTTATGAATTTTAAAATTAGTTTGTAAGTGCCTTAAAAACACTGTTGGTGTTTTGATTGGATTAGATTGAATTTATAGATTAATTTTGGGAGAATGACATTTTTACCATCTTGAGTTTTCCCATCCATGAACTTGGTTTATTTTTCAATTACTAAAGTCCTCTTTTATGTCTTTGAATATTGTTTTAATTTTATCTGTATTGCATAAGATTTATGAACATTTTAGATAATGCTTTTTAAAAAGTATGTTCTCAACTATTACTTCCTATATCTAGAGATGCAATTTTTTATAAAGATTTTGTACCTCGTAATATTCTTGAACTCTTCCATTAACTCTACTAACTTGTGTTGAGTTTCTTATGTTGACAGTTAAAATAATTATAGCATCTATAACAAAATCCTCATTGTTCATTTACAATGAATTCCCTTTTCTCATTTTAATAGGCTCCCTTTAGGACCTCCTGTACATTATTAAACGAAACACTCACAGTGAGTGTCTTCATCCTGTTGCAGAATTTAAAGTAAATGCTCCCATCATTTACCTATAAGAATATACTTGCTCAATCAGGTTTTAATAAGTTTCTTTCTATTCTTAGATTGCAAGTATTTATTTTTTAATGACCAGATGATGGTTTTATCAAATGATTTTTTTCTGCATCTGTTGAAAATGATTTTCTCTTTTAATCAGCTTACATCAAATTACATTAATAGATATTTTTAATGAAAAAGATCTTTACATTCCTAGAATAAACCGAGCTTTTCCTAATGTTTTTATATGGGTGTGCAAATGTCTGTGTATGCAAAAGCAAGATTTGCTTATGTTTTATTGGGAATGTTTGTGCTTATGGCTGTGAGTGACACTGGTTTGAAGTTTATTTCTTTGTGCTATAATTTTTAAATTGACCTATCAAGGTTATATCGACCTTAAAAATAGGAAAATAAAATGAGAAAAAATGGAGGAGTGAGAGAGACTAAATTAGGCAAGAATAGTAAAATACTGATAACTATTGAATACAGATAAGCATACAGGATTCCATTATAGAATTCTCTGCACTTTTAGAGAAATAAAAACAAATCATTCTTATTTTTTGGAATTTCTTTAAAAATTCTTAATTCCAGCATATTAACACAGTGTTATTTTCAGGTGTACAACATAGTGATTCATCAATTCCGTACATTACTCAGTGCTTATCACAGTAAGTGTACTCTTAATCTCCATCACCTATTTCATCCATCGCCCCACCTCCCTCTCTTCTGGTAACTATCAGTTTGTTTTCTATTGTTAAGAGTCTGTTTTTTGGTTTGCCTTTTTTCCCCCCTTCATTTGTTTTGTTTTTTAAATTCTACGTAGGAGTGAAATCATAACTCATTTGCCTTTGACTTACTTAATTTAGCATTATACTCTTTAGATCCATCCATGTTGTTGCAAATGGCAAGATTCCATTCTTTTTTTATGACTAATATTCCATTATGTATATATATATATACCCCACATCATCTTTATCCCTTTATCTATTGGTGGACCTTTGGGCTGCTTCTGTAATTTGACTGTTGTAAATGATGCTGCAATAAACATAGGAGTGTGTGTATCTTTTCAAATTAGTGTTTTCATGTTCTTTGGGTAAATACTCAGTAGTAGAATACTGGATCATATGGTAATTCTATTTTTAATGTTTTGAGGAACCTCCATACTGTTGTTCACTCTGGCTACACCAGTTTGCATTCCCACCAAATGTGAATAAGTTTTCTTTTTCCTCCACATCCTCGCCAACACTTGTTGTTTAAAAACATGCTCTTTAGTTGAGGAATTTCTAGAATCATTTTATATATAAAGTTGCTATAGAGTGCAGTTTCAAAAGAATACCTGAAGGATATTCATTTCTTGGATAATTTGAACTTCCATAAATGATCCACTCTTCCATGGAAATAGACTCTAATTCAATACAATACTTAAAGGTATTTGTTACTGGATCACACATTTATACAAAATTATACTGAGTTGTATGAATAAAACCTTAATTCCTGTAACCTAATTAATTTTTAATATTCTTCTTGGGTGCTCATCCTGCAAGTTGCCAACTCTCTCATTTAAACCCTCAGTTTTGCATGATTTGATTTCTTTTGTTGTCCAACCTCCTCAAATTGTGTATGAAGGGAAGAGTTTTGTGGAGTATTGGTGGAACCCTTGGAGACAGCTGTCTTTAAATCATTAGTGGCTTTTGCCATGGATGACTTACCTTGTTACGGGACTAGTCCTACTTTGGTGTGATAGGTCCTGCTTTGCTTTCTGAATTGTTTTTCAGTCCCCCCACTGCTGACTGGGTGCAGTCTTTTTGCCTGTGCTGTAAGGTATGGTATGTCTTCTTTATCACAGACTCAAGCCATTGCCATACATCAGATATTCCCTCTTCTCAGAGACAAAGGGGAATTCCTGGGCTTTCTAAATGCCTCCTGAAGACCATGAGGAAACAGAAGATCTTCAGACATAACTCTTTGCACATGTTCCCCCACCCCCACCCCCCACATTTGATAAGACACCACGGAGTGCATGGAACTTCTCTGAGAGAAGTACCCTCCCCTTAAAGATGCACCTATGAATCGGGTCCATTCATCCTTTTCCTCATGTTTTCAGGTTCCCCTAATAACTCTGTAGGAGGTGATATATTCAGTGGGTTCCTTTCCCTACTGACCTGTATTATTAAACCCAGGAAGGGGAGCACATATAGAGGCTTTTATCTTCCTCCTTCTTTCTCATCCTAGAAATCTTCACATTGCCCTAAAATTCCCTATTTCACCCAGACGGAAAGCCTCTCTATCATATTTTTACAACACGTCTCTTCTTTTACAGGTGTTTAAAACTTGAGTCAAGGTTAACAAATATTCTACTTCTTTATTTTTTTGTTGTTTTAGTTTTTTTTGGCAGTTTTATTTTTTGAGTTTTTAAATTTAAATTCAGTTAATTAACATATAGTGTATTATTAGTTTGAGGTAGAGTTCAGTGATTCATCAGTCTTATACAATACCCAGTACTCATCACATCACGTGCCCTCCTTAATGTCCATCACACAATTACCCCATCCCTTCACCCCTCTCCCCTCCAGCAACCCTCAGTTTGTTTCCTGTGATTAAGAGTCCCTTATGGTTGGTCTCCCTCCTCTGATTTCATCTTTATTTTTTCCTCTCTTCCCCTATGATCCTCTGTTTTGTTTCTTAAATTCCACATACAAATGAGATCAGATGATAATCGTCTTTCTCTGATTGACTTATTTCACTTAGCATAATACCCTCTAGTTCTATCCACGTGATTGCAAATAGGAAGATTTCATTTTTTTGATGGAATGCTTTCCATTGTGTGTATGTATGTGTGTGTATATGTGTGTATTAATATATATGTATATCTACACACACACATACACGCTACATCTTTATCCATTCATCTTTTGATGGACATCTGGGCTCTTTCCATAGTTTGGCTGTTGTGGACATTGCTGCTATAAACATTGGGGTGCATGTGACCCTTTGGATCACTATATTTGTATCTTTGGGGTAAATTTCTAATAGTGCAATTGCTGGGTCATAGGGTAGCTCTATTCTCAACTTTTTGAGGAACCTCCAGATGGTTTTCCAGAGTGGCTGCACCAGCTTGCATTCCTACCAACAGTGTAGGAGGGTTCCTCTTTCTACCACTTTAAAAAAAACTGGTAGGATTACTTTTGCCAGAACCTTCACAATTTAGTATAGCCCGCATTCATTTGACAAAATGTGAGCAGAGGCAACCTGTGTCACCTCTTGCAGAAGTTTTAAGGTAGAATGCACAATATGCCGACTTTCCTTTTTCTGCTTTGGCAGTTACGGAATATGTCTGATGGATAAGTATCCATCATTTTGGGTTCCTGAGTGACTATATTGAAAAAGCCCCCTACCCAAACACGTAAGGCTGTACCACGAACAAAAATATTAATGGCCACTGAGATCTGGAGGTTATTTGTTACATCTGAATAATCTAGACCATTCTGATTGACACACAGATCTGTATTTATTAACCCAGAAAAATATCACATGTGTTTTTATAACAAAAGCCAGTATGATTTCAATTATGTAAAGCTTACTGTAAAATTACTGATTGGAATTAATAAGTCAGAGTGAATTTGTTCTTTGAGAAGTTTTAAGAAGCCAGAAATTTTGGGAGTAATGATTATATTCACGACTGTCTTCTATCTTTTGAATAGCTCTTCTGTGTTTGTGAAAATTTTCTTGTGAGGAGTTCTGTCTTTCCAAAGTAGAAATCAGAACTGAGTTCCCAGCTTCTCTTAGAGCTAGCCTATAGGTTTTGACTTACATATACCTATGGGAGACACTGGTTTGGAAGTGGGGAACAGGAGAAAATTATTTTGAGTAGGATTCTATTTTGCTCATAGGCAACCTTTGGATTTGGGAGATTGTAATAGTTTCAAAGTCTAAATCTTGTCATAAAGGGGTGGGCAGTTAGGATTCTCTGTATCTACCTCGAGAGATGGGTTACAAGGAACTGATTTATGCAGTCATGTGCTTATGCAGTCATATAAGCATGTTTGGAATCTCTGTAGGACAGGCAGTCCGGAAGGGAAGATCATGAGCAGGGTGGAACTTCATGGGCACGGGCTGAAAGTGTTGTCAACAAGCAGAATTTTTCATTTTGTTTTGGGAAAACCTTATCCCTGTTGTTTCAGGTCTTCTAACTGATTCAGTAAAGTGTACTCCGGTTATCCAGCAGAATTTCCCTTATTCAAGTCAACCTGTTAGGGACTTGAATTACATCTCCCATATCCCTTCATAGCAACACCCAGACTAGTGTTTAAATAAATAACTGGTGACTGTAGCCTAAGCAAGTTGACATATTATTAAAGACCATCACAAGTGACATTAGTGCATGTGGCAGAGGTCCTTGCAAAAAAGCCAGTTTCTTTCCTTTCATTATGTGATGTGACAATGGCATTGATTTTTTTTTTTTTTTAACCTAACCTATTCAGCATGGTTTCTGCTTTTTTTCTGCAAGGTCTTTCCTTGTCTGTTCCTTTGGCTAACTACTAATTCTGATACTACTATCTCTTAGTAAATCCTTTTCTGATTAGACAAGTGGATTTTGTTTACTTCAGGTAAAGCACTTGCCTAATACCAAAATTAGAAAAATCACCTTTTTCTCATAAGTCTATGGTCCTTGGTCAAAGTGACATTAGAGATATTGGAGTTCTGTTTGCAGGCTCGCTTTTTCTATTAGCCATATTTGTTTACTTTTGGGTTAGTAAGTTCTGGAAGTCATGCCATCTCTATGGAATGATGCTTCTCTGCTTTGCTCCTCTGTTTTTCTCTGTGGGGGTCTTTGCAACAGAAACGGTTGGTGAAGTTATTGGAGATTTTAAAACCTTTTGGTCCATGGAGATGTCAATATCTCCCTTTTCCTTCTTGGCATGCTCACAGCAGGGGCTGAACTACAGATCATGTGGGAAATGGAAAAGGAAGGAGGAGAAGAATATAATTGAAAATAGAAAACAGAGGTAGACTAAGGAACAAACTTTCTGTTTTTAATTGAGAAAAGATTGAATGATGGATTATAATTTTTTCATATGGATATACACACACTATATTTTGTCTTGGTTTGGTTCTTACTAGGTTGCTTTATGAAATGTTACAAGACCATCATAATTGAATCTTCTTGCTCTAAATAAGCGAATCTGCACGTCTGTGTATATTCATACATGCACATATTGGTTAAAATATACCTTATTACAAAAATGGTGATGAGCGTGACTTATGGAGACAGGCTGATTAATTTTACTTTGGTAAAACATAATAGTTACTGTTTTAACTATTTTTAAGTGTACAGTTTTGTCACATTAAGTACATTGATGCTGTTGTGCAACAATAACCACTATCCATCTTCAGAACTTTTTTTATACCATAGTGAAGCTTAGTACCCATTAAATAACTCTCCATTTTCTCCTCTCTCTAGCCCCTGGCAGCCACCATTCTGCTTTGTCTCTATGAATTTGACTAAGTAATTCATAAGTGGAATCATACCAATATTAATCCTTCTGTGTCTGGCTTATTTCACTCAGCATGATGTCTTCAAGGTCATCCATGTTGTAGTACATGTGGGAATTCTTTTTTTTTTTTTTTTT
>CM052885.1:89493878-89516732 GCA_028534135.1 Potos flavus
CCCCCCCCCCCCCCCCCCCCAGCTATTCAGCTAGAAGTTGCTACTAGACCTACTGAAGGTCACCCTCAGATTCTGGCCCTGTGGTCCTCTCACAGCATGGCAGTTTCCCTTCTTCTAGAAAGGGCTCAGTACCACTTGCAAGGTCCTTAGGTCAGGCCCACCTAGGATAATCTTCCTTTTGATGAACTCAAAGTTAGCTGGTTAGACACCTTACTTAGATCAGCGGAGGCCCGTCAAATGACCATATGATGGAATCTAATTACAAGAGTGGTATCATTTCATAGTCACAGGTCCTACCCACACCCAGGGAATGGGAATTCTATAAGGATATATTTCATTGGGGGGTCATTTTAGAATCCTGCTTGCCACTGATTGTCTGACTAGAAAAATAATCTGGAATGATACACACCAAGGTCATAAAATTTATTACATTAAAAATGTGATGGGGTGGGTAGAGTAGATGGGAATGGGAACAAGAGGTTAAAAAAAAAAAAAGCTTAGAGATCCTAGAGATAATAGCAGTTCATGGGAAAAATTTATTTATTTCAAGTGTTTTCCTTATAGAGAGAATGAAAGTTTATTAAGACAGTTAAGGGTCAGTTTCATGATGGCAGATGAAGAGGTAAAGGATCCCTGTGAGACATGAGTCTCTGAACCATAACAACACAGCATGCCTTTGATTTTCCATAGGATGCCACAAGTCGAGATAATCGAACTCATCTCATTCATTAATACTTGGGTGAATATCAATGCTAAAGCACCTTAAGTTAAAGAGTTCTTTGAAGATGCAGTTGTTTTGTATGGCTGTCCTTGGGCACATGGAAACCCTGATTTTGAGCAAGAATTTCTCCTGTGTTCTCTTCCACACACATTACATTAAGCTGTCATTCACAGCCACAGCAGGAATTCAAGACTGTCTTGGAATAACTTGGATGACAGAAGCTCTCTCACAGTACATAGCTCTCAAAAAAAAAAAAAAAAAAAAAAGTCACATCACAACAGATCTTTCTTTTGATGTGTTCAGTATTTCCAGATCCATCTTACAATGACAAATTAAGACATTTGTACAACGAACTCTGACACTGGTGTGACTGCAACTGTCCCTGGTCCTGTATAGTTTTTCACTTTTTCTGGGATGCATCTTTGTTAATACTCTCAAAATGCCCTGAATCCCTTCAGAAACAACTCACCGACAACTGGTAGTTGAGAATAATCTCTACATTTTCCAGCCCAGTCAGTGAACCTCCCTGTTGATAGAGGCTTAGGTATGAAGCTGAACTCTGAAGAATGTGGCTATGGAAAATCAAATTCTGGAATTACGACTTTGCAAAACCTATTATATAATAGCTTTGAAACACTGTACCGTTTAATGTAAACTGCAGCTTACTAATAAAATCAGCTATAAATTTTTTTTGCGACCACAAATATCTGTTTGCCTCTAATTTTATTGTATGTAGAAGTCCACTGTGATTTTTTTTTTTTTTTATGACAAAAGTATACCAACATCGTATTTGGCAAACTTTTTTCTTAAATCAGTTCATTTAATCAGGCATAGGTAATCTGTGAATTGTATAGAATCCATCCAAAATGCAAATTTACTACTATGTTGAATGGAACCAAATATATAGAAAAATCCTAATGTTTTTTAAATTTTTTTTATTTTTTAAAAATTTTATTTATTTGACAGAGACACAGCGAGAGAGGGAACACAAGCAGGGGGAGTGGGAGAGGGAGAAGCAGGCTTCCTGCTGACCCAGGACCCTGGGATCATGACCTGAACTGAAGGCAGATGCTTAATGATTGAGCCACCCTGGCATCCCTCTAATGTGTTTTTTGTTACTTGTAAAAACTCGAGTGAGAATTTCAATTTTTAGAAGTATTTTTTTCTTTCATGTAACGTGTATTTATTGAATTTCTAATTTATTGCGTGCATTTGCTTAGTATTTGGGAATGAAAGTGAATACAGATAGGATCTTTGTCTTCATAGAACACACAACTTTCCTGTGGGAGACATTAGCAGTCATAAGGTATATAAGTTAGGATCATAAAAAAGTTATCATGATTTTCTGCTAGCATTTGGTGAGTACCCATAGATGCATTTCATTGATGAGGCAGTCTTTATTCACTGCCTGGTAAGTGCCAGGCACCATGCTGAAATTACATAGATACATAAGGAACTAAAAAAAGCAGCAGGAAAGAGACCCCTTAAATGTAATTGTAGTTCCACATAGTAAATACAAACATTGTGATGTGTAAAATGTAGGGGGTTATTGTTTACTCTTGCCTGTCTTATGTTTGTATGTGTATGTATTCTATCTTCCTACCTACTCACCCACCTATCTATTTATTGGTGGGAAAAGCAGACAAGATGAATAAGGAGGATTCCACAGAGGAGATGGACCCATTTTATATACTGAAGGTTAGGGGGAAAAAATCAATCTCTAGAAGACAATGTTTAGGTCAGGAATAGAGTATACATGCCAAGATTAATTACATGCATTGTGTATCCCAGGTATAAGACCCATCTTGGCAGCAGATGCTGTTGGTACTTTACTGTTTCTGCCATTCCCTGGTCCTTGCCATTCCCTGTCCACCTTCCACTGTCCAGCACCCCGTCTCCATTTCAGTGCTTTTTCTACTTAGAGCTTATGCTGTCCATGCATGTTGCTGGAAATAAACTCCTTTTAGGATCAGCTTGCAACCAATGGTAGATGGAGTTTGGTGGGATAAATAGCCCAACTCTCGTACTTCTGGGGTAGGATCAGTTAAAAGTGTGCATTCTAAACTTGTCCAGAGTTCCCAGCAGGATAAAAATCTGATTGTCCACAGTGGTAATCTATTTGATAATGCACCCTTCTGGCTGCCTTCCTTTCTCTGGGTCACTTTCCCATTCCCCAAGGGATCCTAGATCACTTCCTAAATTACTTGCACTGAGTCTTTGCCCCAGGTTTTGCCTCTGGGAAAACCTGACCTAAGACACTCCCCATTCCTCATAAGACTTTAGGGTGCTCCCTGTCACTTCATTCATCTAGTAGTACCCAGACCAAATTCACTATTAGAAACAACAAATAAACAGGGCCCCCATTACAAGATTAATATACGCAACAAAAGTAAAGATTTATATTTCTTTTTTATTTCTTTATGATTTTATTTATTTATTTGAGAGAGAGAGAGAGAGCACGCGTGCGCATGAGAAGGGAGAAGGTCAGAGGGAGAAGCAGACTCCCCGTGGAGCTGGGAGCCCGATGCGGGACTCGATCCCGGGACTCTGGGATCATGACCTGAGCCGAAGGCAGTCACTCAACCAACTAAGCCACCCAGGCACCCAAAATTTATATTTCTGAACAGTACCTCAAAGGTGGTTTTTCCAAATATTTTATTTTTCTACCTTTATAAGAACTTGAATCCAAAGCTCTTAACTTCTAGGCTAAGGCTTTCTCCAAATAGTGAAGTTGTCAGGAAGGTTAGCAGAAAATAAGCAGGAGCAAAATTGAGATTTCTGATATGGCTGTAGCCATTGTTGCAAAACAGATCACCTTGAGACTTAGTGGCTTAAAGCAATTATCATCTATTGTTGCCAACAAGTCTGAGTCACGTGAGTGGTTCTGCTGACCACTGGGTGAGATTCATCTGATCTTGGCAAGTCTGCTTATGTATCTTTGGTCAGCTGGTGGGTATGTAAAGGCTAGCACTTGGCAGGCTGGGACCATGAAAATGCCTGATATGCACAGGTTCTCATCTTCCAGTGCGGCAGATTTGTTTACATGACAGACAAGAGCACGAGAAGGAAAGTGGAAATGTGCAAGGATTTTTGAGCTGTAAGTTCCAACTAGAAGAGCATCACTTATACTGCTTTCCGTTGGTTAAATCAGGTCATAATACCAACCTAAATTCAACAGGTAGAGAAATAACTCCACCCTTTGAGTAGAGTTTTTGCAAAATCACATTGCAAAAGGGTGTGGGTATATGGAGGGAAATAATTGCAGCCATTTTTTCTTTTTTTTAAATTAAAACAACCTCTGTGAAATGTGTAAGCCTGAGGATCCACAGACATGTACCCTGGGGCAAATAATACATTATGTGTTAATTAAAAAAATAAAAAATAATAAAAAATTAAAAAAAAATAAAACAACCTATTTCTGGCCAGTGTAGTCCTAAATACAGTCTGTGCTTATCAGATGCCTGAGACATTTTGTAAAGAGCGAGAAGGGAGCCACATTAACCACAACATAACTTTATTCAGTCACCCTGCAACCCATTTTTTTCTGTTATTCTTCCCCCTTGGGCATTGCCTGTGATAATTTTCTAATGTTTCAGAAATTCTGGTGTCTGGTACACTAGTTTTTTTCTTTTTCCTATTTTAGTGTTCTCAAGTTGTGGATGAGGTCACCAACTTAATTGAACTATGGAGCATTTATTAGAAATATTATAGCATAAAAACTGTATTCTCCAATTTTTATAATAGCTACTCATAGGGGAACCTGCACCTGGTGAAAAGGATTGAGAGGGAAAACAGAATGGCTCTTAAGTGTAAAGACAGTCGAGAAGTAGCATCCTTGCCACCCTGTGGAAGTTTCTGAAATTGCATTATTCCAAAGCGCTGGAAATGTGGCTACTGTGCATGTCTTTGTGTAAGTTTCTGTGTTGGATGCCAGTGAGGGTAAAATGAATGGTGTCCGGTAAAGAGAGACCTCTTCAGGTGGCAGAACTGAACGGAGCCATTCCATCCACCTAATTTTGTCATGTTTCAGCCTCATCTCCATAATGATAGGCAGATGTCTGAGTCTTCTCTCAGAATCAGGATTTTAGAGGCAGAAGAAACCTTTGCGTTCTTCTAACTCAATTCTCTGAGCTTTTTGTTAGGTAAACTTTTTTTTTTTTTTTTTTTAAATGACTGTGAATGCAGAAAAATACATGGATCGTAATTTAGTAGCTCAATGAATGCACACAATGAGCACAGCACCCAGATATATATATAGTCAGCACCCAGATCAGGAAATAGAAAATTACAAGCATGCCAGAAGTCCCCCACATGTCCTGTCCAGTCACCGTGCCTCCTCCTTTATCTTGACTTCTATCAGCATGGATATATTTAGCCTTTTTGTGACCTTCTTAGAAGTGGAATTCTACCATTTTCTTTTGCATCTGTCTTGCTCACTCAGTATCCTCTGTGAGAGTCATACTTGTTTTATATTCTTGTAGATTATTTTTTATCACTGTGTAATATTTTAATACCTGATTACATAATTCAGTTCTATAGTTTATGGTCACTGGGTTGTTTGCAGTTCCGACTATCCCAAATTATCCTACTTTGAACATTTTAGTACACGTCTTTTGGTACACATAAGCTTGTATTTCTATGGTGTACCTGTCCATGAGTGGAATTTTGGGGTCATGTATATGGATGTGTTTGGCTTTAGTAAATTCTACCAGTTTTCCAAAGTGACTGTGCCAAATACAGTCACAATGGAAGTTATGAACTTGGAAGGGACGTTTCAGTCCATAATGTTATGGATGCCTGTCTTTTTAACTTTTACTTTCAGTGATTTATAGTAAATTGTAAAGACATGTGCAGGGAGGTCCTGTGCACCCTTCATCCAGCTTCCCCTAACATTAAAGTTGTGCATATATATATATATTTTTTTAATAAGCAGGCTGAAAGAGACAAAGTGATGTGGTTGAAGCCTAACAGCTAGTGAGTTACAAGGTTATAAATGAATTACAGGCTTTCTGATGACTCATAAAAAGCTATACAATGTTCTCTTTAACATGGTCTTAAAGTTTACAAAATCCCTTTGTTTTTAAAATTGGGTAGTTTGGGACGCTTGGGTGGCTCAGTTAAGCATCTGCCTTCAGCTCAGGTCATGATCCCAGGGTCCTGGGATCAAGTCCTGCATCTGGCCCTTTGCTCAGTGCAGAGCCTGCTTTTCCCTCGGCTCCTCCCCCTGCTTATGTATTCACTCTCTTTCTCTGACAATTAAATAAATAAAATATTTAAAAAGTAAAATTAGGTAGTCTGTATGACCTCTCAGCAAAATACAAAGAACATTTAAACGTAATTTCTAAGATTTGGGGGAGAGGTTAACCTCAAGCTGTATAGGATCAGTGTTCACTAGATAGTAGTTATGTAAGTTTGATAGCAATAGCATCATCCATGTGGTGGGCATTTTAATGTCCATTTCTTAGAAGGATGTTATGCACAATGAGGGATATGATTTTATGAGGGACCAAGTTGATAAGCCACAGAGCCTGAACTTGTACTTAAACCTCTGACCCTATACCTCAGTGGCCAAAAGTAATAACTTCCTTGATAATACACACTTTCTACCCTTCCTTCTCTTAGTTGCCCACCCCCTACCAACATCATTTGGCATCACATCCCAAATAAAGTACTTGCAGGAAAATTCTTCCTCAAGATCTGCCCCTTGGAGAATCCAAGCTAAAACACTCATCTGCACTAATTTTTCTCCTTTCGTCTTATCTCCATAATTTCTGTTCAGGTCCAAAAATAATTTGAAAGAATGTTTCTATGTGACCTTTTCAGGACTTCTCCATTGTTACTGAAATGTTAGCATATGCATGATCAGTTTTTTCTGCAGGATTGATATTTTCTGTGGCCACCATCTTTATCTCATGGTTTTTATCTAGATTAATTGCTTGAAGGACCCTGGTTTGGGGGAAGTTGAGTTTTTTACTTGACCTTTTTACCAGGAATATTGTGTATTACAGGAAAGTCCTCTTTCCCTCCTTGACCTTAGGTACTCCAAGAGAAAGCCCTTCTATGCTAGAGTAAAGATCATGCCTTCTTCAATTATAGCTAATTCGGAAGCATGAGAGTTTAACTAATGGTTAAATCCATATTAAATTTAATTACAAATAGATGAGTATGTAGCATTCCAATCCATGCCCCAGTGATTTATGGAATACAAATGTGCTGGAATATTGCTATTTAAATCCAAAGCAGTAGAAGAGTCTCAGCAATCACAAGGACAACTTTAGGACAAAAGCCATTGCTAAGCATTAGTCAGGCAGTTAAGATTAACATGGGATAGCACAACCCTCCATTAGTTACTCATCAGCAAACACAGAAGAAAATAAGAGTTAGATTATAGCTGTTTGGTGTATTTTGAAAAATGAGAAAATAGAAAAGCAGAGAGGCAGAGCAAGAACCCAGGGTCATGCAACCAGCTAAGTTGCTGAGCTGTCAAACAGTAAGTTCTCTCAGTCTTAATCCATTGTACAAGCAGCCATCGCAAGGAATGAAAAGATGCAAGACACTAATTCAGTCATTTCAAACTTCAGCGTGCATCGGAATCACCTAGGGGGCTTGTTAAAACATGGATTGCTGTGCTCCATCACCCAGAATTTCTCATGCAGTAGGGCTGAGATGTGGGCCCTGAGAGTTTGCATCTCTAACAAGTTCCCAGGTTATGCTGATGTTGCCAGTCCAGGGAATGATTTCGAGAATGACTGCACTGATGGAATAGACTCACTCAGAAATGGATCTCCGCCGGTACTTCTGCAAAGGAGCTCGGCCCCTCCCACTGACAGACTCAAGGAAATGCTGTTGCCGGAAGCACAGGTTTAACCTTCAGGTCTGGGTGGAGAATGATAAGTAGAGGTGGAATGCCAAGCAGTTAGGTCTCAAAACCAGGCTGCCAGGAGGAATTTGGATTTGTAAAGATCAGAAGGAAGCATGGGCAGAAAATGAGAGTGAAAGTTAGAAAGTTTCTGCTGAGCCCAGAAAGGCTCAAGTTCTGAATCACCGCTCTTACTCCATCCAGTTAGCTTCCAACTTGGCTTTTGACAACAGGGGAAGAGAGGAGTGTCGTCCAAAGTAAATGCTGGACCGTGAGGAATAACATCACAACATTAAAATAACCTCACTTTTTTTTTTTTTTTTTTCCTTCCAACACATATACCTGAAGTTTCCTCATAATGGGTACTTTGATGAATGCTTGACTATAACCCCACTCGCTAAGTGTCCTGGATTGGCCATGCTCTTCTTCCTCATCATTTTTGGTATGGTCCCTTGCATTGTCCTGTTTTCTGTTCCAGACTTTGTTGATTTAACTTACTTGTGAAAAGAAGCTCTTTTCCGTCTCTTTTATTTAAATATAACACCTCCATTCACTAATACTAGGTAGCAAATTGAATTTAATGCAAATATCTTGGCCTTCAGAATTTTACATAATTGATTTTTAAATCCCAGCTCTGCAATTCACTGGCTTTTGAAATTTGATCAAGTTATTAAACCTTCTTGGGCTTGTTTTTTGCATCTGTTTGACTCAGCGTGGACTGCCACAACAATATTACAGATGGGGGGTGGGTTAAGCGACTGAATTTATTTTCTCACTGTTTGGAGGCCTTGAAGTTTAAGAACAAGGTACCGGCGAATTCAGTTTCTGGTGCGCCTCTTCCTGCCTTGCTTGCAGATGGCTGCCTCCTCACTGTGTCCCTACGTGGCCTTTCCTCTGCAGGAGTGGAGGAGACCGAGAGCAAGCTCCGATGTCTTTCTCTTCTGATAAGGATACCAGTCCTATCAGATTAGGGCTCCACGCCCATGACCTCATTTAACCTTAATTACATCCTCAAAGGCCCTATCTCCAAATACAGTCACTTTGAGGGGAACACAGTTCAGCCCATAACATTACATAATGCAAATGGAAATAATAAAATTTAGGTTAAAAATGTATTGTTGGGGAGCACCATTGGGGTGCAGTTGGTTAAGCACCCAACTGCTGGTTTTGGCTCAGGTCATGATCATAGGGTCGTGTATTGTTAAGAGAATTGAGATGATATAGGTCTTTGTTTAAACGTGAGATCTTTTTTTATCCTTATCTTATTACTGTCTTCTTGTAAAATGAAATTTTATTTAATCATTCAGCAAACTGCATACTTATAATATGCTGGTTCCATTTCTCAATGCTGGAAACATAGTTAACTAGCCACAGGGTTGCTCTTTGGTTGGGAAGACTAATTATGAAAAGTGAGGTAAATACATCTATTTCTGTACTTGAGATAAGTAATGTGGAGAAGGGTCACACAGGAGGTGATTTTACATATAGTGATCATGGAAGATGTTTCCACAGAGGTGATAGGCATCTGATGTAAAAGGCTGAGCAGTCAGTATAAAGACCCTCATCCGGGAAGTGGTGTCTTTCCTTCTGGCAATGCTGACAGTCTTCCATAGGGATTCCCACTTATGGCAGAAGGAAAAGAATGTAAGTTCTTAAATTCTGTTACATCACAGGCAAAGAAGTTTGGTGATTAAGAATGACGGAAGTTGAGTCCAGGTTCTTTCTTCACAAGCTGCGGGACTGAAAAATCTCTGAGGGCCTTGCTTTTCTTACCAGGAAAAAAGGGTTAAAATAGTGTCTTCCTCATATAGCTGCTGCAAGGGTTAGGAGAACTTTGCATGAAACGCACTTGGTGGACATAGGAGTCAATAAAATTGTTGCATCATCATTTTTACCACTTCTGTAAGCTAGTAACTTTCCTAAGACAACTGCCAAGTCCTGGTAATGTTTATGGTTTATGTGTGATTTCACTTTTGAAAAACTGGTGATATTTGAATAATGATTACCTATGAGGATGGAGAAAATGTCTTTCACTTTAGGGATTAGAAAACTTAAGGAATGGACCCTGTGTGTGTGTGTGTGTGTATTTGTCAGTTTAAAGTGTTTGGAATTAACTTGGAAAAGATAAACGACACTAGTAGAAAATATGGTGAAGTGTGCATATGGCGAATTCTATAATAGCATTGTGCCAGTGTTAATTTTTCAAGTTTTGTAAATGAACTATGGTTATGTAAGATTTAAACATTAGGAGAAGCTGGGTACAGAGTGTACAAGAACTCTCTGTAACATTGCAGCTCTTTACATTTAAATTACCTCAGGTTTTAAAAAGTATTAAGAGCTACAACGGTAGTGTCTTAGTTTTTAGTAGCCTTGTATGGGACAAATATTTATTTTTTGAAGACATACTTGTTTTTCCTGGGAATAGCTAAAATGCATCCAGAAATAAGCTGTGGCAGAGAAATGCTTTGGGCTCACTAAAACCAATTTCCTCTTTCCCCTAGGCTCTTAGACTACATTTCCTAGCCTCCCTTGCAGTTAGTTGGTCACGTGACTGCATGTGGCGAGAGGAATGTGATCAATCCATATATACGGTCTTCAGGCCTGGACCATGAAAACCTCCTACAATCCTCTGTGTTCTTGCCTCCCCACCTAACACCCTAGGTGAAAGAAAATGAGTAAGATAAAGGGAAACTTGGCCCTGAATGAGTATACAAGCCTGCTGTCCAATCAGACATTCAGTTTGGGCTTTGATGGGAAAAAGGAACTTTTTCGGGGATTGAATCTCTGAAATTGGTTACTTACCTAATTAATCCAAAAAAGTCTGGGCACCATGCTGTGGAATTTAATTGGACAGTATTTGTTTGGTTAAACATAATTAGGCTCAAAGAGGGTAAATATTCCCAATAAAAAATTCCATGATGGATATTTTCAAACGAGATACATTAGTTGGATGTGTCTGTTCTAGTATTTGTATTTTAATGGTTTATATTCACATGTAATTTAAGGACTGTAAGCATCATGAAGGTAGGGATCATGACTGTCTTGTTCTTCGTTGTATTCCCAGAACTTAACATACAGTAAAATTTAATTGAATCAAGAAAGTATGGAGATAACTGAATGACTGCTTGGTTCATACAAATGAGGAGAGGGTTTTTCATTATATATTTTGAAGTGAATGTAGCAGTGAGGCTTTAGTAGTTAAAATACATTATTTTATACCTCAACTGTCTTTGAATCAATAAGATTGAACCTACATAGTGCTTTTTGTCCCCATACTGTGTTTTGTCTTGTAGTTTAAAATCTTGCCTGGCACATAGTAGGTGCTACATAAGTACTTGTTGAATGAATTAATGAATTTTACAAATACTCATCAACTTTAATGTTAGATTGGGGGGATATGTGGAAAGGACTACATCTTTTTTTTTTTTTTAGGTTTTAATTAAAGGGTTAGTATCAGGTGTATAATATAGTGACTTAACAATTCCATACATCACCCAGTGTTCATCATGACATCCTTAATCTACATACCTATTTTAACCCATCCCCTGATTCACCTCCCCTTTGGTAACCATCATTTTTTTCACTTAAGAATGTTTCCTGCTTTGTCTTATTTTTTCCCTTTTGTTTCTTAAATTTCAAACATGAGTAGAATCATATGGTATTTGTCATTCTGACTTATTTCACTCAGCATTATACTCTCTGGCTCCATCCATGTCATTGCAAATAGCAAGATTTCATTCTTTTTATGGCTGAATAATAGTCCATTGTGTATATATACTGCTTATTTATCCGTTTCTCGGCTATTGGAAATAATGCTGTTATAAACATAGGGGTGCATGTATCCCTTTGAATTAGTGTTTTTGTATTCTTTGGGTAAATACCCAGTAGTGTAATTCTGGATCATCGGGTAGTTCTATTTTTAACTTTTTGAGGAACCTTCATACTGTTTTTCCAGAGTGGCTGCACCAGTTTGTATTTCAACCAATGGTATATGAATGTTCCTTTTTCTCCACATCCTCGCCAACACTTGTTTCTTGTGTTGCTGATTTTAGCCATTCTGACAGGTGCGAGATGATCTGATTGACTTTCCCCCAATGGTAAGTGATGATAAACATCTTTTCATGTGTCTGTTGGCCATCTGGATGTTATCTTTGGAGAGATGTCTGTTCATGCCTTCTGCCCATTTTTAATCAGGTTGTTTTTTGGGTGTTGTAAAAGTTCTTTATTTTGGATGCTAACCCTTTATTGGAAATGTCATTTGCAAATATCTTCTCCCATTCTGTAGGTTGTCTTTTAGTTTTGTTGATTGTTTCCTTTGCTGTGCAGAAGCTTTTTATTTTGATGTCCCAAAAGTTAATTTTTCTTTTTTTTTTTTTCCCTCCTTGCCTCAGGAGACCTATCTAGAAAATAGGTGCTACCTCTGATGTCAAAGAAGTTACTTCCTGTGTTCTCTTCTAGGATTTTTATGGTTTCAGATCTCACATTTACATCTTTAATCCACTTTGAATTTATTTTTGTGTATCACATAAGAAAGTGGTCCAGTTTCTTTCCTTTGCGTGTTGCTGTCTAGTTTCCCCAACAACATTTGTTGAAGAGACTATCTTTTTCCCATTGGATATTCTTTCCTGCATTGTCAAAGATTAGTAGACCATATGTTGTGGGTTTATTTGTGGGTTTTTATTCTGTTCCATTCATCTTCGTGTCTGGTTTTGTGTCAGTACCATATTATTTTGATTACTATAGCTTTGTAATAGAAGTTGAAGTCTGGAATTGTGATGCCCCAGCTTTGCTTTGTCAGGATTGCTTTGGCTATTCGGGATCTTTTGTGATTCCATACAAATTTTAGGATTGTTTATTCTAGCACTGTGAAAAATGCTGTTGGTATTTTGATAGAGATTACATTAAATGTGTCAATTGCCTTGGGTAGTATAGACATTCAAACAGTGTTTGTTCTTCCAGCATGGCATGTCTTTACATTACTTTGTGTTTTCAATTTCTTTCGTCAGTGTTTTATAGTTTTCAGACTACACCTCTTTCACCTCTTTGGTTAGGTTTATTCCTGAGTATCTTAGTATTTCTGGTGCAATTGTAAATGGGATTGTTTTCCTGATTTCTCTTTATGCTGCTTCATTATTAATGTATAGAAATGCAGATTTTTGTACATTTATTTTTATATCTTGCGACCACTAAATTCCTTTATCAGTTCCAGCAGGTTTTAGTGGAGTGTTTGTGATTTTCTTTATATAGTATCATATCATCTGCAAATAGTGAAAGATTTTACTTCTTCCTTACTAATTTGGATGTCTTTTATTTCCTTTTATTGTCTGATTGCTGAGGCTAGGACTTCCAGTCTATGTTGAATGAAGTAGTGAGAGTGGACATCCTTGTCTTATTCCTGATCTTAGGGGGACCCATTGAGGATGATGTTAGCTATGGGTTTTTATATGTCCTTTATTATGTTGAGTTATGTTCCTTCTAAACCTACTTTGTTGAGGGTTTTTATCATAAATGGGTGTTGTACTTTGTCAAATGCTTTTTCTTGATTATATTAAAATGATCATTTTATTGATGATCATTTCTCTTATTGATGTATTATGTGGATCGATTTGGAAATACTGAACCACTCTTGCAACCCAGGAATAAATCCCAGTTGGTCATGGTGAATAATTTTTTTAAGGTATTATTGGAATTGATTTGCTGGTATTTTATTGAGGATTTTTGCATCTATGTTCTTTGGGGGTATTGGCATAGTTCTCTTTTTTTTTAGTGGTGCCTTTATCTGGTTTTGGTATCAGGATAATGCTGGCCTTATAGGATGAATTTGGAAGATTTCCTTCTTTTTTTGGGGGGGGGATAGTTTAAGAAGAATAGATACTAATTCTTGAAATTTTTGGTAGAATTGGCCTTTGAAGCCATCTGGTCCAGACTTTTGTTTGTTGGGAGTTTGATTACTGACTTGATTTCTTTGCTGATTATTGGTATATTGAAATTTTCTATTTCTTCCTGTTTCAGTTTTGGTAGTTTATTTCTAGGAGTTTATCCATTTCTTCTAGGTTGTCCCAATTTATTAGCATATAGTTTTTCATAGTCTCTTATAATTGTATTTCTGTGGTGTTATTTCTCTGTTGTGATTTTGAGTGCTTTCTCTTTTTTTTTCTTGATAAGTCTGGCTAGAGGTCTGTTTTTTTTTTTTTTTTAAAGAATCAGTTCATGGTTTCATTGATCTCTTCTTTTGTTTTTGTGTGTGTGTTTTTTTTTGTTTCTGTATCCTTTTTTTCCCCCCAAAGATTTTATCTATTTGAGAGAGAGAGAGTGTGCATGAGTATGAATGGGGAGGTGAGGCAGAGGAAGAGAGAAGCAGACTCCCCGCTAAACAGCAAGCTGGATGCTGGGCTGGATCCCAGGGTCCTGGGATCACAGCCTGAGCAGAAGGCAGACCGGTCAGAAGGCAGACCGACTTGAGCAGAAGGTGGTTCGACCGACTGAACCACCTAGCTGCCCCTATATCATTTATTTCTGTTCTAATCTTTATTATTATTTTTTTTCCTTCTACTGGTTTTGGGTTTTGTTCTTTTTCTAGCTCCTTTAAGTGGAGTTAGGTTGTTTGATATTTTTCTTGAAGTAGGCCTGTTTTGCTGCAGACTTCCCTTAGAACTGCTTTTGCTGTATCCCAAAGGTTTTGAACAGTAGTTTTCATTTTCATTTGTTTCCATGTACTTTATTTCTTTGATTTCCTTGTTGACCCATTCATTGCTGAGTAGCATGCTATCTAACCTCCATGTATTTGTGGTCTTCCAGGTTTTTCCTGTGGCTGGCTTCTATTTTCCTAGTGTTGTGGTTACAAAAGATGCATGGTATGACTTTGATCTTCTTGAATTTGTTGAGGCTGGTTTTGTGGGCTAAAAGTTGATCTGCGCTCCATGTGCACTTGAAAAGAATATGTATTCTGTTTTAGGATGAGATGTTAAGAATATATCTGCCGAATCCGTCTGTTCCAATGTGTCACTCAAAGCCATTATTTCCTTGTTGATTTTATGTTCAGATGATCTATTGATATAAATGGGGTGTTCAAGTACCCTACTATTATTGTATTATCACTTAGTTCCTTTGTTATTAACTGCTTTATGTATTTAGGTGCTCCTATGTTTAGGGTGCATTAATATTTATGATTGTACTGTCCCCTTTATTATTGTAGGGTTCCCCTTTGTCTCTTGTTAACAGTCCTTTGTTTTGAAGTCTGTTTTGTCTGATATAAGTGTTGCTACTCTGACTTTCTTTTGACATCCATTTGCATTATAGGTGTTTCTCCATCCCCTCACTTTCAATCTGCAGGTGTCTTTAGGTCTAAAATGACTGTCTTGTAAACAGCATACAGGTGAGTCTTGTTTTTTTTTTTTTTTTAAACATTCTGTCATCCCATGTCTTCTGACTGGAATATTTAGTCTATTTACCTTCAAAGTAATTATTGATATGTATTTATTGTCATTTTATTAATTGTTTTATGGTCGTTTTTGGAAGATTTTTTTCTGGTCCTTTTGCTGATTTTTTTCTTTTGCGATATATTTGGATTTCCTTTTTTTATTTGCATATTAGTGATTTTTGATATATGGTTACTGTCAGGTTTGTATATACCCTCTTCATATAACTGAAGACTACATCTTCTATTGCTTTAGATCATGATAACTGCAGTTAGTTATATACCTTAAAGACCTGTGTGTATCATATATATGTATATTATATATGTTATGTATGTATATACATATATGTATATTATATATGTAATATGTATATATGCATATTATATGTATGTATATATGCATATTATATGTATGTATATGTGCATATTATATGTATGTATATGTGCATATTATATGTATGTATATATGCTATATGTATACTATATATGTATGTATATTATATATCATATGTATACATGTATATTATATGTATATACATATACATGCATGTATATAATATGCATACATATATAATATGTATATCATACATATATATGATATATACACAGGTATGATATATAAACCCTACATATAAAATTTAATTAGTGGTTGACATAGGGTAGCATTGGAGAAAAGTTTAACTCTTGTTTTGACTGAAGAAAATTTCCAGCAGTTCATATATTAAAGTAACTAAAGGACTAAGAATGAAAAAGATTAGCATGCAGTTTTAAGAGTGAATTAGTTTTCCTCTACTATAAATCTAGTTATTGCAAGAAGATTGAAATGTGCTTTCAGTTTTTAGTCTTCTGTAATTTATTCTAAAATAAATTAAAAAGCTGTGAGGTATCCTCTTGTGAGATCCTGACATTCTAGTTTTTGCTGTGTGCAGGGTTTCTCAGAAGCTGCTAAAATTAATTTCTGAAGTCTACCTTCAGATTGAAACTGCCTAGAGGAAAAAAATAGACAACAGAAATGTATGTTGTAATTAACAAACAAAGAATGTATCTATATTACTAAAGCTTTCTGGTTGCTGGAGGGAGTTGGGTTAGGGATAGAGTGGCTGGGTTGTGGACATTGGGGAGGGTATGTGCTGTGGTGAATGCTGTGAAATGTGTAAGCCTGATGATTCATAGACCTGTGCCTCTGGGGCAAATAATACATTATATGTTAATAAAAAAAAATAAAGCTTTCTAGTTAACAGTTCCACTGAAAAAAATAATATGGAATGGAAGAAATGGAACCACATAAAGTAATTTCATTCTGAAGCTGACATAAAATATAGTAAAATAAATAGGTTGGTGACAGGATAATTATAGATTTATTAATTTGTGCTTTGAATCCATTGCTGTGTAATAAGCAAACAGAATGAAGGCCAATAGCCTTTTTGCACTATGTATTCCCACCCAACACACCCCCTTTTTAAGTAAGTAGACCTCTTTCCCCCTCTTTGCCTCAGCTGAAACTTTTGTTTTTGAACAAATAACAAACCCCTTAGAGAAAATGTTTTGTTCTGTGTTTTAAAAGCTAAAACTTTAGATGATGCAGGATACCCCCAAGAAGGGGTATTTCAGTTTGAGGAAACAAAAACTCAGCAGCACGATAAAGGTGATAGCAGTGTGGTGCCTCCAGGAGGTTGGATGGAGTGGATGGAATTCCATAGCTCATGAAGATTCTTGTCCTGAGGTGTCTGGAAAATTGCAGAGCTGTCAGGCTTAGGGACTACGTTAGCTGGAAAATGAAGAATTTATTGGTTACTAATGTATGCTGGAGATCAGCATATACTCCCCAAGTGTTTTATTCTGCCTGAGATCCCTAGTATGATTCAAGGCATTGCCAAGTGAGGGTAGAGGAAATGAGGCAGGGTGAAGGGAGAGTTAGGGGATAGCTCCTAATAATGAGTAAGATTTAATTTCCCTCCAGATTTAAAGTTAGATTTAATGTGATCGAAAGAACATAAATGTACCATTTCTTTGACTTTGAATTGTAGTGGTAGCAAATTCGTACCTACTACTCATTTTTAAGATTATCTATACTATATGGCATATTAGACAGTAATGCATCTTACTTGAACTAAAGACTGTTTTTGATCTCAGAAGCAGTTTTTAAAACAGAGAATGCATGCTTGAAAATTTTCAGTAATAAATTGATAACAAAGCTGTTTCCAGTTATTGGTGCCATTTACAAATTAAACAGCTTTTTTGGTGATCATAATTCAGCTGAAAAGAAAAAGGGGGTATAAATGTATTTTCTGTATTGCCATCTAAAGTACATACTATCTAGGGATTTAATTATAATGCCATATTTCTTTTCAAGTAACCCTTAGCCTTGAATGTATCTAAAATCTGGATTTATATATATTCAGTGATGATGAAGCAGCATCTTGGAATTGAGATACTTGTCTTTGTTCTAGTGAACTCCAAAAACTTCTGCTTGCCATTCATTAATTTCCCAACCACAGGTGTTATATTACTGCTCCCCATGATTGACCCCTTCCCGGAATCCTAACTCTATGCATTTATAGCTATTCCCACTGCAGTGGGTAGAGTTTACTTCCCTAACCCATTGATGTTGAGTTTGACCATGTGAAGTACTTTGGCCAGTGGAATGTTCATGGATCTTCTGCATGAAGAAGTTTAATGTGCCCTATGGCTGAGCTTGACTTCTTGCACTCCTGTCTTTTATCATGAGAAGACTCTGCCTCTAACAGCCACTGGCGGGAAGCTGGGATGGGAGCCATGTAGATCAGATCTGGACCAAACTGCCTGGATCCCAGTATGGTTGAGCCCAGTCGGGTTCAGTCAAACCCCAGATCACCTGAAAACATGTGAACGAGGAATAAACGTGTGTTGTAACCTACTGAATTTGGGATAGTTTGTTATACAACATTATACATAGATGCATTTTTCCATTCTTGTCACTTCAGTAGATCTCTAAGCTGCTTTGTGGTGCCTTGAATTTTTAGGTTAGTTAGCTTTTAAAATTTATTCCTTATTTAGGACCCAAGGAAATGTATACACTGTGGCTCCAATTTAGCATGGAACAAGCTTTCATTTGTGACTGTGCTTTGGTATTTAAATTGAGTTTATTTCAAGAAAGATTTTATGGCGCTATGAGATGGAGAAAGATTTAAGCATTAGACACTATTCCAAAGGTCACACAGATGGACAATTATAAAAAGTGCAAAAAGCTAACATGCTCCTAGAGAGGTACAAATAATGTGTTGTGGTTGTCAGTTAAACTGTCTTTTACTAAAACACAAAAATTAAAAGACGGAAGAGTAAAAAGTTATCTTTTCACTGGGAAAAGCATTAATCCAGTTTTTATTCTCGCTGAACCCATGTTTTAAAAGCACTTAAAAAAAAAAAAAACACTTGATGAACCAGCTGTTAGTGATACAGTGGTGAAGAACACAATCATAACACCTGGTTACTGGCTATGACAAGAGGAAGAAACAGACTGGGGAGTGGAATAGATGCCAAATTCTCTGGATGGTACAGGGCCAGTTTAAGAACAAAGCTGAGTAGTGGACGACATTGTGTCCACAGGCCTTTCCAGCTTTGGAGAGAATCAGGAAACCATTGCAGTTGTGTTATTTGACCCCAAACTGATCCTAGACAGTTGTCCAACCCAGAAGAAGTCAAGCTGGACATAAGCTGATACTAGGGGGACTCTTCATGTGACTTTTTCCCCTGGAAGAAGGCATGGGAAGTGCATTCATTCCAGCAGATCCACAGGACCTCTACATCCCAAGTCACTGGGACATTTTGGATTGCTAATTGATTAGACTTGTGTTGGAGTACTGGGAGAGAAAGGAGTTAAAATGGACAAAGCAGTTTTAATTTTGATTTTTGGTGAATAACATTGAACAAAATAGTTACACTTTACAGTCCTTTCCCCCAATTTCTTTATCTATTTATACAACGGTGTTGTAGAACAACCTTAAAACTTAGTAGCTTAAAATAATAACCATTAACTTCCTTTTAAGAGTCTGATGATCAGCTTTTTGGTTCCAGTGCTGAGGGCCAGGCTGACTGATCTTGGCTGGGTTTCCTCACACCTTGGTTGATGGCTGCAGGTCAACAAGGTTGATTTGCTGGCTTACTCTGAACTACATAAATCTGAAGACTTCACCAGGATAATGGCTTACTCAGCTTTGCTCCACGAAGTCTCTCCCATCCACCGGGCAAGTCTGAAGACTTATTCATATGGCAGCTGGACAGGGATCTAGGAGAGTGACTAGAAGCTCATAGGGCTTCTTGAGGCCAAGGCTCAGAACTAGTTTCCATCACATTTACCATATGCTTTGGCCACTTACAAAGTCTCAGACCATCCAGATTTGGGAGTTGGAGGAAGAGAATACGGCCTCTTGATGGGAGAAACTGCAAAGTCACATTGTACAGAGGTGCTGTGGGCTGAATTGTGCCCCCACTCAAATTAGGATGTTGGAGGGCGATGATCTCAGACATACAGCTGCCAGAGCGGTGAGAAAATTTTGTTGTTCAAGCCACCCAGCCTAAGGTATTTTGTTATGACAGCCCGAGCTGACTAATACAAGGGGCATACCTGACTAATACAGAAAGGGGTGGAGAACTAGGGCTCCTTTTGCAGTCATCTACTGCAGTGACCATTTTCAATTTCCTGTTTCATGGCTGGCACTGTGTTAGGAACTTTACCAACTTGATCTCATTGATGATCACAGCAGTTCTACTAGATGAAGAAAATGAATCTTGGGGATGCTAAACTTGTGTACGATCACACAGATATTAGGTGGTAGAATTAGAATGGTAGTTCTGATTCTCTGAAGTATAAGCTCTTTCTGCTTCCTCCATACTGCTTCTCTGAATCACTGGCTCCCAATTTTCCCCCAGATAGTTTACCAGTTGAAACCGAATCAATTCTACCACAGCAGGAATCTGAAGAGTGAGATTTGAAGGCTGGGTGTTCTGAGATTGTCATAGTTGGCCTGGTCCATGCTTGTCAGAAATGAAGGGTCATCTGATATTGACTGAGAGAAATTAACCTTTTGCAAGCGAGTAATTACCATTGGAGGGGCCAGAATTCCAAATCTTCTTATCCGTGAAGGCCAAATGAATTCTGGTTCTCAGGGGTCAGTATTTCTAAGAGAATGGGAGGTGAGAATGTGACTTCTAGGCAGGAACAGTCCTTGCCCCCTAGTGAGGTGTCTGTATCATATCATGATGCTATTTAGTTGATGACAAGGATGCTGAAAATAGGATCTACCCCAGGGAAAGGGGTTGCAGGTATGAGGCTAGAGGTTTGTAGTTCCCCCAAGTAACTGGGATTCTGAAATGGCAGAGAGAATTACAAGTTGATGCAAGCATTTTATATTCTTTTCTTCCACTCTGCTGCCAACACCTTGAGCGATGTCTGGTGCTTGCAGGCATGAAGTAAATATTTATTGAGTTGTGAGGATGAGGATGTAATCTCATGCAAAGGGCACCCAGAGGACTAAATAACTCCCAAGTTTGTGGGACACTGAATGGGAAACGTCAGGTATTTTCTAGACCCTAGTTGGTAATGGAGAAAGTTCCAACTATACATCAAAGTTTCTCACTTACTGATTTAGAGACCAGCACTAATTTCTTAAAGTGTGATCTGCAAACTACCAGACAAATAAGAATTCATGGTGTTGACATTCTGCAGCTTCCATTTCAAGCAAGCTATTCTATGATGCTGTCAAAGATTTAGACCTTCTGTCTTCAGCAAAACTCAACTTGCCAATAGATAGAAGGTTATTATTTCTATCAAATAGACCAGTACTACTCAAGGTGAAGTTATATCTATATCTATCTATCTATTTATCTATGTATGTATGTATGTATGTATGTATGTATGTATATATAACTATAGCAGCATCAGCATTACCTGGTTCCTTAGTAGAAATTCAAATTCTTTGGCCCTGCCCCTGCACTATTGAATCAGAATTTCTGAGGATGAGGCTTGGATCTGATTTTTAATGAGCCTTCTAGATGACTCTTAAGTGTGCTAATGTTTCAGAAGCATTGAACTTAAAGAGGCTGAAGAGGTTTCAATGATATTATTAATAGTATGTCAGATTCCTTTGTCCTCTGCTCTTGTGTCCTGTAACACATATATGTGTCCTATAACCTGAAATTGATCATCTGTGGGATAAACATTGATTTTTGACTAAAGAATAAAGAGAAATTGGCACATATCTGAACAGATTGTGAACGTGTTCTTGGTCACCATTAGAAAACTCCCTCTCGTATGAACTTTCTTTGAATCACTGTGAGGAAATTGAAGAACATTCATTGGGGTTGTATAAAATAATGGTTCACAGCATGGGTTTGGGTCCCAGAAAGATCTGGTGTTAATTTCCACTCCACTGTTTACAAACCAGGAGACCTGGGGCAAGTTCATCTCTGTAGTGTCAGTGTATTTACCTGTAAAGTAAACAGCATTTACCTCATACCATTGTTGAAAGGATTTTTAAAAAATGGAATGCGTATTACTGCACATAGTACCATGCTCATTCCATGATAAGTGCCCAATCAAAGTTAGTTGATATCAAGAGTACTGTTGTACTACAGTAAATATTAATTTACTGCCCCAAGAAATTTTTCATTTATATAATGAATCAGCTTAATTTCATGGCACAGTAAATATTTTTCTAAAAAGTATCACAGATATTGATCATTAAAACATAAAAATCATACATCCTTTCATTTTGTGCATCCAATTTTGCATTCACCATATAGTTTGAACTTCGTCTCTTGATTTCCTCTTTGGGCTCAGCAACATTGATGGGCAGAAATTTCTTTCTGATATGTCTTCATTATAACATAGGAGATCAAACAGACATGATTAATAAAAACACTGCATGAAAGATGACAAAGGATATATTTGTTAATGAGTTGATGACTGTTGTTCAGCCCTGAGAAGAACTAACACGTGGAGCAAAGCAATGGCTTTTGTAAAACTCAGCATACTCCTTTAAAATATTTTCTTTCAGCTCCCAGGTTCTAAGGGAGCGATTTGTGTGGACAGTGAAAGAAAAGGCACAAGCCAAGTAGGGTAAAGATGAATCCCACTGATGGGGCTTCTTTTCCTTCTCCTTTCCACCCTGGTCTCACTGATGGTTTAAGAAAGAAAGCAGATGCTGCAGCCTCGCTGGGAAATAGAATCCTTGCCCCAGGCAATTCTGTCAGGAGAGGTCGAGGTCAGCCACCGAGAACATCAAAGTGGAGAAAGTTCTTTGGGGTAAAAAGGATTGCATCCCTGTGAAGAATAAAGAGGAGGGAAGCCAGAGTCCACATTCTGTTGTTTTCTCATGAGAAACCGACTACAGATTTTCCCAGAAATAAGATTGACTTGTTTTCCTCTAATTTGTATTATCTGAAATCCCTTTATCCGTATTATTGAGGTATGTACATCAGTATAGGAAATAAACCTCTGAGCATCTTTATAAACATTTGTACTCATGAATTATTTTGAAACTTTCCTAAAAATACCAAAGTGGGGTGATTTAGATTCAGAGATTTCCATCTTTTTGAAATAAAATAAATGGATCCCAAAACACCATTTTTAACTGATAGAGCATGTGGTTAATGACATGGATCCATAACCGATTTCGGTCTTTAAATTTTGTTGAGATTTTTAGTGATAGGATGGATATAGAATAAACCCATGGTCCTGTATTACTGGTTAGATTTAGTATGGAAAGAGGAAATATTAGAAGGTTTGGTCTAATAATCTCATAAGATCTGCCAATTTTCTTTTCTTTTTTGATAGTTCTTTGATTTTAACAGTTAGGGGAAAGTTAAAAAAAAAAAAAA
>CM052885.1:89517232-89566134 GCA_028534135.1 Potos flavus
TTTGTATTTGTCAATCCAACGCTTTATTTTAGAAACTCCTTGGATTCTTGTGGAGAAATGGCTTCATATACAGCTATCATTTAGAATTCTAATGATTTCTTCCTTAGAATTATGATAAATAATAGCTAGCATTGTGGCCATACTAGTATATAACCTTTTGGATTTGACAGAATGACTATATTGTGATACAGCATTTAGGTAGGTTTATTTATATGCAATAGTCTATAGAAAGCCAGATTCTTTTGGAATCCACATATTTTTGCATATTTGTGTTGACTCTTGAAAGAGACCACTGATACTGTGTTTCAGGACCTATGCTCTCTGGTGTTTGGAGGAAGATCATGTCAGAGTTCTTTGTGGTCTACGTACTCAAGGAGCAACTAATGATAGGCCGGAGTTGCCTGGTAACCAGGATTTCAGCTGTTAATTTTCAGTATCCTTAGGAATTGCCATTGGTTGAAGAAGGCAGAATTGAGTTCATGGGAGAAAGGGGGATTCTTTATCCTCCCAATGATTTTAGATCATTTTTTATAACTTGCCATTTTAAGTAACTAGTTATTAGATAGACAAGGATAAAATTTACCAAGCCTTACAGGATCCTAGAGAAAACAGTATATTCACGTCCCAAAGCAGGGCGTTCAGCAAGAAAAAAGACATTGGGAAATGGAGATGAGAGAAATTTTTTCACTGGCTGTGTGTTTTTATAGAAGTTAAGCAACCTGTCTACATCTTCATTTCCTCTACTTGCTCCATGTGGCAGCCATGAAAGTGAGTCTTTCAGATTTCTGACTGTGTGTTCAATGAGACTTCTCCCAGGCTGTTCCCAGTCAATGAGTGAGAACAGCAGGGATATTAAGGAAGATGCAGGGGTGCTCTTAAGGATGATTGAGCTTGAAGACTCTGTGGTAAACAGAATAATGGCTCCTCCTAAAGACGTCCACATCTTAATAGTCAAGGCCTGCAAATATGTTATACATGGCAAAAGGAATTTTGCAAATGTGATTATGGATATCAAGATAGGAAGATTATCCTGGATTATCTTGGTGGGCCCAGTGTAATAACAAGGGCCTTTTTAAGAGGGAGGTAAGAGGGTCAAAGTCAGAAAATGGAGATGGGATGACAGAACAGAGGTCAGAGACAGTGCAGAGAGGGATGGATTTAAAGACTCTACCCTGCTGACCTTGAACATGGGGAGCTACAAGCCAGGAAATCCAGGTGCCTTCTAAAAGCTACAGACAGAAAGGCAAGGATATGAATTTTCTCCTAAATCCTTCACCAGGAATGCAGCTCTGCCAATAACTTGATTTCAGGATTTCTGACCTTCAGAGCTGTAAGATATTACATTTGTGTTGTTTTAAGCCATGAAATTTGTGGTGGTCTGTTATAGCAGCAGGAGAAATCCTGTACGGACTTCCCACTGGCCTTGAGACAGTGGCTTAGAATGGACACTGCAGACAAAGACCCATCCGCTAAATCTTCGTATCTTTCCTCTCTCCTTTACGTAGGGTCTGGTGGCTCACTCATCCTCATCTGACTCCCTAATATTCCACATAAGAATTTCCCTAAGAAATTGCTTACACATCTAATCCCATTTTGGTGTCTCCTTTTAGAAGACTTGGACTAATTCACCTCATAAATTGGCTTTGGTGATTAAAGGCATGTAAGGTGCCTACCACATGGTTTGTGTGTTCAAAACTGTTCGCTGTTGTGATCATTAGTTACAGTAGCACCAATAATGTAGGGAAAAATGCAATTAACCTGTTCCTTGGGCAAAAATCTTAGCCTCATAGTTTACTTGTCTACATTCAAGCAATTAAATTTTCCTCAATTATTTTAGCCCCTTACATGCCTTGTTTAGTAGTTAGCATGTCCAGTCCAGTGTGAGGATAAATTCCAGACTTCATTTGGAGTTAACGTTGCAGTCGTTCAGAACTGCTCTGGATAGGTTGGCAGGTCTAATTTTCGGGCTTGAAGTTAGGAAACTCTTTGTTGCCAAACATCTAAGTTGTGTCCTTTAATCCAGCTTTTATCCAGGAAGAAAGCTAGTATTTTGAGATCCTTCTGCTTCAGTTCTTTATCTCTCTAGTCAGTTCCAACCTCAGGGAAGAGAATGTTTGAATGGACATTAGAGGAAAATAATAGTTCTTGGCTACTGTTGCCTCATAAGTTCTATTTAATCATGTAAATGCTAAATATGAAGAAGTAATATCACAAATCACTGAAATGATGATGAATACTATTGAAAAGATTGGTTATATATATCAAAAGACAAGAAATTAGTTCACACCATTCACAGAAATCAGTTTCAGTTGGATTAGATACCTTAAATGTGTAAAACAAAATTCTAAAAGAAAACATGGGTAAATATTTTTATGTAATCAGAATGGGAGAGTAGCTTAGTAAAGACATTAAAAATATAGAATTTGAATTAAAATATTGATAAATACATTATATTTATAGTAAGTAGATTACAAATCCTTCTTATCCTGGCATGACTGCTCTTTATTACAGTGTGATGTTAATGCTTTGCCCGTCAAAAGTCTGTGGCTCTACTATCTTGAATTTGAGCGATTTTGCGGCTTGCCTTGAGCAATAAAAAGCAGTGGGACTGCTGTTGATGACTTCCAGGCCGAGGCCTCAAGAACACGAAGTTTGTAACTCCACTCTCTTGGAGCCAGTGTGCCACGTGAGGAATTCTGAGCTAGACATTTCCCCATCCAGAAGTTTCAGCCAGTTGCTGCACATAATGAGTGAGGCCATTTGGGACCAACTGTTCCCCAGCAGACCTGCCAATAGCCACAAACACATGAGTGAAACCAGCCAAAACCACAGCAGAGATGAGCCCTGCCCAAATTGCCAATCCACAGAATTTTAACAGACAAGTGATTGTGATTTCATGATACCACATTTTGGGGGGATTTGTGTACACATGACACCGTAAATAAAAATTTCTATGCTTCGTAAGATATTCTATGCAAAGTAAAAAAAAGATAAGCCACAGACTAGGGCACTATTTAAATCTATTACTCACTATTTAAATCTATCTAAAATCTATCTAAAACTATCTTGTCAAAAACTTTATAAGAAAAAGGCTCAAGGAATTAAGCATTAAGGTTATGAACAACCAATTCATAGGCAAGGAAAAAGTAATGTCCAATAAATGTATAAAAATGCCTAACCTTAGATAATATAGAAAGTTAAAACAGATATGAAAAATAATTTTATACTAATCAATTTAATAAAGTAGAATATGACCTCTTAAAAAGAAGATGGAGTAATTGAGTGTCTCCTGTGGTAATTGTGGTAGGGTAAAGAGGTACCATCACTTTGGAAAACTTTGGCAATAAGGTAAAATTGGCAATACCTGTTCTAGAAAGTGTATTGTCAATGAGCACGAGGAGATAAATATAAGAATTGGTGCATTATCTTCCAAAATGAAAAATGGAAAACAACTTCAGTGTGTTCATTACAAGAATGAATTTTATGAATAAGCACTGTATAGAAATGGAAAGGAGTATAGCGGTGTGGAAAAAGTCCAGAATCATATTTAAGGAAAAGAGCATGTGTGGTGTCACTAACGTTTGAAAGCATAAAGTAGAATTCTGTGTGTTACTTCTTATTACATTGGTAGGAAAATGATTTAAAATGAGTAGGTATGATAAACATCACTAGCTAGTAGTTAATTTGGAGGACGGAATGCATAAAGGAAATGGAATGAGGGATGGGATAGTTTAAGTTGGTTGGCGAACATAGAAGGGTCTATCACCTTATTCTGTATAAATTCTGTCTTCTGAGTTATTTAGTAATCAAAAATATAGAAAAACCAACAACCCAAGTCAAAAACAAAGACTTGTCTTAGTTTGTGGGAGAGCTACTGATACCCAAGAAGGTATACAGAGACAGTATAGAAACTCCTGCCAACAAGTCTACTCATCTCAGGTCCAACAGGCATTTTCCTGATTACCCATCTGCACCAAGGCGGGAGAATCCTTTAAAATCTTTACTAGATTCAAAAGTAAAAAAAAAAAACAACAAAAAACGATTTTTTTTTTTTTTTTAAACTAGTATCAAAATCTCTTGAAGACCGTTAAACTCACTTGACCTTGGTTCTGGAAACCACTTCCTAGGCTTTTATTTGTTATTGTGTGAATGTAAATGTGCAGGAAAATAGTTTAAAGATGTTTATTTCAATGACTGAGGGGCATAACTAAGAGCTATGAAACCTGACAGTGTGGAAAACTTGTCTCTCTTTTCTATTTTCTACACCAATAAAAAAAAGCAATCAAAATTTTTCACCTGAAGATGAGCAAGAGATCGCATAAAGAAAGAAGATGGAACATTTGCTGTAAATACATGAGATTATCTTTCGTGCATTTTCAACCAGAGTCAGAGAGAGAGGTTTTCATAAATTAGAGCAGCTCTGTGATTTAAAGCAAGCATTCTTATTCAAGGCGACAGAGTTGAGGAGAGAGAGAGGAATGATTTGATGGGTGGATGCTGGCTTAGCTGCTCATGTAACTTAGTTATTATTAGTGGGATGGGTACTGGAGGGGAATCTGGGACTTTGGAAGATGAACTACAAGTACTGTAAGGGAGTGAAGGAAGCAAGTGGGAGAAAAAGCTAAAAAAAAAAAAAGGGGGGGAGGGTTAGTTTTAGCTGAAGTCTAGCCTCACTGTGATCCAGGAGTTGCTGTTGAAAGTAAATGGTGCCACAGACGACTTTAATCTTGAGGCAAGGGGGTTGGTTGTATCTCGAATCAGTCAATCACTGCTTGCATCTTGCAGTCATGGGTAGAGGAGTGTAATATCTCAGGAGAGGCATGTTCTATCAGATGAAGAAGTGGGTACCTGTGAATTTAGCAAACAAGACCCAGTAGCTTAGGATAGGGGTACCTGCTGGTGGAGGGGATCTGAGGAGGGCACCAGCAGTATTGTATGTGATCCGATAAATCAGTTGGGTGCTACCCTCCTTCCCCCACCCCCCTGCCTGAGCAGGAAAAAGCTCAGGGCCCTCTCTTGGATTAATATCCAACTCTCTTATTTCTGCTTCTCAGTTCTTAATCCTCCCACAACAATTCCCATTAAACCTAGCTCAGGAAATTACTTTTACATTCTTGTGCATTCCTTCCTATGCTACAGCTTATGGTATAAATGTTATGCTCTGCCTCCAGCCTCCTTGGTCTTAATATTCAAATCCAGGCTTTAGACCCAAAAGTTCTGTTTTTCTCTCAAAAACATAGTTCTTGTCATCATATGTCTCCCATTTGAAATACTTTAATCTCCACAATCCTTTGTAAAACGTTCTAGTCAGAAACTTAACTCTTTCAAAAAATCAGCTCTGTCTTTGCTGTTCTTTTCAGGCAATAAATACCATTCCTTTAAGAGTGATGAGCCACCAGTGGGTATCTGAAAGAATAGTACCAAGCTATCGGTGGTGATTATGTCTAGGAAGTGATTTGCATGATGAAAAAATGAGTTTTAATTGTTAACACTTTAGTTCTGATGAATTTATAAAGAGTACAATTGAAAAAGAAAAGGTTTGGGTAAGAGAGAAAGCATGGGATTTCCAGAAGACCTGCATTCATGAGAAACGCAGTACAAAGGATATCCTGGGCCATATGAATACAGTGTCCCAATCATGATTGGATCTTGAGGTTGTCCCATGCTGACTTGTGGGAGTTGATGGCTATTCACCATTGCCTAATCCCGAGGGTGGATGTGGCGTGGAAAGGGAGAGACTGGAGAGTGCAGAGTACAGATTGGAGGCCAATGGCAGGATTAATGGTCAGTAGTAGTCATTCTCAAACTGTACCAGACAGGGAAACCACAATTCAGAGGCTTCTGATGACCCGTAGAACATGTGCTTCCTAGGACAATCCACAAGATTGCAATTAAATTATATCCTGAATCTTCCCTGGTATTGAGAAACTCTTTTAGAAAAGGTGTTGAGACCATTATAGGGACTGTTGAAAAGACAGAAGACTCTGTTTAAACAAGGAAATAGTTTACAGTGAAATGGCAAGTGTCTGCATTCTTGCCAGCAGTAAAAGTTGGAATTAGAGAATTGTTATAGGAAACGAAGAATGTGATACTTTTATACTGTTGAAATTTTAGGTTTCTTACAAGGGAGAGACATCCTAGATTGCCAGGTCCTTACGGGGAGAGCTCACGATTTCCCTAGCTTTTACTGAGTCGTCATGGACATATTACATTTAAGATGTACAGTGTGATGATTTGATGCATATATATATCTTAAAATAATTACCACAATAAGGTCAGTTAACATCTCATCCCTTTATATAATTACCATTTTTTCTATGTATGACCAGAACATTTAAGATCTACTCTTAACAACTTTCAGGTATATGATACAGTGTTGTTTATTATAATTACTATACTGTGCCTTAGATCCCCAGAACTTACTAATCTCACAGATGTAAGTTTATAACTTTGACCAACCACTCATCGTTCCCTCCCTCCCTCCCTCCATTCCCAGTGAACAACATTCTATTTTCCATTTTTATGAGTTTGGCTTTTTTTTTTTTCACATTCCACATAAAGTGAGAACATACGATGTTTCTCTTTGTCTCATATTTCAGTTAGCATAATGCCCTCAGTGTCCATCCATGTTATTGCAAAATGCAGGATTCCTTCCTTTTTAGGGTTGAATAATACTCTATTGTGTGTATGTGTATATATACACAACATTTCTTTATCCATTAACCATCAGTGAACACTTACACTGTTATCTTGACTATTGTGAATAATGCAGTGAACGTAGGGATGCAGATATCTCTTCGAGATAGTGATTTCATTTCCTTCAGATATATATCCAGGGGTGGAGTTACTGGATCACGAGGTTGTTTTATTTTAAATTTTTTGAAGAACCTCCATACTGTTTTCCATTATGTCTGTACCAATTTACATTCCCACTGATACTGTACAAGGGTGCCCTTTTCTCTGCTGCTTCACTGGCACTTGTGTCTTTTTGATAATAGCCATTCTAATAGGTATAAGGTGATATTTTATTGTACTTTTTCTTTGCATTTCCCTGATGGTTAGTGATGTTGAATATCTTTTCCTGTGCCCTTGCAATTTCTGTGTCTTTGGGAAAATGTCTATTCAAGTTCTCTGCCCACTTTTTAGATGGTTATATTGCTATTGAGTTGGAGTTCCTTATATATTTTGGAGATCAACCCCTTATCAGATAGATAGATTGCAAATATTTTCTGCTATTCTGTAGGTTTTCAATATTTTCTCTCCTTCTGTATATTGCCTTTTCATTTCGTTGATTCCTTTCTTTTGGTGTGCAGAAGCTTTTTAGTTAATCACACTTGATGATTTTAGTTTTAATTGCTTGTGGTTTTGGTGTCTAATCAAAAAAAAAAAAAATCCTTGCAAGACTTACTTCAAGGAGGTTTTGCCCTCTGTTTTCTTCTAGTAGTTTTATAGTTTCAGATCTTTTAAGTCTTGAAATCTATTTTTTTTGTTTTTTTTTAAGATTTTACTTATTTGACACAGAGCACAAGCAGGGGGAGCAGCAAAGGAAGAGAGAGAAGCAGGCTCTCCGCTGAGCAGGGAGCCTAATAGGGGCCTTGATCCCAGGACCCTGGGATCATGACCTGAGCCGAAGGCAGATGCTTAACCAGCTGAGCCACCCAGGCGCCCCTTAAAATCCATTTCAAAATAATTTTTGTTAGTGGTGTAAAATAGGGGTATAATTTTATTTTTGAGTGTGCGAATATCCAGTTTTTCCAACATCTGTTGAAGACACTGCCCTTTCCCCACTGAATATTCTTAGCTTCATTGTCAAATATAGTTGAGTGAGTGTGTGTGGGTTCCATTTCTTTTCCATTGGTCTGTGTGTCTACTACTGTGAGTAGTACCATACTACTGTGATTACTATAGCTTTGTAATAAAGTTTCAAATCAGGAATTGTGATGTCTCTAGCTTTGTTCTTCTTTGGCTCTTTGGGGTCTTTTGTGGTTCCATATAAATGTTAGGATTTCTTTTCTCTTTCTTTGAAAAATGCCATTGGAATTTTGATAGGAATTGTATTGATTCAGTAGATGTATTTGGGTAGTATGGGCATTTTAACAGTATTCTTCCAATTCATGAACAATTCATGAATAGAATTCTTGAAATTCCAATTAGCTTTCTATTTGTGTTGTCTTCAGTTTCTTTCATCAGTGTCTTTTCATTTTCAGCATACAGGTTTTTTATCTCTTTGGTTAATTTTTTCTAAGCATTACTTTTATGCTATAATAAATGGGATAGTATTTTTTTTATTTTTAAGATTTTTTATTTGAGAGAGGGAGCATGAGCAGGGGGTAGGAGCGGAGGGAGAGGGAGAAGCAGACTCCCAGCTGAGCAGGGAGCTGGATGTGGGGCTTGATCCCAGGACCTTGAGACCATGACCTGAGCTGAAGGCAGAAGCTTAACGGACTGAGCCAGCCCAGTGCCCTGAGTATTTTTTATTTTTCAAGTAGTTTATTGTTAATGTATAAAAACACAACTGATTTTTGTATCATGGAACTTTACTGTATTAGTTTATTTATTCTAACCAGTTTCTTTTGGGGAGGGCATTGGTGGAGTCTTTAGAATTTTGTAGATAAAGATTTTATCATCTGCAAACAGTTTTACTTCTTCCTTCCAATTTGGATGTCTTTTATGTCTTTTTCTTTCTTAATTGCTCTGGCACGGACTTCCAGTACTCTGTCGAAATGTGTGCACCTTCTGTATTTTTCTGGATTTCACCAGGAAATCTTTAAATCTTTCACTACTGAGTATGATGTTAGCTGTGGTTTGTCCTATATGGCCTCTAATTACGTTGAGGTACATTCTTTCTATACCCAATTTGTTGAGACTTTTTTTTTTTTTTTTTTAATCATGAAAGGATTTTGAGTTTGGTCAAATGCTTTCTCTGCATCTATTGAGATGATCATGATTTTTATCTTTCATTCTATTAATGTACATTACATTTATTGATTTGCATATATTGAATTATCCTTGCATGTCAAGGTTCAAGGGGAAGGGGCACCTGGGTGGCTCAGTTGTTAAACGACTGCCTTTGGCTCAGGTCATGATCCCAGATTCCTGGGATCAAGCCCCGCTTGGGCTCCCTGCTCGACAGGAGGCCTGCTTTCCCTCTCCCATTCCCCCTGCTTTCCCTCTCCCATTCCCCCTGCTTGTGTTCCTGCTGTTGCTGTCTCTCTGTCAAATAAATAAATAAAATCTTAAAAAAAGATGCAAGGGGAATAAATACCACTTGATCATAGTGTATAATTCTTTTAATGTGCTGTTGAATTTGGTTTGCTAGTATTTTGTTGAGAAATTTTGCGTCTGTATGCATTAGAGATATTGTTCTATAGATTTCTCGTAGTATCCTTATCTGGCTTTGATATCAGGGTAATTCTAGTTTTATGAAAGGAGTTTGGGAGTATTCCCTCTTCAGTTTTTTTTTTTTTTTTTTTTTAAAGAGTTAAAAAGGGAGTGGTGTTAATTCTTTAAATGTTTGGTAGCATTTACCGGTGAAACCATCTGGTCCTGGACTTTTTTTTGACCATCTCAGGGACTTCACTCTCTCCAGGACATACCCAGCCACCTGTGAGGGCAAAGGTTAGCACAGCATCTGGGAGACTCTTGAATTAATCATCAGAAAAGGTTTCAGCTTTTGAATGGCTGTGTTCTAGTTTCCTGTTGTCATATTCACAGCGACAGCTGTGAGTAGCTGTTGTCCATCAAAGATATCACCATCACTGATCCCGGGGAGATTTTCACTACTGAATGTTGGTATTCATAGATTTGTCCTATCTTGTGAATCATCTGTATTTGGAGAGCTGATGCTGGGTGAGATCCTCTATCCCATCACTGCTGAACTATTAATAGGTCGTCTCCTTTCAGAACAAGCTGAAACTGATGCCATTGAGTGATTAAAAGATATATATATTTTTATTTTAGTCATCATACAGTACATCACTAGTTTTTGATGTAGTGTTCCATGATTCATTGTTTGTGTATAATACCCAATGCTTGTTGTTTTCATTTTCGGCTTAATGCTTTAACTGGCTTTAATTTGGATTAAGAGCAATAGGAGATAGGAGATACAGCCAGATAGACTTGTGTGCTATTAACCTTCTCTTTTGAAAAATACATGCACACACAAAGGTTTGTGTGTCAGATATATCAAATATGTTTTGCTCCAGTAATGTTCCAAATTCAACAGGTTAAAAAAAGTTTATTACTACTCATGATATTTATTACTACATGGCTACAGGTAGGCTGGGTGATTTTGCTGATGTTGGCTCAGTTTGCCTGGGCAGGTCTTTGGGTCTTGGTTAACGCTTATTTACATATTGGACAGTCAGTAGGCTGTTGCCTGATGTGGGAAGGCCTTGGCTGAGATGACTGGCTCAATTGTACATATTTCATCCTAACATAGGCAGATCCTTAGGGCATTGCAGAGGTCTATCAGAGGAAGAAAAAATGCTTAAGCACTTAATCATCTCTTCTCACATCAAGTTTGTCCATTTCCCATTGGCAGTTCACATGACCATGGTCAGTCAATTTAAGAGGACGCTGCCAAATGGCAGGGTTGCAGAGAGGCAATTCCCAACTAGGCTCCTTGAGGAAGGTCTAGTTTAGTGACTGGCTATATCATAGAACTTTCTTCTAAGGAAGCTTCTAAACTTTTGAAGTGGAACATAATTTAAATGGACATTGTGCCATTATACCACTCATATAGAATGCAGGCTTTGTAACACTGCTCTCTCCTCTGCACTCTGAGGGGGAAAAATGCCCCGTTGAGCGTGCTCAAGGAACAAAAATATGTCTACCCATCGAAGAACTGCTCAACATCGATAACACAGTTTTAGGAAGGTAGGGATAGGAGAAAAGTTCCCATAATCAGGAGTTCAAACATGGCATGAAACATTGAGCTGAAAAGGAATCTGACTTTCCAAAATTTGGACCCTGTGATAAAGTAATTCTCAATTTGAGGGATATTGACCCCTTTGAGAAATGTAATGCAAACTTGGAACCTCATTTCTTAAAAATTTACATATTCAGAGTGTTTGCATACCGTTTCAAGCATTTCATGCTCTCCCTAAATGACTTAATCTCTAACGGGGAAAACAGAAACCTCTCTAAATATTTGAATTTGAGAGAATTTAATGAAGAGAATTGGTTACACAGATTCTGGAAGGGATAGAAATGCAAAATGAAAGAGGGCCTGGGTGAGCTGAAAGGAAGAGGAGTAATAGATATGAGAAGCTATTAAGCACCCTGGGGTTGAGCCCAGTGAGCTTTTACATAGGAGCGCATGGTTGGAGACCCTGGGCTCTTGCGTCTGCTGCTATTGGAGACACACACAGAAGTCAGAAACCAGAAGAAATTTACCTGTTTATTCCTCTGGACTCTGAATATCTCACCAAGGTCTCCCATCAGCAGAAACTGGTTGGATACCACTGTCAAGGAGGCCTGAAAAAGGTAGTTTGAAGACTCTAATGTGCCTATAATAGAGACTAGAGCAGAGATGGGTGGAAGAATGGAGATCGAGAATAGGCAAATGACCATCACAGTAGCTAAAGCACAAACAGTAGATATAAATAAGGATATTGAATATTTAACAAAACTCAAGGACATGAGTAATACCAAAATTGTGTGTGTGTGTGTGTGTGTGTGTGTGTGTGTGTGTGTGTGTGTGTGTGTCTGTCTAAATTCCAACAACATGCCCCATTCTGGCCATTGATAGAATACTAACACTTAATGTTAATACCTGTTATGTGCCAGACACAGACTTGAGTGCAGCCTAATGACTTCTTACTTATTTTACTGAGAATCCAAATATTAGTGTCTTTGGGATGAGACACTTTTGTTTGCATTCCCAAATCAATTATTAAATTACGGAAGTTACTTGACATGTGTCTCAGTTTCCTTACTTGGACAATGCTATCCATCAACAGTATTTTTAATGACAATTTTTTATTTAAAACCATTGAGGGGTGCCTGGGTGACGCAGTAGATTGAGCTTTCAACTCTTGATTTCAACTCAGGTCATGATCTCAGCATCCTGAGATGGAGCCCCACAAAGGGCTCTGTGCTCAGCACAGAGCCTGTTTGAGTTTCTCTTTTCCTCTTCCTCTGTCCCTTCCCCTCGTTTGCTTACTCTCTTTCTCTCTCTCATAAATAAATCTTTTTAAAAAAAAGACCATTGAACAAACTAGTAGAGCATCTGGTGCATGTTTGGTGTAATAATTATTGCTTCTCCTTTAATACCAGATAAGGAGCTGTGTGAATTTGAAATATTGATTGCAGTAATGGTTAGTTTTTTATTCTTCCCAGTGTACATGCCCTTTGTAATGTGACTTTGCAGCTCCCCTGTAAAGAGGAAGAATCTGTCTTCCTATACTTTTAATGTGGCAGAGTGACAGTATGCCCATTCTGAGCCTTGGCCTCAAGCAGTCTTGCATTTTTTCACTCAAATTTTTGGAACCTTTTTTAGCCACCATGAGAAACATCCTAGGTAGGAGATTGAGAGACTACCATGGAGCTTAGTCAACCTGATTCAACCCAGCTAAGGCCACAGACATGTGAATACCCAGCCAAGATCAGAAATCCAACACTCTGCTGACCCTCCAGCTGACCACAGTTATATGAACAGGGCTGTCCTAGCACAGCCGGCCTCCAGCCAACTTCTGTATTGCTTCTCTAAATAAATGTTCAGGGTTTTAAGTCACTAAATTTTGATGTGATTTGTCATGTGGCAGTAAAATAGCTCACTGAGTCAATGGGCTATTATGAATACTAAATAGTATTAATACTGTATTATTAGTACTGATAGTAATAGCTTATATCATACACTGTTTCAAACATGGTAGATGATACACCTCTATAACCAAAAGAACTTGCTACAGTATAACTTCTTAAATTTCCTCATCTCCTCTGTATCGTTTTCAGACTGTGTGCCAAACTGAGGCAGTTCCCCAGCGAAATGGTAGTGTTTGCCTTGTAATTGGTGCTTGCTATATGGGGTTGATAAGCAGGATTTTGAGTGATTCAGGAGCTTTCTAATTGCCTGGCAATGGATTGGCAGGACCTGGACACGGCCTAGACTCCCACCAGTAGAGCTTGCTGAAGTCCCAAGTTCTTGTTCCTCATGTGGTATCCTCTCATTCAGTGCTGCTAAATCTTCTCAAAAACCCCTAAGATTTCCAGGAGCCAGGAAGCTGTCTTCCCTAGACTGGATATATTCATCTGAATGCCTGTTATTAGTTACGTGAAGGCTTGATCAGGGCTGGATAATCCACTTCTAAAGTGGCTCACTCAGAGGGCTGGCATTTTGGGTCTGGTTGGCAGTAGGCCTCAGTTCCTCTCCACACGAACCTTCCCACAGACTCCCTCAGTAGTGGCACAACACGGGAGCTGGTTTCTCCCCGAATGAGTGAGAGGGAGCAAGGTGGAAGCTGTAGGGCTTTCTATCCCCTGACCTCATACATTCCTCATTTCACCACTTTTTTTTTTTTTTTTTTTTTGCTAGGAGTGAGTCACTAAGTCTGAGAATCAAAGAGTTTCATTAGGCTTCACATTTTGAAGGAAGTGACAATTAGTGGACTTATTTTTTGAAAGAAGTGACAATTAATGGACTTAATTTAAAACTATCACATCCTATAAATTCAGATGACTTCATGCATGAATCCCCAGTTTTTTCTTCCCCTCATGTAAGTCCACTCTCATGCTCGTACTGTAAGAGGGCGGAGTAGCAGGAGTGCATAGTTTTTCTCTCTGTGAGATAATGGGAGGACAGAGGATCATACACTTTTTCTTGTTAACCCTTAGCTTTTATATATACCCAGTTTAGCTGTCGTTTGCTCTATAAGGGTAGGATGTCATAGGTATGCCTTGTCCCATCTTAGTACTTTTCAAAAATACATCCAAAACACGACATTGCTTCTCTAGAAGTACTTCTTTCTTGTTCAAGTGAGACTTTGCATGTGGCAACAGGGTCACCGATACTGTTCGGTGATGTCCCAGCCACGAGGAAGTGGCAGTGACAGGATATGTGCTTTTTCTCCTGTTTACCTCTCTCATCACCCACATCCTTCTTTCCCTCCCCCATCAATCAGTACTTGAGCACTGAACTCTGTGCCAGCTTCTGGGAAGATAGAGCGGTGGCTTAGTCACTGCTTTTCGGGTATCGACTGTCGAAGTTTTGTCCCTGAAAATTTCCAGGTTCTTTATTGAAAAGGAGGATTCGTGGAAGCCATTCTAGACCTATTGAATAAAATCTCTTAGGTGGCTGTTGGAAACCACATTGAGTCATTTTGAGAACCACTGGCTCTCGTTTGGTAATATTTGGTCATTGTTACCATGATGATGACTTTTGACTTGTATTTTTCAATCAGCCGCTCTCAAACTTTGGCAGGCATCAGATTGCTGGCCCCTGTCCGCAGAGTTTTCTGATGGAGTAGATCTGGGGTGGAGCAGAGAATTTGTAGTTGCAACAAGTCCTCAACTGATGATGATACTGCTGTTTCAAGGATCACATTTGAGAACCAATCATATAAATAAAATACTAATTAGTAATATTTTTCAAAAGTAGATGTAGGTTTCTTCTAATCAGGTCTAACTAAAACTCCCAGAGACACAGTATTTTGGAGATCATGATGCCAGACTCTTTCTTTTGATTTTTGAATGAAAAGTTCAGTGACTTCATTTTGGTTAAGCAAATTAAAGCAGATCTAGAAAGATAGGGTTTTCTGACTCCTAATCCAGTATGTTCTCCATTGATCACTCTACTTTGGAACATGTATTTTTGTGTTTCTGGGGCCAAATTGTCAGTGGGTTATAAAGGATCATCATCTCCGCTTAAATCAAAGGTCAGGGAGGATGGTGAAATTAGAGGTTCTCATAAAACTGAATACAAAGCAAGAGGTCATCTGCCTCACGGTTAAAGAGGATATTGTTTTGCCTTTTTAGGTGTCTTAGTTAAATCGTCAGAGAAACATTTTCTTTTTATGAGGGATATTAAGAAAAGTACTGAAATGTGAAACTTGTAAACAAAGGCTATAGTTTGGGTTGGAGAAACTGTGTCCAACTGCCAAGAAAAATATTAACATAGATAGTCTGAGAGTATATGAATAGTGACATTTCAGATAAATATTCAGCACATGACCCCATGAGGCAAAAACAAAAGGTAACTTTATAAAACGTGCGGCTGCACAGACCCAAGGGCAGCCTAGTGACTATGTCCAGCTTGTTGACTAAATAAAAAAAAAATTTGATTCATCACAGATGAGCAGTAATTGTCCTCATAACTAGTTATTTATATCATAAGGCCATCTGTGATGTTTTCATGACTTCCAAAAGAGAATGCACTCAGCTCGAAAGGGAGGAGATCTTGCCAGTTTAGAAGTGACATCTGGAAGGATTTGGAATTGAAAGGCTTAGCAAGATAACGTAGAGCTGCTTCCAGATGCCAAAGTTGAAGCAGGTCTCTGAGTAAATGCCTCTGTTCTAGACCCCTGAGGTAGGGTGGGTTCCTCCGAAGGGAACCCAAGGCAGCAGTGTGTACCTGTTTTAAATAGGTGGTGCTCCCAGGGGGAAGCCGGTAAAGGGGAAGGGGAAGTGGAACAGATAGAAGGAAGTTGAGCAACGGGAAAGTCCCAAGGAGGGAAGATCGACCTAAACCTGCAGGGGAACTGGCGTCTCTAAGTTCTGCCTCCATGTTGTCCTGAATCTGATGAAGTTGGGCTTTCATTCCCTCTGCAACCAGCCATTGACCAAAGATGGCCCCAGGCACTTGTAGCTCTGCAAGAACCAGCAAAGTGCTTGAGTAGCCTGGGGAAGTCCTCTGTAGAGGAGCCAGGGTTTCTGAGAGTTAGAAATCACATTAGAGCTGGGGGAGGGACACCCGCAGCCTGTCACAAGTGTTCTGAAGGGAACTCACCATGTCCACTTCGAGACTCAAACTCTCCCTTGGTGTTAGGCTTGTTCAAAAGAATACGTTTCTGGAAAATTATTAACAAGTCTGTTAACTCACACGTAAGTTATATTTCAAATACAGCCTTCCTGGTAATAGAACTGATACTTTGATCTCCATCTGGTTGATCCTTGCACATTTTTTTCCCCTCATTTTTGTTTGTTTTCGAATCTACTTAAACACTTCTAAATATGTATCAGGGTTCTTCTGTCTTTTGAGCTTTCTATAGTGAAACATGGCTTCTAACAAAATGTCCTTAGATGACTGACACTGGGGGGTACATAGCACTTGGATATCTCCTGACAACCCCTCCTCCTTATCTTAGAGTCACACATGACTTAAGCACACCGAGGAATCAGGAGCAGATTGCTGAAGGTCAGTGCAGCTGTTCACCAGCCCCGAGAACATGCCTCCCTCCCTGATGATTTAATGTAGAATGCTGGCATCCAGATGTAGTGTCCTGATACCCCATGTAGGCAGGACAGGAAATAATTTCTACGATATAGGACATGGATTTGTCAGGCTATAAAGAGACATTTGAATCATTTGTGAATGTGTTGTGTCATTGTAAACTTGCAATTACTTTTTCCAGCCACGGTGGAAATGGGAAACAGAGAAAGGTATGAGAGCCATCTTCTGGAGAGATCTGTTAACAGTCGTACTGGATTGTGCACCTCTTTACTGTTTTCCTCTTCCTGCACCTCTGCCAGGACTGAAACTATAACCCCTTTAACTGGGCCCGCTCTTCCATACGTGACATACTTCAGTGAAAGGAGAACCATCCATGCAGGCTCAGCCCAGAATTCTTGGAACCCTTCCCAGTTCCTGTGTCTCACTGATCCATCCATATATCCTGCTAATTATATCTTTGGCTACTTCTCTTCTTCCCATACCACCCTATGCCTTTGTATACTTTCTCACCAGTAACTATGTGAGTATTGGCCAAGTCTCCTGTAAGGTCTCCCACCATTAGTACTAACAACATCTAATGTGTATTAATAATGCTGTAGAGTTCTTATTTTCTCTCAACGTAAATTTCATCATGCTGATTCTGATTTAAATGATCACATGCATTCCACTTTGGAAGGCTGATAATGGCTCCCCAAATGTGCCACATCCTAATCTCTGGAACCTGTGATATTATCTTATTTGGAAAAAGGGTCTTTGCAACTGTAACTAAATGAAGGATCATGAAATGAGGATATTATTCCAGATTATCCAGGTGGATCATAAATGCCATCACAAGTGTCTTTGTAAGAGAAAGACAGAGGGAAACACTCAGAGGAGATGATATGAAGCAGAGCAGAGAAAGATGAGGCTGTAGCCATGGTGCCCACAGCTTCCAGAAGCTGGACTGGACTAGGCAAGGGACAGGCTCTCTCCTAGAGCTTCCAGAGAAAGCCCGGCCCTGCCCACACCTTGATTTCAGACTTCCAGCCTCTGTAACTGGGAGAGAATAAGTTATTATTGTTTTAAGTCACCCAGTTGGTGGTAATTTGTTCCAGCAGCCCCAGGAGACTGCTAGACCCATTGTCCTTAAGATAGTGATCAGACTATTTTTATGTTGTTCAAAGTCTTTTGTGATCTGGGCTCTGCCTTCATTTCCTAACCTAACCTCCAATCATTTCCCCAAAAGAATTCTGTGCTCTAGCGATTGGGAATGACTGGAAGGTCTTGAATTGTGCCATTTCCTTCCTGCACTTCCTGAAATTACGTACGCGCTTATATTTTTCTAGGACTCCCAAACTCGTCTTGATGTACAACAATCCATTTAAGTGCACTAAAAAGCCTATGTGGTAGGTGAGTGAGACGGAAAGGGAATATGGATATGCCAATCTGAACTTTTAAAAATGAAATTAATTATACGGGGCAATTTGTGTAAAAATGCATTGACATATGTGTGATTTATTGTCATTCAAACATGAATGAAAAATTATCCTAAATTTATCTGACATTTACCAGATCTATAATTACAGTGCTCAGTCTTTCCGAGGATGATGGCTGAGATTCAGAAAGGGGACTTTTTCACATTTTTAAGGGTTAATCCCAGCACATCCATGGCCATTGTGATAGATTATGTCGGTGTCTAATCCAGATCCTATCCCGTTTACTGGACTGTGTAATGGGGCCCCAGCAGCTGAGAGTATTTGATGTTTTTCTTTCCCTAACTTTGAGATAAAATGAACATACAACAATGTATAATTTTAAGATGTGCAACTTGTTGATGTAATATACTTCTGTATATTGCAGTGTGATTACCACCGTAGTCTTAGCTAAGGCCTCCATCACAACACGTAGTTGATCTTCATATAGTGAGACTATTTGAGATCCACTCTTAGCAGCTTTCAGATGTAGGGTACATCTATGTATCATCACGATGCCGTATATTAGATATCCAGACTTGCGCGTCTTCTAACTGGAAGTTTGTGCTCTTTGACCCACAGCTCTTCCATTTCTTTCGCCACCCCCAAACCCCTGGTAACCATTATTCTACACTCTGTATTTCAGTGAGCTCAGCTTTTCAAGATTCCACATATAAATGAGATCATATAGTATTTGTATTTCTGACTTATTTCACTTAATGTAATGTCCTCAGGGACCATCTGTGTTATCACAGATGGCAGGATTTTGTTCCTTCTAATGGTTTAATATTCCATTGTGTGTGTGTGTGTGTGTGTATACATATATATGTATGCATACAAACACAGACACATATACATGTGCATATATGTACACACACACATAAACACCACATCTTCTTTACCCATTCTTCTGATGGACTCTTAGGTTGTTTCTAGATCTTGGATATTGCGAATAATACTGCTATAAACGTGGGAGTGTAGATACCCTGTTTTCCTTTCCTTTCCTTTCTAATTAAAAAATGGGCAAAGGACCCGAGTAGGCATTTTTCAGAGAAGACCTACAAATGGCCTTCAGGTACGTGAAAAGGTGCTCTGCGTCACTAATCGTCAGGGAAATGCAAATCAAAAGCACAATGAGATATCGCCTCACACCTGTTAGAATGGCTGTTATTAAAAAGACCAGAGAGAATGAGTGTTCCTGAGGATGTGGAGAACAGAGAACTTTTGTGTGCTGTTGGTAGAAATGTAAATGGGTGCAGTCAGTGTGGAAAATACTATGGTGGTTCCTCAAAAGATTAAAAAGAGTATTGGCTATTAAAGGGTCATGACTGTCCTTTCCATGCCAGGCGCCTGCATCTAGAGACTGCCTGACAAGGAGGTACAACAGCTCAGCGCCTGCGCCTCAGGTGAGACCCGTCCTCCGGGCAGTCCAGCTCAGGGCCACCTCTGGTGTCGGCTGACGCTTTCCACCTAAGACCGCACCCTTGCTCAGGTCCTTCCTCTGTCCCAGCTGCTCCCCTTGCTCCATTTCTCTGGAGAGTATTGCCTCAAGAAGTTCCACTCAAATTCCTACCTCAGACTCTGCCTCTAGGAAACGTGACCCAAGACAGGCAGAATCCCGTTACCATTCCTTATAGCCCAAGTCCCAAATCAGCCAAAAATTGAAGGAAGACCTCCGTTATCTAACAGTCATAGGCACCATGGTAATAAATACAAAGGTATCAAAGAGTTTGAATCACTTAAGAAGTTAAAAGTTCTTTCTGCACAGCTTTTTATGGAATGCCATCAGTGAGTCCATGAATGAATAAACGAATGTTCTAAAAATGTAAATGGACTGTAATAACCTGCAGTAGTGGTTTCCCAGAAGTATACACCAGTGCTTGTCCTCCTCGCTGAGAGTGCACCATGAAGCACTTCCAAGCTTAGCATCTCCCTCACCTAAGTGACCTACTGCAATGTCAAGGCTGAACTCCACTTACTCTTCCATGAAGCTGCTTCTAGAAGTTGGCTAAATCCCCTGGAAGTAATCCTGCTTCCCACTGAATGCAATGTTGTTTGAATAATTTGTCTTTTATCAGATACCTGACTGAGAGAGCAAAGTTACTGCTGCTGAAGTAAGAGTGTTTTGAATGTTGCAGACAAAAGCAGAATGACTGATAATAACATGAAAACAATCCCATGGTTCAAGGCAAAACAAACCTTAGGGGAATTGCTGCTTCAGAATTTGAATGGAGAAAGGAGTAGGTGGGGAGTTTTGAGTGAGTACTGGGCCTGCCATTTGTAGTGTGTGTAACCTTGAGTAGGTTAGCTGATGACATCACAGTGTCACTGGGAGGAATAAATGGCATCATGCTTGCGCATTGTGAAAGCATTACAAAGTGCGGAGAGTTCGACAGATGTTTTTTATTATTTCTGTTCTCTTTCATGGCTCAGAGGGTTATTCATCTTTCATTCATTGTAGTTACATGAATCAAATTTCAGGATAGCAAGCAAATATTGTGGATGTGTTAAAATTAGTTTCTATTATAGGTCTTAGATTTGATATAAATTCATCCCACTCTTCTATACTGAATAACCAATAAAATTCCCATGTTAGTAACTTTGTTATTTAACTTAAAAATAAAATTATATTTATCAACCTCTGTAGTTCATTACATATAGAAAAATGATCTCCTGTGTACCAAGCACTACTGTAGGCCATCCTAAGATGCTAAACATCATGCATCTTATTGTGGAGAAGGAAAGAGAGGCATTATACTGATACATACAAAAAGGATTATGCGTTTACAAATTGTGCCAACTTCTGAGAAAGAACAGGATGGACGCGATGAGAGAGAAAAGCAGGACCTTCTGATAAAAGGCGGTCAGAGAAGGCCTCTGAGGAACTGACAACTAGCTGAGGTCTGCAGATTAGGAGGAGTTGGCCAGGAAGTGGTCTGGAAGAGGAATCACTAAACAGCTTCTAGGATGGCCCTGATTTTGGAAAAGCTGTGTGCTAATGGAGAGGCATGGCAGAGTGGAAGTGTCTTTTGTAGGTAATTATAACATTCGAGAAGAATAATCAGATCATTTTGGGCAAAGATATTAAACCTCTCAATGTCCCAGTTTTCCTTCCTTTTTTTTTTTTTTTTTTTTTTTTTTTTAAAGATTATTTATTTGACAGAGAGAGAGATCACAAGTAGGCAGAGAGGCAGGCAGAGAGAGAGGGGGAAGCAGGCTCCGTGCTGAGCAGAGAGCCCGATGCGGGGCTGGATCCCAGGACCCTGAGATCATGACCTGAGCTGAAGGCAGAGGCTTAACCCACTGAGCCACCCAGGCGCCCCTGTCCCAGTTTTCTTATCTGTAAAATTGAGCTCATAATGTTTACCATTAGGTTGACATCAACATACACAACTTAGATTTTGCCCTGGACATAATGCATGATTGTACAAATTACTATTTTTTAAAGATTTTATTTACTTGTGAGAGAGCATGAGGGAGCACAAGCAGGAGGAGGAGTAGAGGGAGGGGGGAAGCAGGCTCTCTGCTGAGGAGGGAGCCCGAAGTGGGGCTCCATCCCAGAACCATGGAATATAATGGGAGCCGAAGGCAGACGCTTAACCGACTGAGCCACCCAGGCACCCCTATTATTCTTATATGCATATAAACACTGTTCGTTGTTTCCAAGTTGTTGACTCATCATTAGTGACCACTCAAAATTTAATTATGTTTAAAAGCATAATGCAAATGTATGCAGCACATGCAAAAATAGGTAGAAAAGAAGGGGAAAGAAATGTAGGGAAAGTAGCAGACTGAATAACTCATTTCACAAAGTGAGAGTCAAAGGCTAAAATTGATAGAATAAGAAAAGTAGAGTTAATGAAGCTACTTAAAGTTTCCCAAATAATGACAAGGAATCTTAAAAAGAGTGGTAACTGTTGAAGGGGTGGGAAAGGAGGAGGCAGTGGGAACTAAGTGGGCTGAGTCTCACGTAACTGAGAACACCTGCGTCAGTATTATCCAGCTACTAGGACAGAGCTGAGACAAACTGTGTCAACGTGATTTAGTTGTTTGTACCAGAAAAACTATGCCTGAGAAAAATAAGATTATCCATCAATAAATAACTTGACTATTGCCTTCAGGAAATTCCAGCAGATCAATATTCCTGAGATAACAGCTCATTTGGGAAAACATGTCACTCGTCAAACATTTTCTTATCCAGACACACTTTAAGACCTTTACTATTCAGCAATTAATGTCCAATCTCAGTTGTTTAAACCATGCAGGTGTAGACCTCAAGAGCCTAGAAAGATGCATTCTGACCTTCCCCTCTAAGACGGTGCTAAAACTCTATCAAGATGGTGTTTTCTCTCATTGAACTAGTTTTTAGTAAATTAGCTTTGCTTTATTTACAGGTCATCTAACTGAACAAAGCAAAAAGTCAAAAAGTAAGGTCTAATTGATAGTTCAGCAGATATTGGTAGAAACATAGTATTCAGAGATCTGAATGAAACACCAGTAAAAGTACAACAGAAACGTATAGAAATAATCACCTCAGAAAAGAAGCTTAGAAGTGATCTCCTCAAGAATAGAACTAAGAAGCTTGCTTTCATTCAAATTTTATACAATTTCCGTTTAACATAAGGATTCTGCTTTGACAAAAATTAAAGTTACACTACACGAGAAGATAGAAATGATTGGAAGTACAAAAATCACTAAAATATTCAGTTTTCCAGAAAGTGACACTCTATTGTCCTTTCAAGGTTTTGCTTGATTAAACTTGATTCTGCTGAACCAGCAGAGGATCTGAACCATAGTAGGCATTCAGATTCATTAAACATTGTGGAATTGAGCTTACACTTGAATCACACAGCAGTGAAAAAATCTTAGGTATTTCCAGTGGTTAAGATGCCATTTCTTGGGTGCCTGGGTGGCTCAGTTTGTCAAGTGCCTGCCTTATCTCAGCTCCTGGGATGGAGCCCCTCATCTGGCTCCCTGTGCGGTGGGGAGCCTGCTTCTCCTCCCTCTGCTGCTCCCTCTCCTGTCTCTGGCTCCTGCACACACACTCTCTCTCTGTCAAATAAATAAAATCTTTTTTTTTTTTTAAAGATGCTATTTATTTTTTTTAAAGATTTTATTTATTTATTTGACAGAGAGACACAGGGAGAGGGGGAACACAAGTAGGGGGAGAGGGAGAAGCAGGCTTCCCTCTGAGCAGGGAGCCTGATGCAGGGCTTGATCTCAGGACCCTGGGATCATGACCTGAACCAAAGGCAGACACTTAACTGAGCCACCCAGGCACCCCAAAGATGCTATTTCTTGATTGGTCTGTTGATTTAAGTTTTAAAGGAATCAGCTGTCAATTTGGGGGTGTTTGCTGGGAGATCCTCCTTTGGGATCAGGGATAAAGTAGCTGTGGAAGAGAAAATGAGGGAATTAAGCTACTTACACATCGTTCTAAGTTCACTCGGAGTCCATTCTTGAGGATTCAGTGCAGCAAATTAAGCATGTATGTCAGCTCTCCCTTTAAGAGAACCTTCCATGAGCAGTGTATGAGATGACAGCCTCTAGCTGCTGCACCCTTGGAATCCATGGCATCATTCCTGCAGAGATTCGCTCTCCCTGGGTATCCCTAGCTTGTTAGTACAGTGAGGAAATGGAGTCAGGTCATCCCTGCCCGAAGCAGGACTCCTTCTAACAGGAAACCTTTGCTCCACGGGTGCCCATTGGCCCAGCCAAGGCACTCAGTGCTCACACCTCCTACCTTATCTTTTTTCATAGTTCCCAGACTTGCACTGTGAGCCAAAGGCTTTTTCCCTCCCTACTGCTGTTTCCTCTCCTTTTTATTCTTTATAGGAAAATTTCCCCAAGAAACCTTTTACGCATCTATTTCTCTATAGGCATATGCTTCTCAGAAGACTCAAACTGATAAATGTATAAAACCAAGGAATTAGGTTATGTTGGTGAGGGGAAAGCAAATTGCCTTCCCCTTCTGAGGGATAGAAGTGTGTCCCGTGGCCTTTTCTCTTCTCACTTCTTACAAGAAACGTAAGCAACCTTTGGAAGCCCTTCTGAAATTTTCCTGAAGTGGAGAGGTAGGGCTCTTCATGTGCTGTGCTTTGCTTTCTGGTCAGTTCCTCAAAGGATCAAATACACAGAAAGATTACAGACATTGGACAGCTGCTTTGTATTTTACTAAAAAAAAAAAAAAATTATATTCTGATGTTTCCTCTTTAACTTCTGATTTTAGTCATTTGAGTCTTTTTTTTTCCTTAATTCATCTAGCTGAGGGTTTGTCAATTTTTTGATCCTTTCAAAAAACCAACTCTTAGCTTTTTTTTTTTTTTCATTGTATTTTAGTAAATTAGAAGAGTGGGAGCCTGTGCATCAGTAGACTGGTGCTCCCCTGGCTCCGTGCAGAAGCACAGCTTAGATGATGTGTATTCGAGGGAGGAAACAGCCCTGTGTGTGAGGTACAGACAGGGTTCATTCCGCTCTGATTGTCGGGGAGCTGGGTTTCACATGTCTCTCATCGCGAAGGGCTTGCTGCCCACTGCAGGGTAGCCTCATGAAGCCACAGTAGCTAGCTCTTTCAGGATCTGCGTCTCACCACATTCATGACTTCCGGGGTAACCCCACAGTCCAAGACTGAGTGAGGCAGGGGCATGAAGGCCTGGCTGTATCCACGCATGGGCCACAACGCTGAGGGACAGTAGTTCAGAGATTCCCATGGAGTTGATGCAGCTTCCTTGGGTCTTCCTCACCGTTCAGTGTCCCCTCAGCCTTCCACACGTGTTGATCACAAGTAAACATCTTACGCCCCAGACTCTGTTTTGGCATCTGATTCCGGAGAATGCGACCTGTAACGGTCACTGAGCATAAATGTGAAAGAAAGGAAAAACAAACAATGTAAATGAATTCGAAGAAAAGGTATTTGTAGCATGTGGGGGGAAAAAAGTAGATATAGGTGAGTTGGTTTCTCCAAAAACATTTTATAACCTTGGGAAGCTAGTTTGAATTATGAGTGTATGCCGTGCTACAGAACAGAAAGAGCGTTGGCCCGTAGAGTCCAAAAAAAAAACACAAACATGCACACATGCAAGTTTTTCTTGAGACCTGGACATTTCCCTATGTTATGACAGGCACTAGTTTGTGGAGTCCTCATGAGCTTGGGTACAGTGGATTAAAATCTCTCCCGTGTTGACTAAAATCATCAGGGAGCACTGAACGCTCTGAGAAGTGAAGTCTAGAGGGAGACTGGTCCCTTTCTGGGCTGCATTTGTGGTCCCATCAAAGTGGAGAAATATGCAGGGGCCTCAGAGAAGGCCACTTCCGACGAGCCACTGCCTGTGTCCTGTCTTTTAACAAGTTCTCCTTCACTGATGCGGTTATTTGGCCCCAGTCTCTACTTCATCTTATTTGCGACAGTCACTCCATGGTATGAATCCCTTACCAAATTACAGACTATGGGAGCTCGAATAGTTATTAGGTGCTTAAAAATATACTAAACTAGGATACTGGAAAATTTAGTGCTTGCCTGCTGTGTGTGTGTGTGCGTGTGTGTGTGTGTGCATGCATGCACACACACAGCAAATCAGAACATTTTCTGAATGATGGCATGTGTGCCTGTTCTTTGGAAAAAAAAAAAATCAGAACTGCAGCCAGCAGATGGCGAAAGCCGATCACATTTGAACTTAGGTAAACTAGTTTTTCAGTCGTAGTTTTGAGATCTCATTCTCCTCTCAGTTACTTTTTCTTGTTTGTTTTCCCCTTCCCTTTCAGTAAAGTCAGACTTGCATGTAGGGTCAGAATTAAAAGCAATCATGAAGGTAACTGTAAAGAAAGATACCAACTCAAGCTAGGTCTTCAAAAATGTTTGCTTTCATGCCTTTTTTGGGAGCGCAAGCTTTAGGAGCAGGGAGAAGTAGATGGGCCTGGTATTTTGGACAGTTGCCCAAGTGCAGGTAGCTCAGTTAAAATGCTGGTCCTTTCTGGAGTGCTCACAGATACTGCTTCCAACATGCGTTTTTTTGTGTTTGACTCTCACATAGAATTATTAGTCAAAAATCCTGGGCTCAACCTCTAGAGGATACATTTTACAGATCATAAATGTTCTAAATGCTTAATTCTTTTCAAAGTTAAACACAGAAAGTCACAAAGCAGCGTAAATTCCAGGCCTGAGTTTTGCTTCAGGTTATCTCCCCACCGTCTTCAACTGCGTGCCTGCCGATGAGGTGCCAGGGGTCACTGTGTGTCTGGACTTGGGAAGAAAAGCCAGTGGAATGTTTCATTTCTTTCTGGACATAAAGCTTCTTTGTGCACAGTGTATTGTAATGCTGGACTGCAGAGTTATCCTTGGGGCAAAAGGAAGGGCTAAGAGGAACACGAAAATAAGCCAAGCATATAGTTTTTTTTGTGAAGGTCAATGTCAAGATTGAGGAAGTTTACAGAACATGCCAGTGACAGAAAATAAGAGTTGTTTACTATTTCCTCACTTTAAAAAATGAAGTTAAAAGGGAAGATCCTTAGCTGTTTTCTAAGTATTAATGTTTGAAGTATTCTTTTGCTTCAGAATCGTGACACCGCAAAACAGAGGATGCCCCTATGTCTAAGTAGGGAAGGTCAAGCTGAAGGCCAGAGACAAGGGGCAGAGGAAGTGTGTGTGTGTGTGTGTGTGCACGCGTGCACACATGTAAAAAATATTCCTGTCTTTGTGTCACAGATCTAGGCCTGGCTGTCTTTTAAGTTTTGGCTCCTGTATAAAGCTTGCTGTTATTTTTGTATCCAAATGTAAAGTATCTGTGTCCCCACAGAAAATCCTTCTAGTTAGCTGGCTAGTTATGTTCATCGAGTAAGCAGTTATTGAAATACAAAGCAACATAGAAACAGTTTTTATTTTCATTTTTATTTTTTAATATTTACTTGAGAGAGAGGGTGAGAGAGCGCGCTAGCACACAAGCAGGGGGAGGGGCAGAGGGAGAGGCAGAAGCAGAGTCCTCGATGTGCAGGGTTGCCCAACTCAGGGCTCCATCAGGACCCCAGGACCTTGACCTGAGCTGAAGGCAGATGCTTAACTGAGCCACTCGCGCGCCCCTAGAAACAATTTTTAAAGAAAAAATGCAGTATTATACGTCATAATTCTATTCCATTTGATGTCTTCATTAAATATCTTGAGCAGATTTCCAACAGTCAACCATAGAACAGTACACCTTTAACATCTGCTTATTTGTGGAAATGTAAAGACTGTAGCTGTGGCCGCATAAGGGAGAAGAAGCAAAAAACAAGTGGATGAAAGCGTTTCAAAGGAACTCCTTTAAAAATAACATCCAAATATCTTTTAAAAAACCGCAGTCTAAAAATACTCTCCATAACATTGGTTGAATTAAGCCAGTTTTTTTAAAAAGCAAAAAATACACACATACACAAAGTAGTCCCCTCTTGTTCATGAGGGATACATTCCAAGACCCCCATTGGTTGCCTGAAACCATCGATGGTACCAAACTCTACATGTGTTTTTTCCTATGTATACATACTTGTGATAAAATTTAATTTATAAATTAACACAGTAAGATGTTAATAGTAACTAGTAATAAAATAGACCAATTACAACAACATATTGTAATAAAAGGTACGTGAATGCGGTCTTTGTCTCTTTCTCAAAATACTGAACTGAACTCACCCTTCCCGTACTTGTGATGATGTGAGATGATAAAATGCCTGCATGATGAGATGAAATGGGGTGAATGACGCAGGCACCACGATGTAGGGTTAGGTTCTTGTTACTGTCTGACAATCCATCAGAAGAAGGAGCATCTGCTTCCAGACCACGTTCGACGTCAGGGAACTGTGACCATGGAAGGGGAACCACGGATAAGGGGGAATACTGCACAGGCATTTGAGCACAGTACTTGTTATGTTAGTGGGACACTGGAAACCATCTAAAAGTTAAAAGTCAGGGAAATTATTTAGCCAATGAAGGCATATTCATGAAAACGTTTTATTGTCAGGATAAGTAATTAACATGAACACTTATATTCTTAACATAATTTTAAAATGTAAGAATACAAACAGCACACGCAAACAGTATGAATGCAGAAACACCCTAAATTTAACAACAATGTCATGGAAACTTAAGACTGGAAGAAAATTCACCAGTGTTTTTAGCAGAAATACTTAGGAGTGGTGATATGGTTCCCCGCCCCTCCCCGCTGAATTTCTCTATAGTTTCCCCTCACATTTTAATGGCTCTGTGCTTTCTATTAGAAAGATACATACCAGGGGTGCCTGGGTGGCCTTCAGCTCAGGTCATGATTTCAGGGCCCTGGGATCAAGCCCTGCATCTGGTTATCGCTCAAGAGGTGAGTCTACTTCTCCCTCTCCCTCTGATCTCTCTAGCTTTCACTCTCTCTCAAATAAATAAAATCTTAAACACACACACACACACACACACACACACACACACACACGCATACACATACGCAGTTTAAGTTTTGAGTATTTGTTTCCAGCCTCAGTTTACTTGAAAAATAAAGGTATTCTGGTATCCCATGGGTCTGTATCCTAATAACCCTCTGAGTATTAAAAAAGAAAAAATAAATATTAAAAATGACTAGTAAGAGTTAAATGAATTTTGGAGTTGGCTTAAACAAGTTTATTAGCTTATTTTTCCCTTATCGTAAGACTTTCCTGTCCCACAAGATGCCACAGTGTCTAACTTGGATCCTTAGTTCCTTTCGGTTAAAAAGTACTTGCCTCTAGAATCTTCTTTGAAGGTAGAAGTCTAGCCTGGTAGAGTGCCAGCTTTGTGAGTTTTTTGAATTCTCAAGAGCGTGAGACTTCTCAGACCAAAGGTAGAAGTGGGCAGGAAGGTCTAGGATTTGGGAAAGGGAGGCTCCCAAAGTGTGCGATTGGGGAGGTTTCCCCTTATAGTTTTGACCCAGGCAGTTTCCAGATAACACTGTTTGATCACCACCCACTCTGTCCAGCCCCAAAACTAAAACACAAATAAGCCTGGGTCCACACTGCGTGGGCCCCTGGGTTGGGGGTTGGGGGTGGGGAGTGGGCAGGACTTCCTAATGAGATGCAGGCACTCTGGCCCAGAGAAATGCTAAGCCTAGTGCCTTTCCTTCCCGTGCCCTCTTCCTCTCTCCTCTGCTCCGCACAGAAGCCACCCCCAGGCCATTGCTCCTGACCGAGCTCGGTCTGTGATTGCTGGGGGAGAGAACAGTTGAAACAATAGTCAGCAGTTAAGACTGAGCGGAAAGGCTTTGTTAAGGGCAGCTGGACTCCATGCTTGGGGCTATGAGAAACCTTTATCTGGGCCTTGGATCTGCTCTTTGCCTCCAGCACTGGTGTAGACAACCGGGAGTTGACTATAGTCTTCCAAATGGGGATTCACTATTTTTTAGTATTTTTCCCAGAGTCCTTCCCTCTCCTTCTAAAACCTTCTGTGTGTACTTTTCCTGCCTGTATTAGCAGTCTGTGAGACAGGTAAGAGAAGGCAAGCTCATTCAGAGGACTTTTTATGCAAACCCAAGAAAAAGAGACCTATTTGCAACTCTGTAGTGGGGACCCCTCCCATCCTGCCCTAAGTCTGTCATTCTTTGTCCAGTTTCCTGGGCTTTGCGGGAATCTTTACAACTATTTGTCTTTTTTTTTTTTTTTTTTTTTGCGCGTAGAGAGGAGAGGGGCAGGAGGTTGGAGAGGTGGAGAAAAGAAAGCATAGTTGTGGCTTCTGGACAACGTGTTTAGGAAACAGTCATCTTGTTTATGGGCTTGTGGAGTAGTTACTGTACTTCCTACAAATTCCAGTCTGATTTCACAGTTTCAGCCAATATATTCATGGTATTATTTGTGCTGTAGAATAGCCACTGAATGGACAACTCTATCATACTGTGTCACCATAATCGTTTAGAGGAATGAAATTCATTAATATATGGTGATGTATAATAAAGCAAATGCCCAATCTGTGAACCAAAAACCTTGTGAAATTATAGGCTTTTCTCCCCTTTTTCTAACATATATTTGATTTTATAGGATCACAGTGGATAATTCAAATAAAATTGCTGAAACTTAGAGTGTTTGCTAGAGGGCAGAGTGAATTCCAAGGACATACACCAAAAACAAATCTTTAACTTTGTTAATTTGTATCTCTTGCAATCAGGTACTAGAGCCAAGAATTAAAATCTTTAGAAACCTTCTTAAATTGGGATTACATGTGTATGTACAAAGCACTTACATGCATTATTGAAACCTTTGTCTTATATGCATATCTTAAGTGTATAAGGCAGTCTTAAAGATGTGTATTGGTAATATTTATAAACATGTTTTAGGTATTTATGTCGCACAATAGTGCCTATAATTACTTACGGCTTTTTGGGAGTGTGTGTGTGTGTGATTTTTCAATTAGTTTTGGTGGCTTATTAGGTCTGTTTTCCAATCTCTCTTCCTTTCTCTCTCCCATTCTCTCTTTACTAAAACAAGGCAGCCAAGTTGCCCTTGAACCAGTTTCAGACTTGAAAGATTTAGTAAACAAAAATGCTTTATAACCTTTTCAGTGGGAGTTCTTAACAGATGTGTTCTTCCTCGTGAGGCTTTCCCTGCTGTTTGATCTTTTCCTCCAAAGCAATTCGTTATAATGGGCAAAAACCCAGGCGGGATAATTATGCTGAAATGGGCCAGCGGCCAGGACACTGCATCAGTCCTTCAGGATGCTCGCTGTCATCCCTGCAAGACTGCTCTAGCCAATGCAGCTGCGGGCTACTAGGAGACCCAGGCAAGGGACAGGAGGGGATGTCTGTCAGAGTTAGGTGATGGGTCACAAGCTTGTACTGGGCTGAGTTTCTTTAAAGCTACTGGAATAAGCATCACCCGTTTCCTTTAGGGAACAAAGCATGGAGTGAGGCTGAGGGGGCAGAGATACTATCATCGAATCAGGATGTCTGGTCAAGCAGAAATTTTGTTTTGTTTTGCTTTTAGTTATTCAAAGTTGCCAGCTGCTGCTTTCTAGAGTGAAGTCACCAAGTCAACAAGAGAAAAATGAGCTCTTGCAGGAATAAGGCCCAATTTGCTCTTTTAAGCTATGCTACTATAAGGCAAAAGGGGATTTGTTCCTCAGGGTGGTTGTGTAAAGGGGCTTTTTCAGGGGAGTTCCAGGTGATCCTGGAATCCTGCCGCTCTCTTTGATAACCTGTGGCCCAGGGAGCTGGAAATACATTTCATTTCTAGTTTCCATGTGCCGTTGCCCCACCCCCAAATCCCTACATGTGTCACTCCCTGAGAACTGTAACTATGAGAGCAGGGGCCCTCCTCAGTCAACTCCTGTATCGGCCCCTGAAGATACTGCAGTATGCCTTGGTCAGTCAGGACTTCTGACCTTCAGCCATGGACGGTGGATTGGAGGGGAGTGGACTAGGGGTGGGCTTCCCCGCAAAGACCAGAACACTGGTCTTTGTTCTGTTCTACCAAATCTGACTGTAGTAACTTTCCATCACTGTCTCAAAAATTACCACTTAGTGGTTTAAGACAACATTAAAGTATTACCTAGTTTCTGTGGGTGAGGAGTCCAGACCTGGGTTAACTGGGTCCTCTGTTCAGCTTCTCACCTGGGTAAAATCAAGGTGTCAGAGCTGCAGTCTCATCTGAGGTCCTCTTGCAAGTTCACAGGTCTAAATTCAGCCCTTACACTTGTGGACCCGAGATCCTCAGCAACTGGAGGGCTCCCACTTTTCCCTTCTAGGCGGCCCTCTCCACAACATTTGTGTGTTCAAAACCAACAGAGTGTTTCTGTTGGCTTCTTCCTTTTCTCATCTGTACATCCTTTTTTTCCTCCAAGATTTATTTACCTATTTTAGAGAGCACGAGTTGGGGGGGGGGTGTGGAAAGAGAGAGACTCTCAAGCAGACTCCCTGTCCAGGTCAGAGCTTGATATGGGGCTTGATCTCATGACACTATCATGACCTGAGTGGAAATCAAGAGTTGGATGCTTAACCAACTGAGCCACCTAGGCACCCTTATATATCCTCTTTTAAGTGACTTACTGGTTAGGTCAGGTTCACCAGAATAATTTTCCTTGTGATTAACTTAGTCAAATAATTAGGGATCTTAATTAGATCTACAAAATTTCTTTACTTTTTCCATAAAACATTGTTAACTACAGAGTGGTATCCTGTCCTATTCACACCTCCTGCTCACACTCAGGGGGGTGGGATTATACAGAGCATGTACCCCAGGGGTTGGGAATCTTGGAAGAAATCTGTCTGCCATGCTGACTAGAACATTTCCTTTATTTCCAAGGTAAAATTACAGTGTTCACACCAGCCGATTGCCACTTGGTTTGGTTATCCTAACTAGCTACTGTAAACATTTCCTTATCTGTTCAATAATGAAAGAAATTTAAACTAGAAACCCAACTGGCATAATGTCATATTCATTGAGAATACTTCTAACTCTATACTTAATTGAAAATTTTGTTAACTGTCACATCACCTTTATTCAATCCAACTTGTATCAATCAGGGAAGCCCAAAGGCATGAATAAGGGATGAAAGTGACTTTAGGTATATTTAGTGGTTCCAAATTTGGGGGGTATTAGAATGTTATATATATGATCACCCCCCACAAAAATTAATCTATTAACTTAAATAAAAGGCACAAATCTAAAATGAAGTCAATAACATTTTAACAACCTTGTATTTTATTAATCCCCAAACCATAAACATTTGAAAAATTGTGTAGTGTGTATGTATATTCTAATTTATTTTAGTACATTATATATAATCCAATTTCTGCTACTGACCATTCTTAGTCATATTTTTTATACCTTAAGCAATAAATCTATACCTGCCTAGGGAAGAATTGATCTATTTTAGTTTACAGGTGAGGAGTGTATCATTAAATAAAAGTCTAAGGAAAACTAGATAGGTGAGTTGTGCCATGACCCCAAGGTTCATGAGAAAACCGAAACTAGAATAAAGCTCTCCCAGCTCCATGAAACTTGGAGCATATCGTGTTGCTTAGACTTTGAACCACAAACATCCAATCTCTTTGCTCAAAGTCTGCAAGTTAATAGATCCTCTTTGCTTGACGTGTTCAAAAAACCCACAGTAGTTGGGAGCTGAGAACAATTGAGCAGGCAAGACAGAAGGGTAAAGGAAAGGGGGTTAATTCTAAGCTTTGCTTGAATGAGGTTTTCCTTCCATCATAATTTTGTTGGAAGTGAACTAACTGCATCTGAGGAAATTCAGATTCAATTACAAGTCAGAAAACATTCTTTAAAGCAAAGTGCAATGACAAATCTTTTTAGATAATTTAGAGTTTGGGATTTTGCATATGGCTTTTCTCCTAAATCAAGATGAAAAATGGAGATTTGATTATAACTCTTAATGCATTTTTAAACAATTTTATTGAGATATAATTTACACCATAAGATTCACTTATAATTTTCAGTGAATTTACTGAGTTGTGCAACAATCGTTATAATCCACTCCTAAAGCGTTTTTATCACACCAATAAGATCCCTTCTATCCATTTGCAGTTAATCCCCATTCCAATCCTAAACCCCTCCCTTTGCCCTAGCCCCAGGCAATTATTAATTTACTTTTTGCTTCTATAGATTTGCCTGTTCTCAACATTTCACATGAATGGAATTGTACAACATTTGGCCTTTTTTTATGTGTTCTTTCACATCGTGTATGTTTTTGAAGTTGATCCATGTTGTAGAATTAATTAGAACTACATCCCTTTTTATTACTAAAGTAGTAATAAATAAAAATAATAAACAAAATAATAAATAGTAATTTTTATTGCTAAATAGTATTCCATTGTATGGCTATACATTTCATTTAGTCCACTCACCAGTTGGCAGACAATAGGTTGAGTCCACCTTATTGTGATAATCCTATTATGAACACTGGAGCCCAAGTCGTCTTTTTGTGTGTGGACAGGTTTTTAATTCTTTTGAGGAGATACCTAGGGATGGAGTTGCTGGGCCATGTGGTACATTAAAGCTTCATAAGAAGCTGCCAAACTGTTTTCCAGAGAGGCTGTTCCACTTTATGTTCTCATCAGTAACCTATATGGCTCTTGTTTCTCTATATTCTTAACACTTGGAATTTTCTAGAAAATCCTAGCCATCCTACTGGATGTGAAATGGCATCTTATTATGGTTTTAATTTACATTTCTCCAATGACTAATGATGAGCATCTTTTTATATGCTTCATATTCTATTAGCCACTTGTATATCTTCTTTGGTGAAATGTCTATTCAGACATTTTCCCCATTCTGTGATTGGAATGTTTGTCTTACATATGCTGATCTGTAAGTGTTCTTTGTATATTTTGAATATGTTTTGTTGTTTTTTTATCAGATGATTTGTAGATATTTTCTTCCAGTCTGTGCCTTTTTTTTTTTTTTTTTTCCAATTTATTTTTCTGTTATATATCCTGCTTTTAGTGTCCTATTTAAGAAATCTTTAGCTGAGGGTCTTTTCTCCTGTGTTTTCCTCTAAAAGTTTCAGAGGTTTAACTCCTATATTCAGGTGTCTGATCCATTTTGAGATAATTTTTGTATATGGTGTGAATTAAGGGTCTAGGTTAATCTTTTGGTATGTAACTATCCAGTTGTTCTATCACCATTTGTTAGAAGACTATCCTGTCCCCACTGATATGCTTTGTTACCTTTGTTGGAAGTCAATTGACCATAAATAGAAGGGTTCAAGCCTAGCCTTTGAAAATGGGACAAATTCTAGGATCTAAGCCCATCATTAGGACAATGCTAGGAGGAACTGGAGGGTGGTCAGTTTCCATCTGCTTGTTTCCTCTTCCTCCCCATTTGGTATTAGGATAGTCACAGGCACCGCTCAGACCTGTGCAGAAGACCAGCATGATGTCATATATATTTTACTAATCAGCTTCCAACATGTTAGCATATACCTTTCCAAGAAAAATCTTATGACAAAATGTTATTTCAGAGACTTTCCTTTTAGCTATGGATTAGTTAGAAGCTACATCAAGTAAGATAATGCATGTGAAAATGTCTCAAATATCATAAAATGCCAAACAAGTGTTAGGAATTATCATTATTGCATGCAGGAAATGAGAGTAAACAGAAGCAACAGTAATGCTTTTTAGAGGGCTTAAGTAGACAAAAAGAATGACAGTGTCAACATTAGAAAGAAAAAACCAGATTTGCAGATAATCCACCTGCAGATTGTTGAGAGTTGACTTTATCTGCATTACCTAAAATATTAAGAAGTTGGGTCAAGATCAAAGAGGTTCCTCTTGCTTGGTTGGATATGGGAGATAAAGTTGTCTTAGTAATTGGTATATTCTTTTGAAGTAAGGTAGAAACTTTGTCCTTAGATATTGATTTCTCTTGTTAATGGATGGCCCTCCTTCAAGGATGTAGGTAGCATTAACAACTGCTTTAATAATGCCAATTTAAGTATGCTTGAAAGACCCCAAATAACCTAAAATCTCTCCTTTACACAGTGAGATAGTTACTTTGCCTGAAATGTTCAGGATTAGTGAACACCTGAGGGCAATTTATGAGAATCTACATAGTTGTACTGAGTTGAGACATTGCTACTTAGACCTAATAAAACACTTTGCTAGGATTATAGCCCCTATTAATAATCCCTTTGCTATCTACTGTTATCCAGCAGGCATATAAGAGCTGGAGGTTTGCACATAGGCCAGATCAAATTTGGAGAGAAGGAATCAGAGGAAAGTGGGGGAGCACGACAGATTGTTGCTGGAGTGGGTAGTATAGAGCTAGAGGTCCAGGCCTTTTATTCAGCAGGAATAAAAAGGGTATTGCTGTCCCAGAGGTTGGAAAAGAGATCCCAAATGGAGGGAAGGTGGAGGCTTATGGAGTACTGTGTTCCTAAGCAGAATTATGCCTCTGAGAAGCCCTGACTCTATATAAATGTTGGACATTAGTATTTTCTTGGCCGACTGCTCTGAGTTCTCAATTCTTGGACGGTTCACTACATTATTTTATTTAGCATTCCTCAGGCACCCCATTCCTGCATCCAAATCCTGCCTGTTTTTTTGTCAGTGTTTATGAGCTCTTATTGACCACAGCTCTTCAAGGATGGTTATTTTTGTGCTCTCCATTTTGTAGACCAGAGAGGCTTTGGAGTCTTTCTCTAACACAGGGCATTAGAGGTAGACCCATGATTATAACTCCGGAGACCCTTAAGCTGCACAGTGGTAGACAGTCCTGTCTAAAAAGCTCGAATATCCGAAAGTTGTGAGGAAACTGAAGCCACTGGAATTTCACAGTGGCCCCACATTCACTCCCTAAAATAACTTTCTGTGAATACTTAGGCAGTTCATGTCTAGGGCCTGTGGGCTCAGGAAGATGGGAGGAATGTAGCGATCATATTTTAGTTCTCTTAATTCCAGGACTCCCTGTAGATTTGTTAATAAATCAAAGCACATATGGGGAGTAGAGAAGCGGAGGAAATGGGGAGGGGCTTCAAATTCAGAGATAAAAACTGCCAAGAAAGTGCCTGCCCTTAAAGAAGGGGAAACAAGGAGCCAGGAAGACAGAGGAGGGAAATAATAAACAAGAGGTGTCTTCATGGTGTGACACACAACAGGAGATGGAAAACACTCAGCATTTGATATTAGAGAAGAGAAGGCAGGAAACACATTCTGAGAATAACGACACCCCACCTATTGCAAAGGCTGCCATGCTGCGTTCATAGGCAAATGCAAAACAGCCCTCAAGGGTCGGTGCCATACCCCCAAATGACCTTCTTAGTCTGGAGCAGGCTTTGCTCTGGTCCCTTCCACACTGTCCAGAATTGGCTCCTAGCCATCTACTCCTGTTCCTCTGCATATTTCTTTTTGTCATGCTGTTAAGATCACTGTATGCTTCTAATTCAATAGGGAGCTTTCATATTTCCCAAGCCTACACATCTATAAAAATTGGAATTAAAAGGAGCTATTCTCTTTTGATTTGGCCCTGGTATCCTGATTACCTCCTTTTGGGCCTATCCTGGTTTTGTCTTGGCCCTAAGCATTTGGGCAGGTACATTTTTTATGGCTGACTTGGATTCTGTTCTATTGTACTATCTCCAGCATTTTTCTCATGATAGTTTCCTTTGGCAGCAATTCTTTCATCCAGCTTGCTTTTATGGTGACACTGGATTCTTTGGCTGGTCTGGCCAGGTAACCACATTCAGCAGAGTAAAAAGACAGGAAGATTTAGAAATATTTAGAAAGCTATTGGTGCCTCTTATTACCTATAGATCCTTACGCTTTTTACCTTGAGGCACCCGTCTTTCTCTGTGCCCTACCCCATGTAGCTAAATGACCCTGTGGTTCCCCAGATTTTGGTATCTGGTTTACTGTCTTCCTTTCTAGTCCTCTGTGATCGAGCATCACCCTGATCTCTTCTCGATCCATGTGGAGAAATTCCTCTTACCCTCCAACAATCTCTATCCCACTCCTTGAACCATCCTCTGCTAGGATCAGTCTCAGGACCTGGGCATGGTTTGGGAAACCTTAAACTCCAGTATTCCAGTTTCTGACTATAATTGTTCATATGAGTTTTTTTTTCTCTTTCTCTTATTCCCTATATGCAGATTTTCTAGACACCCTGAGACTTCTAAATGTTTAACTCCTTTTATTTAAGCCCACTATTTCCTTCCTTCTGTGGCCCACCTCTCCAGTGAAACAATTGTGGTCAGTCCCCTCACATTGTCTTGGTTTTGCAAGTCAGAATCAATCCATTCATCTGTTTACCCTCCCTAAAAAGTAGCAGATAAATAACCACCTGAAGTCATTCAGCTATGTAGACCTCTGTTACTACAAATTATGACCTCCAGTCTCCAATGAGCCTACATTTTGGTTGTGAACTTCTTTTACACAACTCTAGCTTCTTTAGTTACAAGGATAGTCTGAGCTCTTGGCACTGTTTTCGTTTTCACCTACCCATTTGCCCTTCATTGATGTCACTTGGTGCAGGTGACCGTGTTTTTCCTTTACTGAAAAATGGAAACCATCAGTTATAAACTCCTTCAGTGTTCTACTCTTTCAGTTCAGAGGGGAAAATAGCCTGTCCCAAAGTTCAGCCTTCAAGCCTGCATTGTGGATCCTGTTACCTCCCCACCTTATCTCCCATCTCCTTGCTCTGTTTTCTGTTTTGATTATCTTTCTCCTCATTCTTCCTCCAAACCTGTAAGTACACTCTCTCACATTTATCCTACTTAAAATAATAAAAGAGAAAACCTTCCATGATCCTGCACCTTTCTTACTTCTGTAGTACTATCTTTATACTTTTAAGCAAACATCCTTGAAAAGACTATTTATATTCTGTGTCCACACATCCTGTGTCTAATTCACTTATTTTTAATATTTCCTATTCTTATCAAATTAATAAATACATAAAAATTTAAGTCAGAGAGTCGACATTGACAATAATGAAAAATAACATTCTCTTAATTCACAACCCCCCCCCCCCACCTGAGTTTCCATTGTCAGACACTTTCGTTCTTCAAGTACTCCTCTCCAAACGTATGTTCCCATTGAGCCTCCTTTCCTATACCTGTTCCTGCTTCTTGGACATAATCTATTTGCTCTTTCCTCTGTGTTGGCCTCTCTCTGCTGTATTAGTGGCTTTCCTCAAGTTACTAGTGATTTTTTTCTTGTTCATTTGCATTTAGGAATGAGTGCCCATTAGCTTTTTGGAAACTCTGTGTATGGACAGACTTGTGTCAACTGGTCATTGTTTCAGCAGGGACCTATCTTAGGGGAGGAGGTTCAGATGGCAGTATCTGACATTTTTTGGAAACAAAATCAAACTACAACATATTTTTTTATATATAGTATATGTACATATACTATATGTATATAGTTTATATATATATAAACTATATATATATATAGTATGTATTTATATGTATAGGCCCCAACATTCTAGCATCCATAAATAATCAAGAGGGCTTGAAGAGCTCATCACTTAGTACAATGACTTTTACTTGATCTAGCTGTTTCACATGTATGTATATATTTTGTCTATATCATGACCTGTTATTTCCAATTTCTTGGTTCTATATTTGTCTTAGTCCATTAAAGCTGGTATAACAAACAATCCTAGCAGGGTGCTGGGCTGGCTCAGTTTGTAGAGTGTGCAACTCTGGACCTTAGGGTCATGAGTTCAAGCCCCACATTGGGCATGGAGCCTACTTGGAAAAAAATATGAGATTTGTAAGGTTACTTGTTTCAATAATAAGCATTTTAGTTGCATTCATTATAAATAGCCTAAGTTAAAGGAAGAAACCACCATTTATTAACTGAAACACAAAGCTAAATTTATTACTCACTTAAATAAGGGAGAGTTACGATTTTTAGATGCACTCCCTCCAAACAAAGCAGACTACTAATTTTGCATTGGATTTTTAGGAAGTAGGCAGTTAAGAGAATAGTTGACATCAGCTATGGAAGCATGGATGCTTGAGTAAGACTACTGTGAGTTAGTTGACTTTCCAGTGTGTTGACTTTCCAGCCTCACTGGAGTGAAGCTCTTGCCAATTGTCTGTCTTTCAGAAGATGGGCACTGTTGCTTATTGGCTGGCTTTCAAAAACCTGTTCTCTGCTGAGCATGTTACCATTGATTAAGCTGATTTAAAAAGGGTTATAATGTAACTTGTTACCATGGTGACAAAACAGTCAGTCTCTTCCAAGGAGTATGGGAAATTATTAAATTCCTCATTTGAGCCATTAAAAAAAACAAAAAACCCTGAACTTCAGATATCCAAACATGTATTTGCCATTCCCAAACTTGAATATCTCAAAAGCACTTAAACTCAACATGTCAAAAACCGAAAGTGTGTTCTTTTTTCCAAATTTGATCCCTCTATTGAAAGACACATCTATCCACTTAGACCAGGAATTGGCGAACGTTTTCTATAGAGGGTCAGATAATAAATATTTTAGGCTTTGGAGGCCATACAATTTCTGAGTACTCAGCTCTGCCATTAGAGTATCAAGGAGCCACAGGCACAATGTAAACCAATGTGCATGGCTTTGTTTTTAGCAAGACTTTATTTACAAAAACAGGCAGGATGTAGCCCATGAACCTTTGTTTGGTCATCACTATCTAGGTGGTCAAGCCATTGATACAGGGATTATTTTGAACAGCCCTTTTGCTATCATGGGCCATATCCTACATAGGCCAGCATTCTATCAACTTTGCTTTTAGTGCTGAACTCTTTACTATTCTGTTTCCTCAGAACAACATGCCATCTTGCTGAGAAATATGCCTGGGAAAGCAGGGCCTTGCACTATTAGGACCTTACCCCTAATGACAATTGGTTTTCTAGGGATAAACAAGTGATTGAAGTTTGACTAATTAGATTTTAATGGAGTTGAACTAAAAAAAAAAAAAAAATTCTCTGGCTTTAAAGATGGGAATCTTGGACTCCTGGCAGGATAGCCCCCACCTCTGCCTCCATCCTCACTCTTGGTTTGTCTGCTCCATTTACAGGCAAGGAACCCATTGTACTTGAGAGATGAGTGAGAAGGCCCGTGGGCACTTGCGTCCCTGGCTTCAGTCCGTGCCATCCCTAGTTTCCTGATTTGGGGGCAGTTTCTTTAAGTACTCATCTCTCAAACTGTGTTCTCTTTTGCAGCCATGTAAGAGTTCAGCTTACCCATAATCAAGAATCCTAAGTATCTTTTAAATCCATTCGTCTTCTTCCATTTGACTATCTCGCTGTAGTCTGAAGATTCTATCATCTTATTCTGGGACCACAGAACTATATTTCTTAAGACTCTAGCTCTCCTGGCACTTGGCAATACTTTGTTCAAACTGCAGTCAAAATAATCATATACAAATTAAAATCTGAACGTGGCAGTTTCTGCTGAAGACTTTTCAGTGTCTTTGCATTGTCCTTAGGAGAAAAGCAAACACTTTTCCCATGTCCTTCCATCTGCCCAGTCTTCGTCTCTTCCGCCACCTCTTACTTCTTTTGCTTCAGCCACTCCTGCTGTCTCTCAGTTCCTTATGCCATGTTCACTTCCAGCCATTTGTATGTGTTGTCCCTTCCTTTTGAAATGCTTTTCCCTCAGCCCTTTCCATCTGTTTAGTGGCCAAGCAGCATTCAGAGCTCAACCCAGTTTCTTGTCATTGGTGAAATATTGCTTCTCTTTACAGATCAGCTGGCGTTTTTCTTCATCAAATCTTTTATATTCTGGTGATTTCAGAGATTGCAGTTATATTTTGTAATTTATATAATTCTTTGGGTAGTCTTGATTTAGATCTGAACATCCTCCTGAGCTACTCTATAAATGCTACAAAGGCAGTGATTGTGTCTGTTTTGCTAAATGCAGAATGTGTCATTACCTGTGATAGGCAGAATGACCAAAGATGCGCACACTTTTATTCTTGGATTCTTTGAAAATAGCAAAGAAGAATTTGCAGATCTAATTAAGCTTATGGCCCAGTCTACTCACATGACTCCTTAGATGCAGAGAAAATTCTCTGAGAGACACCTCAGAAGAAGATGACCGCAGAGAGGTGGGGCAGAAAGGGAGAGGAAGCCTGAGAGGGACTCCACGCAGTTGCTAAAGGGTGCCTTATGGAAAGCTAGAGAAAAGAATGCAGGCAGCCTCTGGGTGGAGACCAAAGCTTGGCTGACAGCCAGCAAAGAAATGGGGCCTTCGGTCCTACAACCACAAGGAACTAGATTCTGCCAATAACCTGATTGTGCCTGGAAGCACATTCATCCCCAGAGGCTCCAGAAGGGAACACACCCCTGCCTACACCTTGATTTCAACCTTGTAAAATTTGGATCAGAGAAATCAGCCCAATTCACTCAGACTTCTGACTAAGAAAAGTGTGAGATAATAAATGTGTGTTGTTTTAGGCTACTAAATTTGCGATAATTTGTTCCCACAGAAAACTGATAGACTGTGTGCCTGACATGTGGTAAGTGCTCAGTAAACATTTCATGAGTAGATAAACAAAAAGGAAATCGTATTCAAAGAGTTGAGAGCTGATAGGGCAGATCTGAGTTATTAGCCCAAATTTGTTTCCTCAACTCCAGGTCTTAGATGTCCAAATGCCTAAGAGATCTACCTCTGTGCCCCACAGGCACCTCAAATTTGACAAGTCCAGAAATGAACTTGTTTTGTTCCCCCATCTGTGCTGATCTCCCATCATCGATTGCTTCCCTCCCTTCATTCCCCTTGTTCAGTCATTTTTTTTTAATTTTTTTTTTTTTTTTAATTTTATTTATTTATTTGACAGAGAGGGAGAGATCACAAGTAGGCAGAGAGGCAGGCAGAGGGAGAGGGGGAAGCAGGCTCCCCGCCGAGCAGAGAGCCCCATGTGGGGCTCGATCCCAGGACCCCGAGAGCATGACCCGAGCCGAAGGCAGAGGCTTTAACCCACTGAGCCACCCAGGCACCCCTTGTTCAGTCATTCTTAATTACTGTGATTCTATCTCATCAGCACTTTCATATTATTTGTTCTCTAGCCTATTGTGGTGGTTTTTTCTTTTGGTTTTTTTGTTTGTTTGTTTGTTTTGTTTTTGTATTGTTATTTTTAGGACTCCTGTTCTAAGCCATGACCATCTAAGACGGTTAAGTCTCATGTCCAGTCTCCATCCTCTCCCTCTATCTCAGGTTGTAGACCCACATGGCATTCTCTCCTGTAGCCTCAGGCCACTAATCAGATGCTACCCTACTGGGGATTCTAGACTCCTCTTTCTTTTTTTTTTTAGACTCCTCTTTCAAGATGCAGCCCAAATACTGTCTTTTCTTCAGGCTTTTCATGCCAGGTCCTGGCCCCACCCACACATCCAGATAGACTTGAGCCTCCTTTGCACCCCATACTCTCCTGTGCATATTGCTGTTTATACCACCCATAACATATTATTAAACTTATATGCCTGTCTTTCTGCTCTAGGCTTTATTCAGGTGTGCATTGCAGAACCTGGCAGAAGGCCTGAGCATAGCTGTATGTGACTAACACTAGAGGAATGAATCCACGAACCAATGAGTTCTCTCACTGTCTGGTTTTGTGTCTGTGAACAATTCTAGACAAGTGCTACTCGAGTGGGCTCGGAACAGCAACAGAAGCCGCAGCTGGGGACTTGTAAGAAATGCAGATTGCCTTGTCTCTTCCAGTTCCCCACTTGTTACCACTCCTTTACCAACCAGAATCTCTGAGAGCAGGGCCCAAGAAAAGGGGGGTAACAGGAGACCTGCCAGCTGTGGACAGGAGTGCTTCAGTACCTGGCCAAAACCAGGAATCAAATCGGCCAGAGTTCATGTACAGCCCAGGTCTGAAGGTAAACCAAGAACCACTTTTATGTTCTGGAATTCAAATTGAGGCAGTACATTTTTGTGGCTTTGCTTTTATGTTTAAATGACACCACTGGAACTTTGCCTTGCCACAAAGCTTATTAGCATAAAGGAGAGAAGGGTGGAGATCTGTTTTAAGAACTCCAGAGAGTAGGGTGATGTATCTGCACAATTTTCCCTCTTAACGGTAGATTCTGGCCACAGAGGAAAGTAGAGAACTACAGGACGGATTTTCTCTCTCTCTCTCTCTCTCTCTCTCTCTCTTTCTCTCTCTTTCTTTTTCCCTTCAAAATCTGGTTTTTCCCCTACCAACAATTGACTTCTGGACCTGAACCTGACATGTGTGGTCCTGATATTCTTACAAGAGGAGGGCACGTATTGCATGGAGCACTGGGTGTGGTACATGAACAATGAATCTTGTAACACTGAAAAAATAAAATAAAAGTATTTGGGGAAAAAAAAAAAGTAGTTTTTCATGAGTCAGTACGACTATCCTGGGGCACACTGGAATGTGGCCTTGCTGTGAGGAGAAAAAGGAACCCGCATTTCTTCTTCCCAAAAGTTTGCATGTGACAAAACATTTCGTATCTTCTCACACAGGACCAAATCCAGCCAAGAGCATAGCCATGTGCATCTCCCGTTTTCTTACAAATATTGGTGGTGTGCCTCTGTGTGTATGTGTATATGCAAGTATTTATCTGGGGCCATTATATTTTTTGTTTGACTTTTGCTGTAGACTGTAGCAACAGAAGCACATACTTTTTTTTTTAACCTATGATTCCATGACCAAGTAATCACAAATGGTGAAAGTAAAATCTCTGAAAGTTTTCCCAATTTACTGATTTAGCCTTTTACCTTCTTCCTTCTAAGTAGTGTTTATATAACACTCTCTGAAAAACAGTGCTTGTAATTGTACCCAAGTGAATCATTGTAGCTTTCAGCAGTTCCAGGAGGCAATGGAGAAGTATCAAGCCTTTGAAAAAAAGACTGGCTCCATAAAAGTAATTATACTCGCTTGGCCCAAGTGAGGCTGCTATGGAAAGAAAGCTAGCCTTCCTCAGACCAAGGCATGCTATTTTCCATTCTTTGGGATTTAAACATACTCTTCTAGTCAGAATATTAAAATTTAAGAAATATCTGTTGGGTTCTTTTAAATGAGATTTTAAAGCATTTATTTTATTGATTTGTGTACAAGTGTCTGGGTGTAAAATTAGGAAAAAAACCTTAATGCGGTTCTAGGACAGTAGTAATTTTTCAACCACCTAAAATAATTTGATAAAATTGCCGCTTGCGTTTAAAATTTTGCTAATTATCCTCATGGCATTAGTTATTAGCACCATGCTCTAACCAGCTGAGCTAACCGGCCCACCCCTCATGGCATTAGTTAATTATGTTGGCCGTTGCCTTTAGTTTGGCCTTACAGGTTAAACAACAATAATGATTAGATGTTCCTTTTACTAACATCTGGATGGTTAATGAATTAGCTTCAGTTTCAAGATTACTTTTTGAGGAGATAACTGCCTTTTGCTTTCTATGTAAAAGTCAAGGAAATCAGAGGAACCTGTATTGCCTTGCAGTGCTCTGTGTATTGTGAGAAATAATCGAAACAAAATTAAACTACTCTTTTTGGAATTTTGCCGAGTAATCAGGCGTAGTGGTGTTGGGCTCTGACATCTGGGATTCCCAAGATTGTCCATTAGATTGGTCCATTTGCCATTATACCAAGGAGAGATGGTCCAGGTTCTATACCCCAGTAGGTTGTAATACCTATAAGAAGACCAGGTTGCAGAAGTAATTCTATCCAGAAAATTCAGTGTCCAAGGATATTTCCCCCCCCTTTTTTTTCTCTCCAGCATGCACTAGAAGTAATGGTTTTTTTTAGTTACTCTTCAGCCGAGGATTGTTTTTACGCACTTGGTAAGTTGTGACTCTCAGACCACAATAGAGATAATTCTTGTACCATTAATTTTTCAAGCAGAATGCTCATGAAACATGAAATAGCTGTTTTCAAAATAAAAATTCAGGGCTTATTCTCAGTTCTCAAGATGGCTTTCCATTCATTTGAATGTTTGTTATTTTTGGTTTCTGCTATCATTGATGTTTTCCTTATTTAATTTCTACTCTCTTGTGTTCTTTGAACAATTTGTAGAAGCTGTTCTTCCTCCTTTTTTTTTTTTTTTTTTACCATTCCTGCTGCCAAACCTGACATTTTCTTCCATCCTCCTGCACTGATCCCCAGTTATTAAATTTTCTCTGGGTGAAAGGCTGTCCTCTGGACCTTGCCACTCTTCCATTTGGTCTTAATTCTTGGACTGAACAGCATCAAGGAGAATCCATGCACAGTTGCTTCACTGGACAGCTTCTGGCCAGAATCCATCAAGTGCTATAGGGTATAACCTGTGAATACTGGTCCAAAATATATAAAAACAGCTTGTTGATAAAGCTTTAAAGCAACATTTGACTCCTTAAGGAGAGTTCTTAGACTGGAACTTCTGTCAGGTATCCAACACCTGTTTGTTTTTTTGCTGTCAAGAAAAAGTAATATTAATCAAACTCCCTAGTTTGGAAACATATTAGCATTTTAAAGGAGAACCTTCCTGGGACAGTGTATTAATAGAAAGGGACCCCCTGGGGAGGAACTTGAGGTTCTGTGGGAGGCCATTGAAGAAGGTGCTTTGGGCAAGGAGGGGTCCTCAGATTAGCCTGTGTAGAGCTTCTCATTGCCCAGTTCCCCATGTAGCAGAACCTGCTGAGAAGATGAGGAGTTATTTCATGTCTGGTTGCACTTTAGAGATGTGAGCCTATTCAAATAACATCCCCTTAGGCTTTTCTGAGTGCTTCATAGCCCTTTCCATTCCTCATGCTGTAGGCTCTGCCATGCGGAGGGAAGGCTCTTTTTTTTTCTTCATTGTGTCATGTGGTCTTCCTGTTTCCTAACTCATCATCATCGTACATTCCTAACTCTTTATACACTCATAATGTTTTGGATATGCCAAGACTCTCTTTTTGTATTTCTTTTTGCGATGTGAACAGTGAAGAGGTTTATTTATCTTCTCGGTTTGTGGGCAAGCCAAATATATATGCTATACTTGCTGTATTCTGTAGGGGAAAGATTTTTGTGCCCAGTGGCCTTCCTTCCTTTGTCACTGTCTAGCTGTGGAAGAATATCCATAACGGTGCATTCGGCTGGTGTTGGCAAATGATGTTATGGCCAGAAACCCTACGTTTCTCCAGCTCTTGCAACTCCAGGCATCTTCTTGAACTAATCAGTTGGATTGTTATCCTGGAATTGCAGTTATCCTTCTTCATGTTGGAAAGTTGGAACCGTCCTTACTGGCCCCAGGCTTCATAAAGAAAGAGATACAGCTCTCTGACCAAGAATAAACAAATGGCTCTTTAGAAACTTCAACTGAATAATCTTTTTTTTTTTTTCCTTCCCTAATGAATTGCTTGTGTCTGAGTTTCTGAACAAATGCTGAAAACCAGTAGTATCTTTCATTGTTGGTTCATTGACTTAAAATAGTTGTAGAAAATGGCTGGAAAAAGAGCAGTATATTTTTGTATACTAAATTCACTTATAATCAATCAACATAAAATATCTGTACTTCTTAATGTGTATCCTTCTAACCCCTGGGGGAGTTGGAGGAAAAGTTTTACTCTAAGATTACCTTGAATTGTTGATATTTGAGTTTTCTGTGTAGTAAAGCTGATAACACATAAAAAATTTTTACATATGCATATATTCAGCAGACCTCCTAGGACTGTTAAGTAAATTGGACCTGGAACCTGTGGGTTTTTTTTTTTTTTTTTTTTGCACAGCTTCTGTGATATTGTGATGTCGTGATTTATAATAAATATATATTTGGACTTAGTTCCCTTTCCTGGCAAAGAGCTACTAAAAACCGCGCAATTTCCTCTGATGAGAGCAATCAGGGGGTCTTTTGTTATATTAATGAAGTGACTTTTGGAAAACCCCTAAGGATGGGGTGCTTGCTTTGGGAGCCAATCATATGATTTGAGGGTTGGAATTTTCAGGCCCCCCCACCCCCAACTCCAGGGAAGGGAGAGTGGCTGGAGATCGAGTGCAGTTACCAGTGGCTGATGATATAATCCATCATGCCTTTTTAATGAAACCTGCGTAAAAATTCGATAAGCTGCAGAGAGCTTCCAAGTTGGGAACAAATGGAAATTCAGGAAGAGTGGTACACTGCTTCCCTCATACCTTGTCCTTTACATCTTTTCCATCTGGCTCTTCCTGAGTTCCTTTTATGATAAACTGGTAATACAGTAAGATGTTTTTGTGAGTTCTATGAGCCAGTCTATCAAATTAAACGAACTCAAGGGGGTGGAGGGCGGGTCATCAAAACCTCCCATCTATATAGGGGGTCAGTCAGAAACACAGGTGACAACATGGACTTGAGACTTGTATCTAAATAAAGTTGGAGGGGGGGCAGTCTCATGAGACTGAGCCCTTAACCACTGGGCTCTGGAGCGATCTCCAGGTAGTGTCAGAATTGAGTTGAATTGTAGGACACCCATCTGGTGAGCGTGTTGGAGGTGTGGGTGGGTGGGAAGGCTATCCATCAGATGCAGAATTGTGGCTCCTATGGGCATTTGCTTTCTCAGTAAGAACTTAGTACGTACTACTTTACCTGTGTGTCCAATCTATTTCAGCCTTCTTGCTGAGACAACTGCTGCTTTAGTTTTCATGGCCAGGAGAGAAAATGTTACTGAGGATGAACAATATATAGGATGTTATTTCAAAATTTTGTTCTACAACAACTACTTTGCGTTTGTTACCTCGTTGGAATATAGCATTATATATCTATCGATCTTTTTTTTTTCCCTCCAAATACTTTTATTTTTTCAGTGTTACAAGATTCATTGTTCATGTACCACACCCAGTGCTCCATGCAGTATGTGCCCTCCTCAATACCCACCATCAGGTTCACCCCACCCCCACCCCTCCAAAACCCTCAGTCTGTTGCTCAGAGTTCACAGTCTCTCATGGTTCATCACCCCTCTGATTTCCTCCAATTCACCCCTCCCTTCCCTCTCACAATGTCCTCCATGTTTTTCCTTATGCTCCACACGTAAGTGAGACCATATGATGATTGACTCTCTCTGCTTGACTTATTTCACTTATAATCTCCTCCAGTCCAGTCCATGTTGAAACAAAAGTTGGGTATTCATCTTTTCTGGTGGAGGCATAATATTCCATTGTATATATGGACCATATCTTCTTGATCCATTCATCTGTTGAAGGGCATCTTGGCTCTTTCCACAGTTTGGCGATTGTGGCCATTGCTGCTATGGACATCAGAGTACATGTGGCCCTTCTTTGTATTGCATCTGCATCTTTGGGGTAAATACCCAGTAGTGCAATTGCAGGGTCATAGGGTAGCTCTAATTTCTTCAAGAATCTTCACACTGTTTTCCAAAGTGGCTGCACCAACTTGGATTCCCATCAACAGTGGAAGAGGGTTCCCCTTTCTTGATATCTTCTCCAACATTTGTTGTTTACTGTCTTGTTGATTTTGGCCATTCTAACTGGTGTAAGGTGGTATCTCAGTGTGGTTTTGATTTGAATCTCCCTGATGGCTAATGATGAACATTTTTTCATGTGTCTGTTAGCCATTTGTATGTCTTCTTTGGAGAAGTGTTCATGTCTTCTGCCCATTTTTTGACGTGATTATCTGTTTTTTGAGTGTTGAGTTTGAGTTCTTTATAGATCTTAGATATCAGACCTTTGTCTGTAGTGTT
>CM052885.1:89566634-89592902 GCA_028534135.1 Potos flavus
GAGACATGTCCTGAAAGAAGTTGCTGTGGCTGATGTTGAAGAGGTTACTGTCTATGTTCTCCTCTAGGATTTTGATGGATTCCTGCCTCACATTGAGGTCTTTTATCCATTTTGAGTTTATCTTTGTGTATGGTGTAAGAGAATGGTCAAGTTTCATTCTTCTATATGTAGCTGTCCAATTTTCCCAGCAACATTTATTGAAGAGACTGTCTTTTTTCCACTGGATATTTTTTCCTGCTTTGTCAAAGATTATTTGACCATAGAGTTGTGGGTCCATATCTGATCCTTTTTTTTTAATGAAGAAATAGATGACAGATAAGCAAATTGCTGAAAGTACGTTTGAGTACAGATTGCCATCACCAAGAATCCAACCAGGCTGATCTGACATCAAAGCCTGGGATTATACCACTCCTTCATCTTCCCTGTACACTGGTCAAGAGGATACTTATTTCTGTAAGGCTGGGATTTCCAGTGTCTTCACCAGTTCTTCTGCATTTAGCACAACCATATGTTCCCTTCTGAAAGTCCAGTTAAGACAATCACTGAGTTTTGGTATAGTGTTAAGACACTTGAATAGTAATTCAAATCTGAAACCCACTGGAAAAGAATTCATTTAAAGGTTTTCAACATGGATGCCTGGGTGGCTCAGTGGGTTAAACATTTGGCTTCAGTTCAGGTCATGATTCCAGGGTCCTGGGATTGAGTCCCAAGTTGGGCTCCCTGCTCAAAGGGAGCCTGCTTCTCCCTCTGCCTGCTGCTCCCCCTGCTGTGTGCTCTTTATCTCTCTGACAAATAAATAAATAAAATCTTAAGGAAAAAAAAAAAGGTTTTCAACATTTGAGGTTGTTGTGTTTAGAGGGTGGAGAGTTTTAAGCAACCCAAGAAGGAGGGACACTGGCATCATATAAGCGTTTGTTAAAGAGGATGCAAAAGAGGGACACTTGGGTGGCTCAGTCAGTTAAGCATCTGCCTTAGGCTGAGGTCATGATCCCAGGGTTCTGGATCAAGTCCCGCAATAGGCTCCTTGCTCAGTGGGGAACTTGCTTCTCCCTCTGCCTGCCACTCCCCCTGCTTGTGCACTCATGCATGCTCTCTCTCTGATAAAGTCTTAAAAAAAAAAAAGGAAAATGCAAAAGAATAAAGCTTTTGATATTTTCTTAAGAGTGGCGACAAAGTAGAATTTGAAGATGGTTTTAATTACCCAGTGTGGTACTTATAGTAATATAAGTACTATAGTAATAAAGAGTTGCCAGATTTAGCAAATAAAGATGTTGTACACCAAGTTAAATTTGAATTTTAGGTACACACTGAATATATTTTTTGTATAAGCCTATCCCTAATATTGCATGACTCATAACTGGCAATAACAAAGTAGGAGAAGAGAGTAATAATAGATGTGATATCCCAGAATAATAGAATATTTGCTTTCTGCTTTGTGTAAAAACAAAAACAAAAAAACAAACCTGGGTGATATTTTTGGATGGATGAAATTTTCCATTATCTGTGATTCTAGATATCCTAAAGGTTATTTAGTTGATGTGTTGTAGTTGAAATATAAGGCCAGGGTTCATATAAGTATCCAAAGAACCAATTGTTCTTTGTCATACTTATGTCTTCTCTTTATTTTTATCTTCATTAAAAATTTGGAATTAGGGGAAAAAACAATAATTAAATTATTATTAAAAACTTAAAAAAATCACATGCCTATACTCCCACCTGCTTCTCCTCTGGCGAGTACCAGTTTGTTCTCTGTATTTAAGAGTCTGTTTTGGTTTTCTCTGTTTTGTTTTTGTTTTTCAGCTTCCATATATAAGTGGAATATATAATAAATGCCTTTCTCTGTTGGACTTATTTCACATAGCATAATATTCCCGGGGTTCATCCATGTTGCAGATGGAAAGATATCATTCTTTTTTATAGGCTGAGTATTATTCCAGAGAGAGAGAGAGAGAGAGTATATCACATCTCTATCCATCTGTCAAGGGACACTTGGGCTGCTTCCATATCTGGGATATTATAAATAATGCTGCAATAAACACAGGGGTTTATTTTCAAATTAGTATTTTCTTTTTTTTAATTTTAATTTTAATTTTTTTTATTATGTTAGTCACCATAGAGTACATCATTAGTTTTTGATGTAGTGTTCCATGATTCATTGTTTGTGTATAACACCCAGTGCTCCATGCAATACGTGCCCGCCTTAATACCCATCACTGGACTCACCCATCCACCCACTCTCCTCCCTCAGTTTGTTTCCCTTAGTCATAGTCTCTCACAGTTCGTCTCCCCCTCTGATTTCCACCCTCCTTCATTTTTCCCTTCCTTTTCCTAATGTCATTCGTGTTATTCCTTATGTTCCACGAATGAGTGAAACTGTATGAAAATTGTCTTTCTCTGCTTATTTCACTTAGCATAATCTCCTCCAGTTCCATCCATGTTGATGCAAATGGAGGGTATTCATCCTTTCTGATGCCTGAGTAATATTCCATTGTATATATGGGCCACATCTTCTTTATTCATTCATCTGTTGAAGGGCATCTTGGCTCCTTCCACATTTTGGCTATTGAGGATTTTGGTGCTATGAACATTGGGGTGCATGTGGCCCTTCTTTTCACTACATCTGTATCTTTGGGGTAAATATCCAGTAGTGTAATTGCTGGGTCATAGGGTAGCTCTATTTTTAACTTTTTGAGGAACCTCCATACTGTTTTTCAAAGTGGCTGTACCAACTTATATTCCCACCAACAGCGTAAGAGGGTTCCCCTTTATCCACATCCTCCCCAACATTTGTTGTTTCCTGCCTTGTCATTTTTTGCCATTCTAACTGGTGTAAGGTGGCATCTCAGTGTGGTTTTGATTTGAATTTCCCTGATGGTTAATGATGTTGAACATTTTCTCATGTGTCTGTTAGCCATTTGTGTGTCTTCTTTGGAGAAGTGTCTGTTCATGTCTTCTGCCCATTTTTTGACTTGATTTTTTGTTGTTGTTTTTTTATTAACATATAATGTATTATTTGCTTCAAGGGTACAGGTCTGTGAATCATCAGTCTTACACAATTCACAGCACTCACCATAGCACATACCCTCCCCAATGTCCATAATCCAGCCACCCTATCCGCCACCCCCCTCCCAAAATATGATTATTTGTTTTTTTATGGGTGTTGAGTTTGAAGAGTTCTTTATAGATCTTGGATACCAGCCCTTTATCTGTAGCGTCATTTGCAAATATCTTCTCCCATTCCATGGATTGCCTCTTTGTTTTGTTGACTGTTTCCTTTGCTGTGCAGAAGTTTTTTATCTTGATGAAGTCCCAAAAGTTCATTTTCGCTTTTGTTTTCTTGCCTTTGGAGACATGTCTTGAAAGAAGTTGCTGTGGCTGATGTCGAAGAGGTTACTGCCTATGTTCTCCTCTAGGATTTTGATGGATTCCTGTCTTACATTGAGGTCTTTCATCCATTTAGAGTTTATCTTTGTGTATGGTATAAGAGAATGGTCAAGTTTCATTCTTCTATATATAACTGTCCAATTATCCCAGCACCATTTATTGAAGAGGCTGTCTTTTTTCCATTGGATATTTTTTCCTGCTTTGTCGAAGGTTAGTTGACCATGGAGTGGAGGGTCCATATCTGGGCTCTCTATTCTGTTCCATTGATCTATGTGTCTGTTTTTGTGCCAGTACCATGCTGTCTTGGTGATCATAGCTTTGTAATATAGCTTGAAATCAGGCAATGTGATGCCCCCAGCTTTGTTTTTCTTTTTCAACATTTACTTGATGACTTGGGGTCTTTTCTGGTTCTATACAAATATACAAATTTTGGGATTGTTCCAGCACTTTGAAAAATGCCATTGGTATTTTGATCGGGGTGGCGTTGAAAGCATAGATTGCTCTGGGAAGCATAGATATTTTAACAATGTTTATTCTTCCGATCCATGAGCACAGAATGTTTTTCCATCTTTTTTGTGTCATCTTCATTTTCTTTCATAAGTGTTCTGTGGTTTCTGGAGTATAGATCCTTTACCTCTTTAGTTAGATTTATTCCAAGGTATCTTACGGTTTTTGGTGCTATTGTAAATGCAATCGATTCCCTGATTTCTCTCTTTACAGTTAAATTGTTAGTGTATAAGAAAATAACTGATTTCTGTGCATTGCTTTTGTATCCTGCTATGTTACTGAATTGCTGTTTGAGTTCTAGTAATTTGGGGGTGGAGTCTTTTGGGTTTTCCACATAAAGTATCATATCATCTACAAAGAGAGAATTTTACTTCTTTGCCAGTTTGAATACCTTTTATTTCTTTTTGTTGTCTGATTGCTGATGCTAGGACTTCTAGTACTATGTTGGACAATAGTGGTGAGAGTGGGCATCCTTGTCATGTTCCAGTCTTAAGGGAAAGGCTCTCAGCTTTTCCCCATTGAATATGATACTTGCTGTGGGCTTTTCAAATTAGTATTTTCATTTTCTTTGGGTAAATACCCAGAAATGGAATTACTGGAATGTAAGGTTTTTCTATTTTTAATTTTTGGGGGAAGCTCCATATTATTTTCCATAGTGCTTACGCCAATTTACGTTTCCACTGACAGTGCATTAGGGTTCCCTTTCTCTGCATCCTCACCAACAGTTGTTATTTTTTGCTTTTTTAATACTAGTCATTCTCACTAGTGTGGGGTGGTATTTCATTGTGGTTTTGATTTTTATTTCCCTGATGATTAGTAATGTTGAGCATCTTTTCATGTTTCTGTTGCCATCTGTATGTATTCTTTGAAAAAAAAAATCTGTTCAGGTCCTCTGCCAATTTATTAATCAGATTGTTTTTTTGGTGTTGAGTTGTATAAGTTCTTTGATTGTTTTGCTAATATTTTGAGGATTTTGAGGATTTTTTCCTATGTTCATCAGGGATATTAGCCTTCACCTGTGGATCTGTTTCTGTTATATGTCATATCTGCTTGCTTAATGAGTCTTGTTACCTTCTTTTCTAATAGTTTATTTTTGAATGGTGGATGGTAATTTGAAATATGATTTGTAGGAACGTTTTGAGTCCTAGAGTAATGATGGCTTCTCCATAGGAAGGGAGAGTGGGTTTTCATCACCTCTAGAAAATCTTAATTAAGGCCTGAGGTACCTTGAATCACCAGGTGAAAGGAAGTACTCGAGGGAGGACAGTTATTACTGTGTTATGCCCTGTTTCTATTATAGTAAATACCTTACGATTTGAGAGAATAGAGCTCATGTATCTTTGCTCAAAGAGGAGTGAATTTTCAGGCTTCCCACCCTTGGTAAATTCTATGCTTTGATTTTTTTCCCCCATTCCTATGGGGGCTGTGAAAAGTTCATCTTAGGTTGAATTGGCTTTCTTAGAATAAAAAAACTGTGCTGAAGACAATGTGAGATACATTTTGTATGACTTCTGTATGGTTCCACTGGCTCTCATCTTCCATATTTTATTCTTCCCAATCCTGTACTTCTGTCCTCTGGGATTACTTATCAACAGAATCTACTTGTGTGACATAGGATTCAGACTCCTTTAAAGGGGTTTCATCAAATTCTATGTAGTTTGTTTTCTTAGACCCCAAAAGCCATTCTTTGAGAAATAGTCCTCAGGGAGGAAAATTCTCAATACATGTCTGCTGTTATGTCTGAAATTCCCATCCTTAAAATGACTATTTGCTGTTGATTTATCAGATGTTGACACCCGAGAAACCAAAATTGAAAAATGTTCTAGAGAAAAATGAAGTGAAGTCTTGAGTGGGCTGCTACAACATAGATTCCTAAGCAACTCTAGGGTTTTGTGCACCAGATAAAGAGAAAGTTCAGACAATTCCATGTATGTCTTATCTGCTAACCTCTTGAGCTGTATACCCTGACTTTCATTCTTTTCCCCATCTATGTCCTAACTAATCCCAGGAGTTCTGTTCTCTGATCTTTCTGCCATTAGCTTGTAGCCAGCTGAACAAAACTATTATCTTAACCACTGACATAAGAATTCCTGGTAGGGAAGAACTCTTCTTTTTATGAAAATGTTTAAATAAATTGTCTGATGGAGAAGGTGGCTTCATAGAGGCAACAGATTCACAGTCAAGGACATAGCATACAGAGGAGTACTCTAAGGATGAAAATGAGCTGCATTTGAGGTTAGGGAACAGAGACAAGGGAAAAATTGGAGGATTGTCCAATGACAGGGCAAAATGGGAAGGATTTGTTCAGAGTAGGTATCTTAAATTTTGTGGTGGGTGACTTTGTGGGTGACTGTAAAATTATGTAAAACCTGGATCCTTATGGCTTAATATGGGGCTATGTCAAGATGACTGAAGACCAAGGTAGAAGCCAGAGTTCAGAGTGAGGGGTAATCGTGAATATATGTCCTTCTCTCCTTAGGAGCTAGGAGAGGAGATGATAGGACCTCTTCTTAACCATGAAGAGTGGAGTTGGATCCACTCTTATCTAGATCTAAGAAGTGAATACCTCACTCAGACACCAGAGGTCTCACACACCTTTGATGATCTCAACACTCAGTTTGGTGCTAAAAATGTAGCAGGCGATATCACATCTAATGGTCAACATCATGAAATTCATTCATCACATATTTATTGAGAGCATATCATGTTCCATACCCTTGTTCTTGGTACTAACTGTACAACTGTGAACAAAGCAGATAAAAATCCTCATCCTCATAGAACTTACAACTAGTGGGAAAGACAGAAACAAGATGCATAAGTGAAATCTATGGTATGATGATGGCAATGGCATAGAAGGAGAAACAGCTGGACGAGGGATAAGAAAGCAATATGCTATTGTTTAAAATAGATACGTTATCACTGAGACAAGGAACAGAATGATGTATTTTACGTTTTTAATTCCAAAAGGATTCATTATGTTGGGCTAAAGGATCAAGAGCGTCAGTACATCAATTCCTCTTATTTTTATCCTTCACCTGAAAGTCACAGAGGATTTTTTTAGAAGATTTTTTTTTTTTTTCCCCAAGGAGACCCTTAGAAGACCTGGAAGAAAAGTGAGCCCTTGTTTCTTGGAATGGCTGTCTTTTTTAGGAGTTTGACCTGGGGGGATTTTTTTCCAACCCAGGGTTTGGAAGCAGAATGAGAAGTCTTCCTTCCACTTCCAGAGAAGGAGACATATGGGGAATGAAAGCTCAAAAGACACCTGAGGTATCATTAGGACTTGCGGGTCAGGAGAGGCCAAGAGAAAATAGAAAAACTTTGAATTGCTAGGCAGGCCCTTACAAGTGCTCATTGTAAAATTTAATTGCAGCAGGAAGGAAAGATAGTTTGAACACTTCCCAAACCCAGAAGGCATTAGGAGGGAATAATTGACACATTGACCCACTCAAAAAAAAAGGACAGGCAGAGTTAGGACTGAATTTTAACCATGCCCATATCATGAATAGTATAAAAACCTTTCCCATTAATGGAAGGTGTTCCTGCTAAAATTAACAAAAGGATAGGTAGTTCAAATCTGCACCATCTTTTCAGTGGAAGAGTTCCAGCCTCATTGAACTGTAATTGCAATGGTCTAGGCTAAGGGACTGAAATGGAGAGAAGTCTCCATGTTCTTTTTACTGCCATTTGGAAAACTAGCCAGAACATTGGTCTGTTTTCCTTTTACATGAAACCCAAAGCAAAGCCGTTCCTGCTATTCAGATATAACTAAAGCATTCTCTGCTTAAGCCCAACAATTTGGCCTCCTAATGGATGATTACCAGTAATACCTAAGAAATTTTGGTCTCCTTTTACTTCTAGCAACTCTCACATTGTCTTCTTTTATGTTTGGTTGCATGTTTTCCCAACACACCAAGCAGCAAATTTCACCCTAAGTTACTGCAATATAATATGAGAAGTTCAATTGGAAACTTGTTTTCAGAAGCAGCCCCTTTGGAGAGGATGGCTTAAGGTGGGGAAAAGGAACTCCCTCCCCTTCCTCCAACATTATGCCTTGAAATAAACATGAGCTTATACCCTGTCTCTGAAGATAATCAGAAAAAGCGATTTTTGATTAGCATTTTGTTCATGCTATGGGGAAAATTGCAGCACTCCCATCTTTACCACTTTTCACTTTAATTGTGAAATACCATTGGGGAAATGTCTTTGAATTTCTTTTGGCTTTTAGAAATTGCCAGAGGTGTCCTTGGTAAGCATTGGGTGACTTTGGCATTTCTAGTTCTTTGATTTCAAGATGAAATGAGATGGGAACCTTCCGTCCTTCATATAAGTATGATTAAGGAATTATTTTGTCTATATGTGGTCAACTATAGAAGATTGGGCTGATGTTGGTAGGAAGAGGTGTCACTCCCATCTCCAGGTCTTGAATAATAGCTCTTCAAGTCCCACAGGTGTGAAGGTGCAAGATGTGCTGTGTTTTCAAAAGAGAAGCAGCAAATCCTCACAGCCTGTAGTAAACTTAACCAAATGGGAAACTCCAAAAATGAATACTTGAGATATTGATCAAGATTGGCCTTCAGGGAAGACCAAGGCAGGACTCTTCTTTATGATATGATTTATATGATTTAAGATTCTGCATCTGGCTCAACCTGCCATGCTACTGTTAAAGATTGACCCAGCTTAAAAGCTTTCTCTTCTTGAACGCAGGTCTGGGTAGAGGTAATTAAGTCTTTAAACCAGCTTCAATGCCGGCTTATAATGACTCAGCTTTTTGTTCTCCTGACCTAATCGCAGCTTAACACCAGCTCTTTATAAGCCCTGGCATTTTTATCAGAAATAAAGGTGGAGCCCTAAGCTAGAAGGAGAATGTTAGAAACCCAAAGAGAACATCAGTCACTTCATGTTTTGTCCATGGCATTCTCCATGATCCACACAACTTGTCACGGTCTCCTATAGGAAGACCTGGATTACATTAGGAAATAGCACTCTATCCAGTGACTCTTTGCCCTGGGATGCTGGTAAAACCTATGTGTCCTTTCTAGGCTGTTAGGGAAAACTTAACAAGCTTTATAGTACGTGTTTTCTTTTTCTTTCTTTCTTTTTTTTTTTTTTTAATAGTACGTGTTTTCTTTAGACAATAGAGAATGCCCATTTCAGTCTAACTTTACACAAAGACATACAGTAGCAGTGGTCTCCCTGGCCAAGATGTGTTCTCTGTCCCAATATTCCCAAGTGGTTCCTGGCTCCTCACATGCATGTGAAACTGTATAATATGTACTAACAGACGGCAGTGTAAAAATGTGACTCTCTAATCCCAGTGTTAAAGTAGCACAGCCCAACTCAAGAAGATGGCAGAGCTTTCCCTGGATTGCTCTGGGGGGCAAAGTCTCCAAGACTAATAGTATCAGAGCATGTTGGATAGGCAAGCTCCAGGCAGAGGTGCTCGGATTCTCTGCTACAACGTTGGCCAGCTGAAGGAGTGACCGGGCAAAATGATGAAAAGAGGAGGTCTTGTTTCCTCACCTGCTTTCGGGTGGAGCCAAAGAGAAAGAGTCAAGAGGAATTTTGTTTATCAGAAATGAATAGGAAACAGTGTAATTATGAATGACCCTGGTATCCAGAGAAGGTACAAGTTTTGGCTGCAACAAAGAATTTATGAAGTGTTTCACCCCTTTTTTGCCCAGCTGGCAGATTCTTCCCTTCAGATTATCAATTAGAACAGAATGGAATTTATTTTCTGGGCATCGAAGTGAAGAACACAGATGAATTCCTACAGATTAATGATGGGCTTAAGGAATTCTATCCTCCCTCCCTCCTTCCTGTCTTTGTGTGTCTCTCATTTTCTTAACGTCCCTTCCTCTTCTTTTCCTCTGATTTTGGTTAGAAAAACTACCCAATAGAAGCAGACCACTTTTCAGAAATGTTAACATAATTCAGGGGAACGGCATACTATTCTTTCCCAAAAGCTCCTTAAGGAATCTACATCCATAAGGTCTTCCTGGGATGTATTGCCATCAGTAACAACCTTTTTACATGGAAGAGCCTTTGGACCGAATTCTTTATTAAGATTAAATAAAGATTTGCACTGAAAACATGCACATAGGTAATGCAGAATGTGTTTTCTATTAAGGCATTTTGAAGAGAACTGAGGAAGAAGTCCTCTTGTTTTTGTTCATAGGAGCTGTCCCTGATGGATCACAAGGGCAACCCAGTTCAAACCCAAAAGTGCCTTTATTTTCTTGACCCAAAACTTGATCAGGAAGATGGGCAAAGGGGTACCTGGGTGGCTCAGTGGGTTAAAGCCTCTGCCTTCGGCTCATGATCTCTGGGTCCTGGGATTGAGCCCCGCATCGGACTCTCTGCTCAGCAGGGAACCTGCTTCCCTCTCTCTCTGCCTCCCTTTCTGCCTACTTGTCAAATAAATAAATAAAATCTTAAAAAAAAAAAAAAAAAAGATGGGTGAAAATGTCAATTAGGTTGGAAAAGGATTTGGAAATTGTGTTCTTACATCATCAGAAGGAGAGACCTTGTGGCTCTCCCCCAGGATCAAGACTGAGACCAAAATAAGGAAACAGTCTTCAACTTAGTCAAAAGCAGTATAAGACTAAGGTGACAAAAGTGCCATTAAATCAATGTGCTAACGGTCCAGAGTATACAAAGCTACCAAGACGCTGCCTTTGATGAGTTACATTCTCTTTGGCATAGATTAACACACAGGAACATTCTGTGCATCAAGGATGCATCCAAACTCATTTTAATAGATACTTGTTGAAACTCTTGATTACCTGAACTGTTTTCCACACCTACTGTAAGCAAATTGGGGAAGAGAATTCCTCATCTTCTTTTATCCTTCTTCCTCTCATTCTTCTTTCTTCTTCCTCCTTCTGTTCTTTTTTTCTCTCTTGCTCTTTTTCTTGCCTTTTTTTTCTCTGTGTTTCTGTATTTCTAGGACTGAACTTAAGTGTGCCGTCTCTAAAGTAAACACTGTTATGGGGTCTGTGAAGCCTAAGGCTGAATGACCCTCAAGTTTCTGGTTTCATTACAAACTAATATCAGTGTTTTCTTTCTGACTCAGAAGCAGAATTTGCTTTAGAAATCCCTCAAGCAACTCAACTCATTCTTTTTTTTTTTTTTAAGTTTCTGTTAAAATGGCCAGCTTTTATTTATTCTCTGTGAAGGTACCCAGTAGGCAGGCATCGCTCTGTCCAGTTGCCAAGAGGACAGTGAAAACTCAAGAAAAATTTAATTAATTAGAATTCATTTGGCTCAGAAAGAGAAGGAGAACTATTCCTCCTTCGGAGTTCTGAGGACCCAACCAGGTTGCCACCTCTTATCAAGAAAGCAATCTGTCTCTATGACAGGTAGGGGCATAGGCCACTTTGATGAATAACATCTTTGGGGAACCTGGCATAGGGGGGAATTTTTGTGAGATAGGAGGTGACATGGGATGGCAAAGCTGTGAGAAACTTTGCACAGAGAAGTTGCCATCAGCTGCCAGATGTTGGCTCACATTCATCACAGAACACCAGAATGTTGACTGCAAGGCAACAATCGCAGCATCCACAGAAGAATGAGACTTTAGTGTGCAAACAAGCTGGTCTTGTGTTAATTGGGAGAAGGTGGGATCACAATTTTTGGAGCTAAAGGTGAAGGCCCAGCCAGGATGGGATCAGCACTTCCAGGAATAAGGCCATACTGTTTATATCTATATCCTTAAGACTGGTTTGGAGATCAAGGTCATGCATGTGCCAAATGACAAAGCTTAAGACCCAAGGTGCAGGAATGCTGAGCCCATGACACAGACACATGAAGGGACATTCGTACACTAGGACAAAGTGTTATTCCAAGGTTTACAATTAATTTTATGGACACGCTGTTGAAAAATTACAGCTAAAAGCAATTCTCATGATTATTGAACCAGTGCTATGGCTGTCTTTTCCAAGTTTTATTACAGACTATTACAAATCATGTAATGTTTCCTAAGGGAACAAAGCCTTTAGAAGGTCATGTAACAGGGTTATTAAGAGAAAGAGGGGGAGACAAAAAGCAGAATTTTGTATTGCTACAATGCCAATTCTCCAAACTCAAAGACCTTTAATATTTCACAAATCCTTATAACTACCCCATGAGGTTTCTACACAGTTCTTCAAAGAAAAGACTTTTTTGGCTTTATTTTTTTAGGATGGGAGTTCTGTTCTTGAGTATTGGGTGCATGCAAGGTCGGTCCTGGTCCCAGTCCCAGATATCAACACGCTGGACTCAGTTGGACTTGGACAGAAAATAAATTCTCTGTGGACATTGCATGGAAATCAGGTTCAATTTCTAAACTCTAAGCCTGGAAATCACTGGGAAGGAACTTCTAGGTGGTATGTCTTAAGATCAGTCCTTGATGGACTTAGAAGGGAAGCAGAAGTGCAGCATCTTGACTCATGCCCAGATTAAATGTGGCTGGTTGGATTACTGAATCCAAAGGTGTAGCCACTCCTGAATGTCCTGTTTCTTGAGCCAAGGGACTATATGTTTTCTCCAGATGGAACTATTACAAGTGGAACAAATCTAGCATTTTGAGGTGGTATCCACACAAACAGATAAAGAGGGGAAAATACAGTCTGGCAGACTGTTAGCATCTTTCAGATAAATTCTCTTCTCCCCAGCATAAGCTGTTAGCATTAAGGAAGGTAGCCATACTGGTTATATCAATCTGAAGGAAGGTTAGGCTAAAAATATTTCCTCTTTTGTGCCTAAAAAGGATGGTGTTTTAGAGCACAGTGAGACTGCCTTTTTCTATTGGGCCTTAAAAGATAATAACAAATACTCTCCTTGATCCCCTCTCCCTCCTACCCTATATTTGCCCTATCACTCAGAAACCATATACATACACCTATCTTGTCTTTGCTTATTTATATACCATTATGTTCCAAACAGGTCCTTCAGAAGACTTTCAGATGTACTCACAAAATGATAAGTGAATCAGAAATCCTTGTGAAGAAAAATGAAGGGTTTCTATCTCCCTAAATTTGATTTTTTTGGGCCTTTTATATAAATGGAATCATATAATATGTGGTCTTTTACATCTGGCTTCTTTGGCTCAGCATAATATCCTTGAGGTTCATCTATGTTATGACCTGTGTCAGTACTTTATTCCTTTTATTGTAGAGCAGTGTTCCATTTTGTGGATATAGTACATATATTTGGTTGATAGACATTTATTTGGATTGTCTCCTAATTGGGGTTATTAAGAAGTGTCTCATACATTTCGCACATCATGTGTTACTTCTTTGCCCATCATATTTTATAACTCATCTGTTCTTGATTCTTACCTCCCTTCATATCCACTTTCAATATTGAAAAAAATTATGAACATTTTTATTACTCAGGACAGAAATACACTTTAAAAATCATTTCGAGAATACTCTGTCATTTCCAGTTTGTCGAGAATTATTTCATCTCTTGTTTGGTATTTATTTTCTTCGTGTTACTTACATCATTTGCTTTGATATTTTGTAAATTTGTCTTAAATGTCTTTCAGAGTATTTTAATCTTTCTCTGGCTCATTTTCTCTCTCTCGGTTCTGCAGTTGCCTGCCCCTAGGCCCCCATGGATTCTCAGTCCAGAAGCAGGCCTTATATTGGCTCTTGGAGCGTCTGTTCCGTGGCGATGAAAGCCAGCCTTAGGTTTCCCCAGATTCTATATATGACTGCCTCATGTCAGCCTTTCATCAGTCAGCTTTAGAGTCGTCATTTCAGGCAGGGACTTTAGCTTTCTTATACCTCCCCTCATGAGCAGTGAACCCACCCAGGCCCCTCCAGTGTTAACTTCTAATTTTGATACTTTGCCACTGCCGGTCCCACTCAATCCCTAGGAATTGAACTCCTCAGTGCCTCCAGGTGCTTCTGGTATTGGAGGCTGGCAGTATGATGGCCTCTGCTTTACTTAGTACTGTGGGTTTTAGTTTTACTTGGATTCAACCAGATTTTTCACTTATTTTGAAACATGGGTATTTTTAGATAAAAACAAATATATACGCAGAAAAACTCACAAACTATAACTGAACAGCTGGATGAATTTTCATAAACTGAGCACACCTTCTCTAAAATCAAGAAACAGACCATTGAAAACACAGACCCTCGCCCTGTATGAGCTTTCAGTCGTCTCTCACCAAAGGTAACAATTACCCTGGTTTCTATATACATAGATTTGGTTTCTGTTTGGAGTTCTTACCAATAGTGCTACTATATACATGCCTTTGATGAACATATGTGCTTATTTCTTTTGGAGATATTCCTAGAAGTGGAGTTCTGAGGTCAAAAGAAAGACATGTTCAGTTTTAGTAGAAAATGCTAAGCATTTTTCCAATGTGGTTGTATTTAGTTTACACTTTGACCAGCAATGTAGGAGTTGCAGTATCTCTACATCTTTGCCAACTTCGGTATTATTAGTCTTTTTTTCCTTGTAACCTGGCTGTTTTTTTAAATAAATTTTAAAAAGTCCTCTTTCGTTGCTTCTTTCCTAAAGGAATGAGAGATGGGAGCTCTTAGCACAATCTTCCAGCTCCATTTAGACCCAGTTAGGCTACCATGTTTTTTGATGCAGCCTCAACCCCCAACACATCCCCCTCTTCCTATTTTACTTATCTTTCTCTGACTCTACAGGATGCCTCTTTCCAAGGAGAACAGTTCTACATGTGGTTGATACTCTTCAAGACATAAGGAATTAGGTGAAAAGAAAGTCTTTTTTTTTTTTTTTTTTAACCCCATTACTTCATTTCAAAACTTACTTTGGCATTCCTCAAAACTGATTATTCTGTTCTGCTCTCAGGATGGTGGTACAATGAAAATAGTAGGAAAGGCAAAAGAGCACTTACCTTATTTGTAGACGGCTGTATCAACTGATTTAACCCTTTCAGAGGTGGTTCGTTTTCTCTATTCTGCGGTAGGCCTTGGTAAAGAAGGAACTACGTCTCATTCTCATATTTTGAGATGTATCTGTATATTTTTGAGGCATTTATTTTAAAAGTTTCCAGTTAATCTCAATGCCCTATGGGGCTGCTGTAAGTGGCCACATAAGGGTGTAAGTCTTCTTAGGAAATTGTCTGTAAAATGCAATTGTTCACAAGGTCGTAACACATCAAGTATATTCATTCATTTATACCTTAGTGAGAACGAGTTTGGCTCATTTTTAGGTGAGTAGCGTGGAAAAAAATTTTTTAAAGAAATATTTTCTACTTTTTTGCAGAATATTATAGCTCCTCATATTAAGAAGTGGATTGTGTTTGCCACCTTTTTGAATCAAGGATGCCCTTGTGACTTGCGTTGGCCAGTGAAATGCAGATAAGGGACAGAGTGCTAGCTCCAGGCTTTGGCCACAAGAATCCTTGTTGCTCTCTTGGACCTCTACCACCATGTTAACAAGCCCAGGCTAGCTAGATGATAAGAGAACACATGGAAGAACAACGAAGTGTCCCAGCCAACAGCTCACTGACCCAAACATAGAACAAATAGTGTAGAGCTGTACCCAACCCACAGCTGATCACAGATGTGTAGGTCGTCTCAGCCAAGATCAGAAGAGGTGCTCAGATGACCCCTAGACTTCTGAGCAACATGAAATGCTTACTGTTTTAAGGCATTGACTTTGGGGTGTTTTGTCACATGGCAATGATACAGACAGATGGAGTACAGATCAACCACAGGAGAGGACACCTGTGGAAAAAGTGGTCCATCACAACCTTTTCTCCCAGCACAGTTTTCTTTCTCCTTGCTGGCTGTTATTCTTCTTCTTCCACAAGGTAGAGGATTTTACTCCTTCAAAGGGAAAGTCAATACATATATTATTAATGAAATTAATATAATTATAATATATTATAATGAAATTAATATATTCAATACATATATTAATACTCCAAAGCTAAAAAATTAGGAAACATAAATGTTTTCTATAACTGAGTTTTAACCCAGATTCACATTTGGATCCAAAATCTGGCATTTTCCTGTCATCACTTTGAGGAAGTCATTCATGCTCTCTAACTAAATCTTGTTTTCTTTTCAGGAAAATGGAAACAGTGACAATATTCACCCTACTGGGCCATTGTAAAAAAAAAAAAAAAAAAAAGGCTAGCCAAAAGCCTAAATGTAGGGGTATGGATTTCAGTACTGGTTCTGCAATAGATCAGCTCTGTAACCTTGGCCAAGTCCTTCAGTCTTTCCGGAATTAGTTTTCTCAGTTCTAAGTTGATCGCAATAATAATCCTCATCTCACAGCATTGATTTGATATTAAATGAGAAAAAGCATCTAAAAACCAATGTCTGGTTTGAAAAAATAGTACCCCTCATTTGATTGCTCATAATTGTATATTCTTTTTTTCAAGCCCTAGGGTTTATAACCACTCTTAACCTTTCTCCACCCATCCCAAAACACACTTTCAATTACACTGTCCCCCACGGTTCTTTGCTTTGATTTACTCAACATATTAGGCACAAGACTGGTTCTGCTTTCACAGAACATTTGTGGTAGTTGCCTTTTACCTTGTTTTTCTTGTTTCTTGTTCAGGTTTTAGGGTGTATGCATAAGGCGAGGGGACACACAATAAATGTGAACTCTCTTCTATGTACCCTTCCAAAAGACAGAAGTCATTTTGAGACTTGTAAACAGTTTGCTGTTTGTAAGATAACAAAACAAAACAAACCCTTTAGCAGAACAGGAGGCATTAATTAAGCTATATTCTCCCTTGCTAGATAATGGTTAGCACAAAACAGCAGCCAGGGGCAGAAAGGCTAACCAGATACATTCAGTCTCAATTTCTTAGTTTTTATCAAAGACAAGATCTGAATGATACAGCATAAAGACAGATTTTGACTTTGATGGCAGACACGAGGAATCATCATAACAAATTTTATCCTAATAGAACAGAGCCATTTTTTCTTTTTCAAAACAGAGGTCGTTATTAGAGGGATGCTTAGAAATAGGCTACACATGTGCATGTGTATGTAGATACTGGGGTGTTCCGTACATGCTGTTATTATGAGCTGTGGGCATCATTGTCTCTGCAATAATAGCTATTTACTGAGAGCTTTTCATATGCTAACCATTTGGTTTTAATTATCTTTTTGGAGTCCTTGCCACATTCTGCGTGTGTAGAAAATATAATTTCCTGTTTTACAGATGAGGAACCTGAGGGACAAGGCTATGGTCGAACTTGCCCAAGATTACACAGTGGTTGATTCAGGATTCAGATGGAAATTATCTAATTCCAGTGCTTGTGTCCTTGCGGTCGGGCAGCATTGTTGCTTGATCTCTGTATTCACACCATCAAATATATATATGTATAGATAAAATTACAAGTATATAGAGATCTATTTAAAACATATAAAACCAGTGTATTTATATGTTTCGGTTCCACTCCTATCTACTGCCACCTGTCTCCATACTTAATTCAGATGGGGAAAAATAAGGAAATGAAAATTAAATTTGTGGCTATGATGTAAGACGCATAGATACTAGGAAAGATGCTTTAAATATATTATCACATTTAGTCCTTAAGACACCCTTAAGAAGTTAATTAGAACTTCTCTTTATAATTGGGAAAACCAAGATTTAAAGGATTGAGTAATTTGCCCAAGAGCACATAACTAATTAATGGCAGAGTTGAAATTTGGACACTACTGTGAGTCCAAAATCCCTACTTCTTATACTAAATCACCTTTTCCGTTAACACATTTCTTTCCAAAGTTTTGGTGGTGTCTGTTGTACTTAAATTTCCTTGCTTCATGCAGAAGGGTCTATTCTGACTTTTTTTTTTCCCCCTTAGAAACAATTTTCACCAGGTTTTCCTGCTTCTCTGTAAATCCTCCCTAAGTACTTTTTTCTTGCTGAGTTTCAATTTGATTTGTTAGGATTTCTCTCCTTTAGCTAGAGGGTGAGTCAGTGGTTTAAAAAGAAGTTTTAAGTGCATGCTTTTGCTTTTTCAAGTTTCTGAATGCCTCCAAAAATTTACTTCTAAAGTTCTGAAGCCCAGAGGGGCAGAGGCCATAAATATTTAAAATGGGAGTATATTGTTTTAGTTAAAATTTATGGAGTGATTCATGACTCCAATTCAATTTACAAAAATCGACATTATAAGGTCTGGATGGGAAATCTGCCTTCAAATGACCATAGGGCTCTCTGGAAGATGAGCCTTTTTTAAATGCCTTTGTTTCACTTGTTAGCAAGTTCGTGACTTCAGGCTCCAGCAGATCCAGGAATTGAACAGTTCCATCCCTGTTTTCTTTATCTTCTGATCTCCCTGTAAGCAGTTCTGATGGAGCTTCAAGTGTAATTGCCTCCACCCTTTCAACCACGGGCTCAGGCTGGCAGCAAGGCAATCACCATAATTTATCGGAATAAAAATTTCTTTCCAGTTTTAGAAAAATGTCTCTTTGCATGAAACCCTTAGGAAATCTAGGAAAGAATCAGAACTAATTTTAGGTGGCAGGTTGTTTTCTTTCCTTTGTGAATTTGAGTGCCTTTGTCTGGTGGTGGTGTCCCTGAGTTTAGCTCATTGTCACTGTCTTGACACACCTCGGTTTTCTGAATTTGACCCCAGACTTGGAAGTTTGGGAGTTTTATTAAAGTATCGCTGAAAATTCTAGGAGTAATAAATCTAATCCAACTCTGGCTTGAGCAACAGCAAAACCATTAGCGAGGTGAAACCTCCACAAGGCCAGACACTATATATAGTGAGCACTGTAGCGGACACGGCACCTGGCGTTGTGGCTAACACAGCAGGTAGCAAATAGCCATGTGATGAAAATGAATTAGTGCACCTGAAATAACTCCACATCCAGAAAAATGAATCTGTGCTTCCAGTTTTTTCCAGAAGCTCTCTCTCTGACCCAGAACCTTCCCTTTAAGGCTGTTATTCTCCCTCTTGGTAGATTTTTGTCTTTTGGGGGACATTTGGTAGTGTCTGGAGACATTTTTATTTGTTGTAAATGGAGGAGGAGTGCTACTGTCATTTACTGGGTAGAAATCAAGAATGCCGCTAAGCATCTTATGATGCGTAGGACAGCCCCTTGCAACAAAGAATCCTATGAGGGCTGCAAATGTCAGTAGTACCAAGTTGAGAAACCCTGCTCTAGTTTGCCTTCAACTTTAGCTAGACTTGAAATCACAGGATCTAGAATTTTAAAGGTAAGGGTATATGACGAATAATCTTTCTTACACTCAGAAATACTACTATTTCAAGAGTTACAGGGGAAGCAGGCATATCTTGGCTTATCCAGGAACCCCTAAAGGAAGTGTGAACTTCAAGGTAATTTACTAAACTCAGTAGGAAGAACCGAAACTTAATTTTCTATTTTATTCCCTTGACAATTTGCCTCTCGAGTCTCCTCCCCTACTCTAAACCACAGCTTGCTCCCACCCCCCACCCCTCAAGCATTCTTCAAGTACATAGCTTGTAAAAGATGAAAACTCTTGGGAGTTCCCCGGGTGATATGAAGATCACATCTCAAGTAGAAGTTAAGTGGTTTTGTAATTTACTTAGGGAAGTATACAATTAGTCTGTACACCTTATAAATCATCTTTAAAACATCCCATTATGCTTTTCCCTTTGTTTTTAATTGAAAAATTAAAGAACTGCTTCAGATGTCCATTTCCTGTTTAAAGTAGGATTAAGTAGTTATATGGTCCATATATTTATCATAACTATTTCTGATGCAGTCCAGAAAGTATACCATGCTCTTATTTGCCAGTCAAATATCAAACGGAATGATTGGACTGACTTATAAACTACCAAACAACACAGTTTAAACTCATATGAAAAATGTTGGTATGGAATTTGGAATACTTGGGCTCAACTTCTGGCTCTTCCATTGACTGTGGGAACATTGCATAATGTCTGTGTGCTTCAGTTTCTTCATTTGTAAAACAAGGAAGTTGGATTATGGGCCCCAACTCTTTGATTCTAATTGACTCTGGAATAATTTCAATCTGAAAGTATGACTAATGGTGGAAAAAACAAACGACTTATATTGGTTGGTTGTTATCTCTCAAAGGATTACTGCAAATACTTACTTAAGAATATAATCTTTTGGAAATGCGAGAGATTAGGAATTTACTGTGGACATATGCCATGGATTTTTAAAAATGTGGTTTCGGTCTTAGTCTTACCAGCATTCAACTTTGTAGAGTGTTATTAAAAGTTCCCAGGATTTGGAGACATCATTACAATTGAAAATTTTGTAATCACCATAATCAAAGTTGAATGCCAGGAATATAGAACCTGATAAAAATATTAATTTTCCAAGGGACACTCCCAAATTTGGGGGATCTTTTCTCTCAGAAGTTAAATTCTTCTACGTCTTAGGAAGTAGTCTGCACTTTTTCAACCTAATCGGGTACACCAACTGGGCTTCTGTGGTTACAGAAAACAGAAACCGCAGGTGGTTGCAGGTTTCAAGCTGGCCCCCAGTCATCACCAAGTCCTGATATTCATACCCTTGTATGGACCCCTCCCACACTGGGTCAAGGCTAATACCACGTGACCAATAGAATATGACATAAATAACAGTGTAACTCCTGAAGCTAGGTCATAAAAAATCTTTTCAGCTTCTACTTTCCTCTCTCGGATGCTTCCTCTGGTAGAAGCCTGCCACCATGCTGTGAGGACACTCCAGAAGGTCACTGAGGAGCAGAATTAAGGCCTCCTGATGACAGCAACAGCCTGTCAGCCAGTTGAATGAGCCACTTGGGAAGTGGACCATCCTTCTCTGGTCAGACTCTGAGATGATTGCAGGTTTGGCTGGCAGCCAGCTGCAACCTCACGAGAAAGACCTTGGGCCAGAATCCCTCAACTAAGCCACTCCTGAATGCCTCACCCATAGGCCTTATAGGAGATAATAAGTATTTATTGTTTTAAACCATCAAATGTTGTGGTAAGTGGTTTTGCAACAGTAAATGACAAATACACGATGCTGATATAAATACACATAAAAAGTAATGCACGGAAAGGAAATTCATTCTGAGAATTGAAAGAAACACCAGGAAAGATTCAGGGACTGAGGATAACTCTGGGGCTATATATGATGTATTATAAGCAGTTACTGAATAGGCAGAGGAAGAGATGTCAGCTACCAACAGCCTGATAGTTCTGGAAATGGCCAAGGGGCTTGGTAACATCAGCATTTATCCAGACCTGTGCAGAGCAGCCATATTCATGCACAGAATTTTTTCAAAACACTATATATTCTCAAAAGTTCAATGCCATTAAAAGCAGGAGAAAACAAAAAGTAAAAATTTTCTGTTTAATTTTGGAGATATTAGGGTTGATTTTCATCTTAAGTGATTTTCATAATTGCCGTATTGTAGTAATTAGAATAGGTTCTTGTAAGAAACCTGAAACACAATAGATTCCTTTTTCTTACTCAGGCAGTACTGGACAGGAAATAGGGCACCAGACAGTTCTCATCTTTATGGCAGTTTAAGGACATAGACTACTGGAGGCTCTGCTGTCTTCACATGGCTTCTAAGATTTTCTTTTGAAATATCCCGATTTCAGTAAGTCAGAAGGAGAAAAGATCATACGTCATACATCATTGCATACATGCAGTTTTTTTTATGGTTCAATTTTATGAATGCCCTTTATTTTTGCTTAGATTCCATTGGCTAAAACAGTCCTACGTTACTCTATCTAACTGCAAGGGGGAGCTGGGAAATGCAGTCCTTGGCTAGGCAGCCACTTTCTTGTGCAACTTTATATTAAGAAAAGAGTAAACATGGGTGTTTTTTTGTGATCTAGCCATTTTAGCTACATACAAACCCCTTGACAACTTTTTTGTTGTCAGCCCAGCATATACTATGTTACTAGTTCCTTGGAAAGTAATCAGAATTCTTGCTCAGTGTAATGTACACACAAATGAAATCCGGGGTCACCTCAGGATACTCGTAAATTAACAGTTGGCTTTGGGGCATTCCTTTGGAAATACTAGTAGGTCTTATGGTGCTTCTGATGCTATCGTCTTTTTAGGAATCTTAGGGTGATTTTCACCCCTATTCAGTAAAATATATGAGTTGGAAGTTTGCCCTCATCACTTCTGCATGGAAAAAGTGATAGGTCTGGTTGCCACAGCACTTACAGCTAAAGACAGATTTACTTCATTAATTCTTCCTTCAGATCTAGGCTGGCATGAATCCTCCGAAACTAGGGTTATTTCAGTTTTTAGAATCTGCAGAGGATCTTGGCCCAAGATAGAGGATTGGCTAAAGATAAAAAAAAAAAAAAAAAAAAAAAAAGAGTCTACTTAAGGTCAGGTATTACACACACTGACACACTGAGATGTAGAAGAAAGCATTCCAGGCAAAACCATGAGTTTGGGGGAAAGGGTTGGCAGTCTCTTTAAACTCACATGATTGTTGCAACAAAGTCACTGGAGGAAGTCCACTACATAAAAGTGAAACTCTGGAGTTGCAGTTTGTGTTGTGTGTATATATATGTGGGTGCAGTGGAAAGAGGTGGCTGGGGCATTTAGGGAGCAGATCCTTACCTGCTGTTTCTCCATGCCTCCTTCACTGTCTACCCCATTAGATTACTCCATGGAACAAAAATTTTTATGTCACCAAAACTATTATCTCAGGGCAAAATTAAGTAGGGCCTGTCTTATACATACACAACCTCTGGTCAGTGTTGCATTTTGTAACAGGATATCATGAACTTTTCAGAGTCTTATTAAATTAATATATTGATAATGGCAAACATAACTTTATTTCATTGCTCTGCTCTCTTTGCTTTATTAGACTTAGCACTGTCTGAACTATTGCACTGAATTTCAGTTCTTTATAGTTTCTTTCCCACTACTAAAATGAAGCTTCTTTTTTTTTTTTTAAATGATGCTTCTTAAGATCAAAAATGGTGATCTATAGTAATCTCAGCTATACAGTATATCCACGGCACCTGCTAGAGTGCATGCCACTTAGAGTAGGTGCTTATTTTGGAAAACTACTTTCCTGGGATGCAGAATATAGTTTGCAGCCTAGAAATTTCCTAAGGGATGCAGAGGAGTCCCTAGGAATTGAGAGCAGATCTGAGAGAGACCATCTGATAGACCTTACCAGAGGAAGGACGTGTCCTATCAGAAATGGCCTTTATGTAGGTTTATGAGTGGTTACGTGACCCCCCGAATCTGAAACCAGTGGCTTTTTCATATGTTCACTACTTTTCCCCATAAGGAAGTGGCAACATTGCCAAAAGAAGCTGGAAGTCATTGGTTCCACTTACTCTCCTTCATTTCTTTCCATATCTTCAATAAATAATATTTAAGGGACATGATGAAAAATGGCTTACTGTTTCCTACTGATAACAGCAGAATTATTGTAGTCAGGGGCACCTGGATGGCTCAGGCAGATGTCTGCCTTTGGCTCAGGTCATGATCGCAGGGTACTAGAATCAAGCCTATGTTGGGCTCCCTGCTCAGCGGGGAGTCTTCTCCCTCTCCCTGTCCTTCTCCCTCTGCCCTCCCCCCCCCGACTTGTGCTCGCTCTCTCCTTCTCTCTCAAATAAATAAAATCTTTAAAAAATAGGATTATTGTAATCATACAGGTTTTACTATACTATTGAAGTCAAAGTTGCTAAACAGGAAATGCTTTGGAAAGTATTCTGCCTCCTAACATTTCCTGACAACAGTCTGCTATACTTGGGGAAGCAGTGTATGCTTAAAAGTAAATGGTAAAGGGGAGATCTATCTCTGACTCCAATATGAATGTTTTCATGGAGAATTATGAACTTATATTCAGATGAGGTATTTTCAACATGTTGGAAACAACATGATATTCCAAGCACCTATTCTCACCAGCATCCATGAGTTGGCTGGAGGTCGGTGGGCCTTGGATGGCAGTTGGCAACTCTCCTTTGAGCTAATGGTCTGGATTAATTTAGATCCTCACTGAGGGCTGGACTCTGGCCTGTTCTATATTGTGTTTCTTCTGGAGTCCAGAGCTGAGGGACAACAGTTGTCTGGAGGAGGTTCACCATAGTGATGATGGAAGTGCTAGAAGCCAAGCAGAGCCTCTTAAGACCTAGACTCAGAATTGTCACAATACTATACCCACGTTTGATTTGTTACTATAAGTCACATGGCCATGCTGCCTCAGATCAAGAGTGGATACACCCCATCCATGATGAAGCCACAGAGAGGATGTGGGCACAGGGAGGGATGATGAATTAGAGCCCCCAATTCAATCTAACATAGTGTATCATCTAATAAGTCCATAGAAAGTCCTGCCTAGTAGCGGAGTATATTCACATGTATGTATAAATTTATACTTTCCATAAAATATACGGACATTTAATACCATTCTAACAAGGTAACTTGATCTCCCTCAAAGCCAGGTTTCAATGATGAGTAACTTTTAAGACTAAATTATGGATTCCATGTAATTATTTCTAACTAGGGGTGCCAGTGGCAAGACCTCTTTTTGAAGAGTTGGCATATGGCTGGTTCCTCCTACATAAGCATCTTAATAACTCCCAGTTGTGAGACATTAAACAATTTTGTGTTTGCCTTAGGACTTTGAACATTTCATATTCTTTTTCAAAATGTATTTCCTTTTTTTTTTTTTTTTTCCATTCTCACCATTCAAAGGGAGGCCTCACCTATCAATGAGGTTTACTATGGGTGGCAGATAAGGGTCTTTGGAAGCTTTTGGCAGAGACACGTTGGTTTAATTTACGTGGACTTTCCCGGTGCGTGCTGCCAGGTTGGGATGTGGAGCCCGGGCTTCCATGGTGGATGAATTGTGGTTGGTTTTTCTCCCTCTGAAAAACTAAACTGTTACTTCTACTCACTCTCAGGATCAGTAGATGAGCAGGTCTTCCTAGAATCCCAGAGGAACTACCCTATAAATGACAGTGGCAGGAGGAGACAGGGTGGGCCTCACGTCGGCATTTCCCCTCGCTCCACGTCTCCTGCATGCTGCCGTCTCTTGTGAAGACTTGTTTCAGGGCTGGGTGTTGGCTATTTATACACAGCACTGAGTCACTTCGTTAAAGGATATTAACTTTAGAGACTCCCTAAAAAAATGAAATAGAAAACTTTACCTGCAGCTGTTAGAAGTTAACTGTATTGATGTAAACAAAGAAGCACGGGTGGATTTAAAATCGAGAATGGGAAGGGGTCCTAGAAAACCAAACTGTGTATATGATTTATATAAACACATCTATACCTTATGTAATTAAATACAGATTCTATAACTTAGGAAATTAAGTAAATTAAAATGCAATATATAAAAATACATTTGTTCCAAGAACACCTGCAAACCAAAAACTGCTTACTAAATAGTCGTGTTGCCTGTGGGGACAAAGGCTATGAGGATGGAAAATAGAGATAAAAAGAATAAATGAATTAAATAAGAAAGGGTGTGGGATGATTATGATAATAGGCCAGGAAACGAAGACTATGATCAGTTCAAACCTCTGCACCTGAGATCAAAATAAAAAAAAAAGGGAAGGAAGCTAGAAAGGCAGGAAGGAGAAAAGCAAGTTTTGCATTCTCCTTACAGCATTTTCCGATAATGGCCTGGTGGGAGGGGACGACTGCTTGGGGGCTGCCTGGCTGGCTAAGGGATCCACAGCACCTGGAAGAGTGCCTACCATCTAGTAAGCACTCAGTGAGTACTTGGGGAAACGAGCTGCTTGGAACTTAATTGCCTGGAGAAGGCTGATTCCTATGAATTCTTATATCCACATCCTTTAGGATGATTTCATCCTTTCCATGAAGAGCAGCCGGAGCAGTATGTTAGAGGGGCACATAAAGTCCTTTATTCTGTCTGCAGTGGAGGACACATTCTCTTTTTGTTTGGTGAAAACCCACTACTTTTGTTTTCTGGTGATACTTTCACATTTACATTGGGGAATGACCTTACCCTGGTCTTACCCCCGGGTAATTTGGAGTCAGCTGAATCTTCCCTACTCAGTCATCTCTGCAGTTGAACACATGACTCAAAGCCCCACCATAGAAGTGGGCATTTTTGTTTAGGGATGGATGTGTGACCCAATTCAGAACAATACGGACTCAATTCTAGGACTTTTTGGGGGAAAATATTTGAGAAACAGATGTTGTGTTTCTATGGGGATTCCTATAGGCTATCTAAGGCTTGGGAACCTGGGACCACCATACATGAAGAAAGCTTGTATGAAAATTAGCAAAGAGAAAAGAGGGAAGTTGAGAGATGGAGCAGAGGGAGGGGGCAATGAGGAGAAGGAGGGAGAGGGAAAGAGAGGGAAGTTGAGAGAAAGCAAGCAAGCTTGGATCATTTTTGCTTAAGCAGATTTGAGTTGGATTTCTCTTTCTTTTCTTCCCTCCCTCGCTCCCTCCCTCCTCCCTCGCTCCCTTCCTTCTTTCCTCCCTCCCT